>JAABOM020000103.1:14736628-14747407 GCA_011800125.2 Solanum clarkiae
GCAAGAAATGACATACACATGTATATATAGACCCCAATTCCTCCACATGCTCCAATCACATTAAAACACAACATAAACCCCCAATACTCCAATTCACAACAACTACTTAATAACTAGAAATCTTAACAAACAAGAATACAAAGATTAAGAAACTTATTTTGTGCCTAAGTATAAGAACATGGAAATGTTCTTATGTTAAGAACAAGGGAGTCTATTTACAGACTTCCAATTTTCCAAAATTGCATCATAAGGGCTCCATCTTAGTCTATTGATCAATTAGGTTCCAAACTTTTCTATTTTGATCCAATCGAGGACTTCCGACTCAAACTTAATTATACACACCAAATTCACTTGATACTATAATCATGTACCGGGAATATACTTAAGTTCAAATTACACGACCTCCACCACAAAATTTTCCGATTGGATAGTTATCCTTAATTAAAAAAAAATGGGGTCTAACAATTGTACAGTACTGAGATAGCAGTTTAACTTATTCGTAGGAGGTTGGAGCCTCATGTTGATAACGTATTATGAAATGATGAAAATATATTAAAACTAAGAAGGAATATAAAAGAGAAGATGTAGTATTTTTTATTCTCACTTTCATCTTTTCTCTCTATACATTTTATTACAAGAAAGGAAGTATTTATATTTATATATACGTCATGGTCATTAATGATTTTCTCATTGTCATGTATACATTTTGTACATCAAATATGTTACATGGATGATTAGGTTACAACACAAATTAAAATGAGTGTAAATTCATCTTACATATAATGTATATTGAGTGTATATATAAATTGCTATAAATTATATTATATGAACATAAAATATATTTATGTAGACATAGAAAATATTTATATGGACATTCATTTACAACAAATACCTACTTATGTGAATTTTTTTCTTTTTTTAAAAAATAGTTACTATAAATTAATTTAACCAACCTGATAGGATAACAGTTGGTAAACCTTTGGGAGATTTATTGATTTAAGTGCAACTTGAGGGTTTTTTTCCTCCTCTTTCGCCAAATCTCGCCCCACTGCAAAACCCTCTGTCTGATCTCTCCGCAGCTGAAGAAACCATCACAAATTCGATTTTAGAGGTGATTCACTATGCATTCTATATGTATTCTTTTGATTTTGTTTGTCTGAATAATTTGAGGTTTCAAAATTTCATCGTTGGTTAGGTTAATTCTCCAAATGGGCCTTCTGAGATTTATTTCATGCTTTCAACTGCAATTTATGTTGGAATGTTTGTGCGGTGGTAAAAGAGTGCATTTTTAAGGAATTTCAGATTATTGAAATTCCAAAAAGGGTAAACAAAATAAGTAGAACTTGTGAGCTACTCGCAATGATGAAATCTGTCCTTAATCCCTATGTGATATTGTTGAGTGATTATAATTTTCATAATTGTGAATCTATCACTTGTTGCAGGAAAATGTGTAGGAGTTGGGTGTTTAATAGTTAAATAATGATAATTTAAAAAAAAAAAAAGGTTTTTTGTGTAATCCAAACATAGCTAGCTGAAGCTTCTTGCCAATGTTGATGAAAACAGAATGAACTATTTGAATTTTGTATGATATACCTTATTCAACTGGCTCTATAAAGAAAGGTATGTTTCATTATGATGTTGATCACTTTTAAGTGTAGTGATGAATAGTAAATGTGCAGAGCGCATTATCCACTGAGTTGTGAGTTGTATAATACTGGCCCTCAGGGTGGTGCTAAATTATCTCTATCATGAAGAGGACAACTCTGAACTGAAAAACATTATTGATAACATGTTGTGATTAGGTGTATTTATTATATATTTAGTGTATGTAAAGTAGTTACGAAAAAATCTTTGCATACATTTGAATCAGAAACTTAAAATGGGTTTGAACTTGATTGACATGGTTTTTACTCTATATATTTTTGTTGAAATGCATTTTAGTTCATCTCCGTACAGTTGTTTCTTCATATAATTTTCTTTAATTTGATCTTTTAAATTGTACTTTGTGCTAAACCCTAGCAGATTTAGCACTTTAATATACTTTTCTCATATGTCAACACTTGTGACAGTGTTTCTCATGGTGCATTGTTGTTTGTTTGTTAGGGAACTATGGCGTCAAAACTGCCAATAGTGAAAGCAAAGGCTGTTGAAGCTTCAAAGTTCTTAACCAAACATGGATGTGCATACTACAAGCAGATGTTGGAGCAGAACAAACAATATGTTCAAGAGCCACCTACTGTGGAGAAATGCCAGCATTTGGCGAAACAAGTGTTCTATACTCGCTTAGCAAGGTTTCTTATTCATCATTTCTATCCTTTTAATGTACAAATACTTAAGTCTCTTGAGGTAGTAAGTCATGATTGCTTCAACTTACCTGCGTGCATGACCTGAAAGTATTCAACTGGTATTGTGTAGACAACATGGACAGATGTAGGAAGTGTTGGACCAATTTTCTGACACTCTTGGATTGGATTCATGTTATTCATAAGATAGGCATAGCTAGGTTACCTTAGGGCTGTAGGGTTTAGACTACAAACTGCTCATCCTCTTATGGTTGTAATATTTTTCTTGTTCTACCATCTCATTTGGAGCCTTAATGATCCGTCATTGAGAAATAACTTCTTTATTGAAAAAACTTCAGGGACCTTACCCTTGAATAAGTTCCCTTGTTCAGAGAAGTACTCTAACTAGCATTTGTTGTTGAGCTGTGTTGCTCGAATCCTCCACAAAAGTGCTTTGTAGTTTGAAATCATAGGTCGATGCACTTATGTTAGCATTACCGGTATACGTAATTAGAATGGCGTTAGTATTTTTGATTGCTATCTCTTCGGGACTCTGGTAGTCATGCACAGTAGCTAAACTCTGATAATCAAAAATAATTTGATGAGTCGCCCCACTATCAACTATCCAAGGGGTTTTTTGTTGATTTAATCGACCAGCAAAAGTTGCCTAGGGCTTGCAGATGGTTGTGAAACTAAGAACGACAAACTTTGGCTGAGTGACCGGGATGATCACAAAGTTGGCAATGAAGGTTGCTATTTGGTTGTGAGTGCCAGGGTTGATTACTGGCTACATTGTTACCTTGACACCTACTGTTGGTATTGGCAGTGTTTCTTGGTTTTTTCTTTCTTTTATGAATGTTATATCTCCTAATTCTTTGGTATTCGAGGAGGAGTTGTAGATGGTCCTGGTTCTATGGCAGCGGTGATTGTAAGTGGCTGTGTTTTTCTAGCCTCATCATGCTTGAGAAAAAGCTCATAGTCAAGTAGCACTCCATACAATTCTTCCTGAGAGTTGTGGAATATCTTGCATGGATAGTGGCAGAAAGTTTACGAAATTCAGATCCAAGTCCACTGAAAATTTTAACTGAGTTCCGGATTAGATGCCGGTGCTCCAGCTGTTGCAAGTTCAGCACACAATGATCTAACTTGATGGAGGTAATCAGTAATAGAACGAGCGTCTTTGGTAACACGGATCAGTTGGTCATGCCAAGTGAAAATTCTTGTTTGAGACTTGTTTGCATATGCAATATGCAGAATATCCCAGGCAGCTTTGGCAGTGGCGGCAAGAGTTGGTTCAACAAAGACCAAGATAGCAGTTTGAATCAATTGATCTTGACGAAACCAAACAAGAAATGCAGCCTTTTCAACGTGTTGATTGTTTTGAGAAAGTATGCATAGCATTGATACTTGAGCTTTCCACAGAGAGAAGTTATGGTTGCCAGTTAATTTGATGGGTAATTGTAATTGCATGACAAAATTGAACTGAATAATCATGGCGTTGTTGTTAGCATCAGAATTGACTACAGAAAATGTTTGTGGCCAATGCAGTAGATGAAAACATGAGTTATCAGAGGAGAGAATGGACTCATGAAAGCTAGAAAGGTTCTGATACCATAAAGAGTAAAGCGATATTAAAGAATAAATCTATGATTTAATTAACTTATGTTGTGTGGTATGTAAAGTGCTATACCCAACTGATAGATACATGGAACCGTGACATATATATAAAGTCTGTACAAAGTAACTATAGGAGATAAATAGGATAATAAGTGATTGAATATAAACTCTAATTCTACAAACTGAAAACCAACTAAAACATGTATAAGCTAAAACACACGAAGAAAATATTTAGTTGTTGTTACTCTGAATATATCATTGGCTCATTGTTGAATTATGTTAGAGCAGATAGAAGATATGCTCTTTTTGTTACCTGATAGAAAACTGGTTCTAATTATACCTTTCATTCATCTTGTACTAATGATGTCTTTCTTTTTGGACAGTATTCCTGGCCGTTATCAAGCATTCTGGAAGGAACTTGATGATGTCAAGAACTTGTGGAAGCATAGACAGGAGCTGAAAATTGAGGATGCTGGCATTGCTGCTCTTTTTGGGCTAGAATGTTTTGCTTGGTTTTGTGCTGGGGAGATTGTAGGTCGAGGGTTCACAATTACTGGTTATTACGTCTAAATCTCCCAAATATGAGGTTTCAAAGGAATGACTTGTATCACTGTCAGTAAAAGATCATCTTCAATCTCTAGTTTGTGCGGGATAACACATACCAGCAAGATAAAGATTTTCAAATTTTTAATGTTTGGCAAGTACAATTTGTGTAGACGATGAGTTAAGTGGCATATGTTTGCTTCAATAAGGCAGCTTCGAAGCATGTTCTTTTCATAATTACTGTTTCCTGTTACATAATTAAATCTCCGGAGATCAGCATTATCACTATTACACTGTTATACCTACTAAGTGTGTGTAATGATGCAAGGATCACTCTTCCTTCAACTAGAGGTCTGAGGTTGAGCTTTGGGCATGCATAATTTTTTGGGAGGAAACATTTTGCCTCTTTTTAATGTGTTTTTCCTGCGTGAATCATAATTAGTGAGACAATGAAGTTCAGATGCTGGTGAGTGATTCTTTCTCTCAATGTCTGCTTTGGTTTATCTACTTTTCATTGTATATTCGTGTTCATCCCTTTCAAAGTGTCAAAACAGCACGATGACTGGCGCCTTAACACTGTTCAATTGAAAAGAGAAGTATCTTGTATATAGAACTCGAGTTTGTATCCTGAGAGTGATATTGCCACATTGTTTGGGTCAGGATGAGAATCACTTCTCTTTCAATTTGAGGTCTCGAAATCTTCCTAAAAAAGTGTGTAAGGCTGGGAGTGAGGGTGTTCAAGACCGTGTTCGTGTGTTTTCACCAAGAATACAAGGACCTATTGAGATTATTTGGATAGTTTACTTTGGTTTATGACTTCCAATTTATTTTGATCAAACATGTGGTTTGATTTGTTCATCTGATTGTAAGATTCATCAAGGTTGAATTCGATTTTATTTTCATATATGTTCCAACTTCATTTAGTTTGTAGATCCTTCTAACTTTATATTTAATGGTTACCATGCCATTCACTACTTCATTTATAAATTCCATATTATTGGAGATGCATGTCCACAGAATTGGAAATTGCTACCCTCTTTGCCTAGCCAGCAAAAATTTTACCTCCATAAAAAGGATGATTATTCAAATCAACATGAGAGTCCAATTACATTGCCAAAATCCATGTAAATGTTTGAGTCTAACTGAAAGGCTAGACCACATTAAGCTTACCATGCATTTCCCTGGAGATTGTTTTCACATCTGCACTCATGACCTATTAGAAGTATCTTGTGAAGCTGCTTTACTGAACTAATTAATTTGCCCTTTGTTTCTATGAATGCTAAACCAAGAGAAAGTAATTTCTATAATATAAGAGTCTATAGATCCGCAAAAATAGAAGATATTTGTATTGTGTCTAAAACTGACGCCACAAAGATTATTGCGTCTCTGATTTGTTATCGTTCTATGCACAAGTGCTGCCCCATAAACAGAATACTAGCACTTCAAAACTGTCTCTAATAAAAGTGATATCTAGTATCTTTAGTAGGAAGAATAACACTAGTAAATAGAATCAAGAAACTTTCAGGTGGCACCACAAATATTGCTTCTTCATCTCTCTACTATTTCAGAAAAAGATCTTTGGCCTCCCTAAAGGATGTTCTTCTTAAAAGCTGTAACCATCTTTGGTGAAAACAGAAAAGCAAATGCTAATAGTGATCCAAAAAGCATTTTCATAAAATATTGCATGGGATCATTGTCAAATTCTTCCTCTCTACTAGTGGACGTTGTCATTGCCATTGTCGAAGGCAATGCTTCAATAACAGCATCCGCCAGATCAGTTATGAAAGAAGAGGTGCAATTCAGAGCAGGAACACGACCCCAATTTTCAATTCCCGATTCGAGTGCTAATTCCTTGTATTCCATATCAATCTCTTCAAGAGTCTCTATATGCTCGCTCACAAAGCTGAAATTTTTTTTGAAATTAAAAAAAAAAAAAAAGGGTTCCATGCATACATTATAGTGAAATATCAAGAATAAAGCAAGAGATTAGGCAAGTAAAGAAGTAAGCCAACAAACATTCATATGAGAAGCGTAATTGCCATATCAACAACAAAGGGCTAATATTCTTGAACTGGCTCCCATTATCACCTCCCCCCCCCCCCTCTTCCCGACCCCCCTCTGAGGACCACTGAAAGGTTTTCAATTTATACTTCATGATGCCCAATTGCAGGCATCTACAACACATACAATCACAAGAGCGACACTTCCTACCAAGTATCTCAGGGAGTTGGCTATCGTCAACCCAAAACCCACAGTAGTTCTATAAATATGCAGAAGACTTAAATCCATTAGGATAATACAACCAGAATTTCAAGACACTCCAACTTAGCTAAACACCCCACTCCCCTTTTTTTTACTTCAGACTAATCAAAGAGGTTCCCGAGGGAAAGGAGGAGGGAGATAAGTTTGAACCCCCACCCCCCAAACCCCCACTTTTTTTTTTTTTTTTAAATTCATACTAATCAAAGAGGTTCTTGATGTTAATAATCGAATTAATATCTTCCAACCTCTCATGCACACGAGATTAGCATCCACAAGTGACAATCCTTTCTATAAATTCAAGCTATCTATTTGGAGCAATAGGACCCAGGAGTCACGTGGTCTTCTTGTCACCTTCTCCAGCAAATCAGGTCTGGCTAGAGAAACCATCGTAGAGACTTGAAATAGTTCTCAACAAAATGTACTCAAGTTAAACTTGCATGGCAGTCCATAGAAAGTCTAATACAGGTAGTTAATCTAACAAAAAATGGCCCAGCAAATTGATAGCACTGGATCCCATGGCACAATAACTCATTGAGAAGATAAGTTTCAGGCGCTAGAATGAATACCTTACTGGAACAGCCAACAGAGACTTTACACCTTTCTGTCCAAGCTCAACAAGAACTTCATCAGTGTATGGTTTCAACCATTGTACAGGACCAACTCGGCTCTGGAATGCAAAAGGATGATACTGAATTAATTCAACACCAAATATAGAGAAAGTACCTTCATCCCACTATATTTAGTTTTTCGTATACTACTACTTGCATACAGGAACATTCCCACATTAATGAAATTGGTTTCTTCATTTTTACATGGTATTAAGAGTAAATTATGAAGACTGTTATACCTAGTTCAAAGAAAAGTTCAGAAAATCTGAAATATAAATAAGTATTAAGTTGGTAGAAAAGATGTATCAAATTTGATATAATACAAGTAAAATTAATATTAACATGCGTGCGCGCACACACACCAAAAAAAAAAAAAAACTCATAAGAGAAGGAAAAAGAGGAGAAAAATATGAAACAGTTCCACTTTGACGTGAACATTGATCATTATAAGCACATTGAGTTGGGCAAAAACAGAACTTGGAGTCATTGCGGCGTGGAAAACTACAGTTATGTCCCATCTATAATAAATTACTTAGAGGGCACAATTAGGAAGATCTAATGTACATGGTGTTGCAGAATATCAAGAACTACGGGTAACACAAAAAGTTATCTGGAGGACTTAAGTTTTAGGACGAACCTGATAAGCCAAGGTATGATCATTGTTAATTCCTCTAGCTTTCAGCTCTTTCATTATCAAGAAAATGCACTCCTCCATCTGATCTCTATATGGATCACCAGCATCTTCAACATAACTAACTGGCACTCCATGGGCACTAAAGAAAATCATGACCTAAAAATACATCCCTCTTAGGATTGAGTTGGAATAGTAAAAAAGTTCCAGTGATAATACAGACAGGTTCATCACCAAACTAAAAGCATAACCATGATGATCAGAAACAAAGGACACACAAATAAAGGAATAAGACATGCTACCTCCTCAGGCTTAGTGAAATTATGTAACTCCTCCTCAATCAAATTTGCCATGGACTTGATGTAACCTTGTCGTTGGTACCAGGATTCAATGATAGCAACTGGTAGTCTGGACAGATAAGAGTCGTCTCTGAGAGTACACAAAGTTAAAATATTAGTTAGAGACGGGAAAAAGTATATTCATACACTTCAATTTAAGAATATGACACTCCATAACATGCAGTAACACAAATTCAATTACTTGAAAATATTCTGAAGGGCACGGACGCTCGAACCAGTTGTAGAGATAGAGTATTGAGGATATAAAGGCAGTACAACAAGATTTGTAATCCCATCTCTTTTTATCTGCACCACAACAGGGAACTCAAATTTAGATCAAACTTAAGACCTATGAAATTTCCAGCTCACAGGAGATGAGTGTTTCTTTGGTCCATACAATCTCAACCATTCATTTTGGTGTCCTAGGATAACTCCTGGCAAGGATCAAGTAGTGTAGAAAATTTGTTCCACCCAAAAATTTCAACACATAAAATCTTTTAAATAAAAAAGAAAATAAAGCATCTCAAATAAACAGCTAGCAGTTTGTCAAAAGTATCAGCATGGAACTATTTGACTATATCTGTACATAAAAGCCATGAGTTTGTATTACAAGATTGCTAAGAAAAACAGAGAACATTAACAAGACTTGCTAACCAGAAGCCAAGACATTCACAGCCAGATAAATTAATGAAAAGAAAGCACACTGAATTTTCTTCGAGTAATATTTCCAAACAATGTAATCAAGAACGCAATGGATAATTGCTAAGACTATATATTTCGCTTCTTACAAATGAAAATGGCGATGATTATCTTCCAAAAATATGAATTACCCTTGGCCAGGCTTCAACAAATAGGTTAGCTTCAACAAATAGGGTTAATTTGCCAATTGAAAAATCAGTAAACGATAGTATAGATCGTTGATTTTTTTGGAGTCTATAATCACTGAATATTCTTAGAAGAATTGATTAAACAAATGCCAGAACAAAACATTAGCTCCTCGTAAATGGACATTGACAGACAAGTTAACTTATAATGTGAAACATTCTTGTCGTGGACTAAGATGGAAATTATGTGGATTTGAAAACCCAAAAACAGAAATAAGAAGCTATATTATAACATATTCCAAAAAAGAGTTGCTTTAGGAGAGTTCCTCACATTTTACTACTTCAGTCCAGATTTTGCATGTAAAAAGCTTTCTAGTCCTCCAATTTTAGTTCATTAGTACTTATGAAATGGTTTTTCAGTTGAGTAGTACTTCCTATTTTGTCCGTAAAATGATGAGTAGTACTTATCACACAATTCTTTTAGTTGGGTAGTGCCTTACTCTTCAATAAAAAGGTGGAGGAAGTACATACTGATAAAACTGAGAGTTGGCTTAATATGATTTGGTCATGTCCTAAGTAGACCTTCAGATGCAATGGGTCTTAGGTGTGAAACCATAATAATGATTATGGGAAGCTGTCTCAAAATACCAATAATCTCCTAGAACCCATGCAGCTTAGCAAACAATAGAGCACAGTGAAAGAAAAAGATCCCTTAGCATTACCACCCTAGTCGAGATTAAGGCTTAACTCATCTTGGTATATCTCCAATTAGCTAAGAGTCTTTTTACTCTTGTCAGGGATTGTATACACCAATACAAAATATAGCAAAGTTCACGTTTTGGAGAACCTACTAAATTGTAGATTGGAAATGGAAATAAATGGGAATGAAATCGATAGCGAGATTTATATGATCCCCACTAGCTCAGGATCGAGGCTTAGTTCTTGATATAGTCTTGTTCTTCTATTTCATGTACAATATTTATTTTGAGTTTAGGCATTTTACACAGTAGGGCTGAAAGCAAATCAAGCCCAAAGAAACTATTTGACTTGGTACTTAATTAAGATAGATATGAAGTCCAATTCAATTCAATTACTATCAGGATTAACAAAAGACAGAAGATTTTCCATGGAGGATGAAGAGAGAAGAGAGGGGAAGAAGGAGGTAACTCAAAGAACAAAGAGATCTTTAGCTCGGTATCTTCCCTATAACTATATGGAGGAGGGAGAGAGACGCGCGTTTCTTCTTCTTTATTTCTTTTCTCCATTCCTGTCTTATTTTTTGGGTTCGGAATGGGGATGAGGATGCGGATGGGGTTTGGGAGACGAAGATTCAAATAAACTAGATGTTTCATGATCCATCTATTGTATAGGAGCGGTGGTTAATCCCATACACACCCAAAGGGTAGCAGCTGCGGGTTCCCATTTTCATAAAAACAAAACAAGCGGGGATTTGTAGCATATGGGCTACAGAAAACATATTTTATGTCATGAGGTCACAAAATAACAGAAATCAAGAAACACTATACGGTCAAAGTAGTTGCAAGATGCGCAGGATCTATAGTTCTACAACTTTTTATTCTACTTACGGGTTTACACCATTTTACACTATTTTTACTAATTCTTTATTCTTATTCAGTAGTAATATTTGTAATTTGTGCTTGTTAGTTAGTACTT
>JAABOM020000103.1:14747507-14759563 GCA_011800125.2 Solanum clarkiae
ATTTTACACTATTTTTACTAATTCTTTATTCTTATTCAGTAGTAATATTTGTAATTTGTGCTTGTTAGTTAGTACTTCTGTGAATTGTTCCCGTGTTCAAGCTCTCAAAACAAATTAGACTTATTTGAAAAGTGTAAATGAAACTAGTGTTCAAATGATTTGTTGAGATCACTGTAACCACATGAGAAGACAGAGACAAGTTCAAAGAGTAAAAAAAGACAAGAAAATGCTAACTAAAAAGGAGCAGGGATGCATTTTAAGCCTACCTGGTGCACAGCTTCCTCGGTGAACGGGTGCCAGTACCGCATGGCAACATAGACATTTGCCGGAACTTCCTTTGTTTCTAGTGCTATTTTTAGTGCATTAGCCTGTAATTATGAGCTTCCATGTTGAAACTAACACTGGCATAATAAAACTGGCATAATGAAATAAAAAGAACTTGTTATAGCACGGATCAGATAGACAAAACAGAGGGTTTACCTGCTCATCTGTAATTTTCCGTAAAGGAGAACCACCTCCAATTGCAGCATATCCTTCCTTACTTTTGGGAGCCCTGAGAAAAGATATAAGTTGTGCCAATGGGCGCTGGAGAAAACGGAACAATCTTGGGAGACGGATAATATCCTGCCACACACAATTGATACCATCAGCATAAACACAAGCCAAATTATTGAAAATCTTCCTTAAGAGTGATTGTTAGCATACAGGGTCAGCAAATAAGTTGAAGAGAAAAGGCTGGACGTCATGAAGCGTGTCTGGTCCTCCAAGATTCAATAGTAGCACTCCGATCTTTTCTTCAGCTGTCTGTGAATAAGTTTCAAGGGTATATGTATCCAATCCAACAGAGCAGAACATTTTGCCAAGTGTTGGGCGATGTAAAGACAATCCGCCAACTCCACTGCGAGTAGGTTGAGAAGACAAAAGTGTAATCTCTGGCACATCATAATTTGCTTCTCGCCCAGCATGTGAGGAATGGGAAGCAGGTATTAACCTTGTCGGCGTGCAGCACCTGCCAGGGATACCGGAAACATCTGAGCACAATATTCAGCAGTTGTGATCAAACAAAAGGTTATGAATGACTTACAGGGAAGTTGGAACCTTGGTTGGTTGAAGAAATCGAGAGATCGTCCCTGCTTCCATGATCTACTTCTTCGATCAAAATGTAAGAAAGAACAAAAAATATTGAGAAGAGTCAAAAGAAATGGTTTGTAGGGTTTATGGTAAGAAATACAATTGGATGGGGGAGAAGGTATTAGAAAAAGGAGAGTCAAAGTAAGAAAGACGTGTTTATTTGGTAATGATGGAATAACTTCACCAAACACCTAACGAAACCCCCGCCAACCCCACCATCGGACTTTTTCTTTTCTCTTTTTGGGTGTGATTTTTAGTTGATGTGCAATACATGAGGTGCATGTTTATATATGCGGAAAATGATCCAACTATTGATAACAGTATAAAAATATCATTCATCTATTTATTGGGTCTAAAATATTTTTGTTATTTAATTTTGAATCTAAAAATACGCTTTATTCACTTTTTGACTCACTTATATTTTTGAACTAACAATTCTTTTTCTCTTTTTTTTTCTTTAAATATTTATTTATGTTTCATTTTTTATTCTTTATGGAATAAAGTAAACTCCTATTCTCAATTCTTTTTTTACAAAAAAAAATCTTATATATATTTTTTTAAAGTTTGTTTTGAAGTTATAAAGAAAGATATTATTTTAGTTTGGACAAAAAATGTGAAAAATCTAATTAAAAAAAGGAAAAATAATATAATTAGATAAACATATGATATGTATTTATATTATATAACTATAGTTTGAAAAAATAACAATTTATAGGATTTTGTTGTTATGGTTAAGGTTTTGTTATTTTCTCTCTCCTCTCTTCCTCTCTCTTTGTAATTTCTTGCAGATATAAAAATGTATACCAGTTGCATATATACAATTATTTTGACAAATGTACATAGTTCATTCGACAGATATACATATACAATTCGCATCTCTCCACTCTGGCTCGCCTCTCTCCTCCCTCTCTCAATCTCACTCGTCTCTCTCCTCCCTCTCTCAATCTTGCTCGCCTCTCTCCTCCCTCCTCCAATTTCACTTGCCAGATATACAATATATATGTGTGTGTCTCTGTGTGTGTATATTAATTACACATATACAATTATTTGACAGATATACACATACAATTTAACAAATATACATATACAATTCTCCTCTCTCCTCCCTCTCTCGATCTCGCTCGCCTCTCTCCTCTCCTCCAGGTCACATAGCCGATGTTATATTGTGTAATTATGTAAAATATAGTTATTTGACCATATTAAGTTTGAAGCCTAGGCTATTTATGAAAATTCTCGTAAAAAAAAACAAACTAGTAGTTTTTCTATAGTTTTTTTAGTTTTCATCACCAAGCATAAAGCATAACCATGATGATCAAAAACTAAGGCCACACAAATAAAGGAATAAGACATGCTACCTCCTCACGCTTAGTGAAAATTATGTAACTCCCTGTCAATCAAATTTGACATGGACTTGATATAACCTTGTCGTTGGTACCAGGATTGAATGATAGCAACTGATAGTCTGGACAGATAAGAATCATTTCTGAGAGTACACAAAGTTAAAATATTGACTAGAGACAGGAAAAAGTATATCCATACGCTACAATTTAAGAAGATGCACTCCATAACATGCAGTAACACAAATTGAAGAGAAAAAAAAAACAGATATTATTCATATATGTATCTGTGAAACTGCAAGTATAGTAGAGATGAGTTGAACTCCATTTTTTATGTAAAGGTCCAAGTCTAAATATGACAATGCAACTCACAATATAGAACATGTAATACAAGTTATATATAACATAGATATAGAATGAAAAAGCATATGGTATACCATTATTTATACTCATTATATATAAAATATTTTTTAAAATTATTTATGAGATTTAATTTCAGATACTTCAATTCGTGTATAAATAATTAATACGTCAAACGTTTTTATAATATAACTCAATTTTAAATACACTTTTATATATTAAAATCAAACAATTACACTTCATGAGTTATGATAATTTCACACTTACACCTATTATGAATTTTATCTATAATTAAATATATTAAAATATAATTACTAAAGGACAAATTTAAACCATAAACAGAATTCTTTTTTTGAAGTTATTAATGGAAATTTTAAACAAAAAATAATAACTTATTTGTGCATTTGATTAAAAGAAGAATTATATTTTTAGAAAATATTAAATGGTACAGATTATTAAATAACATATATTAACTATAATAATAAATTTCTTTTAATTTACATATGTTATAACCCTTCAAGTCATTTTCTCTGCTCCTCATTCTTTTCGGCATTTAGAGCTTTCCTGTATCGATCTCAGGTCATTTATGACTTGCTGATAATGGTAGCTCGGTTGCCTGGTCGTTCATTTGGATTTTATGCTAGTTTTTGTGTTCTGGAGCTCCTAGAGTTTGAACGATTGACTTTGGTCAAAACTCTAGGCAGACAGTCTCAAACGGAATTCTGATAGTTCCATCAGCTTTGAAATGATCAAACTAGGCAAGAAGCATTGTCCGCTTGAGCATCGAGGCTTTTGGTGCTAGCTTAGACCATTTAGTGTTTTGACTGTTGAAATTTGGCTTAGAGTTGACTTTGGTCAACATTCTTGGAAATCACACTCTAATAAGAATTCTAACAGCGTAGTTAGTTTCAAAATATTGAGTTTGGTCTAGAACGATCTTTCGTTCGACTCTCAAGGCTTTCGAACTCATTCTGAGCCTCTCGGTGGAATCGATTAAAAATGACCTTGGATTGGGACCCATATTCAGTCGTAACGACCTTGTATAGAAATTTTGACTATGTCATTAAATTCAAAATGTCAAATTTGGTGAAGTAGCATAGTCCGTTTGCGTGCACGGGGTTTTGAACGAATCCCAGACACCCATCGAAAATTCTTAGTCTTAGCCTTTTCAACTGATTCAGAAATTGTTCATGCATGTCAATGACCTTCGCAATTGTGGACCTTGGGGTCGCGTCCGCACCCAAGGGTCTAAGTCTTCGCGATTGTATAGCCTAGGGCCGTGATCACCAGGCTATGCTGCATTGACCTCTGCGATTGTGGGAAGAGCCTCCACGATCGCGATGGAAAAATCCTATAAGGGTCGTGATCGCGAAGAAAAGTTCAACTGGTTTATTAATTTAAGACCATATGTGAACCAACCCTGAACTCCATTTTTCTTTTTCGATTTTGGGAGCTAGGGAGATCCATTTTGAGCGATTCTAGGTGTGTTTGGTCTGTGTGGATCGTGGATACGTGTTGGTGTGTTTGGGGAGCATGGAAGGCTGTAAGGCCTCATAAGTTAGAGAGTCGGAAAGTGCTGAAGAAGTGGAATTGGAAATGTGCAAATCAAAAGTATGAGCCTCATTTATAGCTCATGCTTCAAACCATGAGTTGTAAACAAGGCTAGTGGATGGGGTCAGCCCAGATGAAAATTTTACCAAGTGTAAGGGGCAATGTACGAGGAGTGTTTATGGTTCCTAAAAGGAACTACGGACCAGAAAAAGAGTTTGTGGTTTGAGGCCTTAGATTGATGAGAAACTGTGTTTCTGAAATTAGAACTACGAACAACAGGACGAGTCATAATTTGTTTTATGTTTCGTAAAAAGGGTTTGTGGCTTAGGGTCCGAAGATTGAAAATTTTCTAAGTATGAAAGGAACGATAAAAGGGTTCTACGACCTGTATTTCATTCTACGAGTTGTAAATTAATGTCTTAGTTTGTGATTCAGAGACAGTTTCAGAAGATAAAAAATTGAATAGGACGAAATCCCATTATACGATCCGTAGACCATTTTACGATTTGTAAGTGAGGGATGTGGTTTGGGTCTGACAATTTTAATGAAGGGTATTTTTTATCTTTCCCTGCATTTTGGGACCTAAGTCTACCTATATCAGCCCCAACCCTCTTAAACATTCTCATTTTCTCTCACTCTAATTCTCTTAAAACTTCCTAGATAAGAATTCTCCCAAAGGCAAGGCAAGGCAAGAAGAGCTAGGGTTTTCAAGGGTTTTATTCTTCAATCTTTAAGTCTTTCCTTAAGGTCTTCAAATCATGTGTGTGAGTTGATTTGTGAATTCCTTCCATCCATAAAGTCCAATAATGTTCCTTTTTACCTTTTCTTTAAGTTATGGAGATTTTATGAATTTCATGAACATGTTTTAAATGATGTTATGATGATAGATTTTCAATTTTAGACTCATATGATACAATGTGATGATGTAGTACGAATTCTTATAGTTTTCAAGTTGAATTTCATGATTCCATTGTCTAGGGCTTTGAATGACGAAGTGGGTTGTTTAGACATGGTTTTAAAATTGAAGAGCTTTATCATGATATAGCATTATACTCTTGAATCATGTGTTTTCAAAGTTTATTGTATAAGCCCACTAAGTTTTAAGATAAGATTCCTACGTGATGTTAATGATAAGGGCCTTCTATGAATGTCATGATGTTATAAGCATGTCATGAAGCTCTTTAATGATGTTTAATATGGACCCTCAACGTGAAAGAAAAATTCTCACTTGGGTGGTTTTCAAGTTAATGAGATACTCATATATTGTGATACTTATGATTCTAAGTTACGATTGCATGATTATGCTAATATTTTAAAGTATTCCGTGGGATTGACTTAGCACTGAATGGGGTATTGAAATGAGATTCGATAAGGGAACCTTAGTAGCAACCTCTCGTCCCATTAACTATGTTCCACCATAGGAGTGCTTGTAGGCTAAGACTAGTGGATCCACAATAGCAAAGTTAATTTAAGATATGCATGATAATACATAGACTTAGTAGGTGTCATAAGCTGACTGAACAAGAGTTTGACAATTATATCACAAAAAAAAAAATATGTATATATATATAAAATGAACCTCACAAAATCAATATCTCAAATTCACTAAACCAGAAGAAAGATAGAAGGAAGCAAATCCGAAGATATGCAAGTACAACAACATCAAGCAAGGAAGAAAGATGGGGAAATTACAAACTAATATTTAGTGTCTTCTCTAAAAGAAGAATACTTTTATTCAAGATAACCGCACATTTAAAATATTGGCTTTCGCTAACACTAACTTAACAATTGTTTGTGTCAAATTAGGTAATAAATTGAAGTTAGGTTAAAAGAGTTTAGTTAGATAATAGAATGGTCACTCAATTTTTCCTTTAAAAGATCTTCAACTTAACTATAAGGCGTCATTTGTTAGTTCTATCATATTTACATATTGTCATGCGTTATTCCTTATTAGTCACTCTTTCTGTTTCCTTCCTTTTCATTTTTGTTATATCTAGTTCTTTCTCCTTATGGATTTTGAGATGAGGGTTCCCAGGAAATAACCTCTCTACCTCTATGAGGTAGTGATAAGGTCGACGTATATTCTAAGACCCCACTTGTAGGATTTCACTGGGTATGTTGTTGTTTGAAATCAATAGAAATGCACAAACACTAGATCATTTTGACAACCATAGTAAAATCAACGGAATTGCACATACATCCGCTTTTGAGGTCGTTGTAACTAAACCACGTCTTATATATTTACTTATTTTACAAGTTTTTGAAAAGGATTCACACATATTCGACTGAGATTAAAAATTAACATATGAAATGCATATTAAAATTGTCTCAAATCTCATGTATGTGCCGGAATTTGTTTTGTCAAAAGAATTTTTAACAAACGCTCGCTCAAATATTCTCGAAATAGGCTCAAATTTGAAATATAACTCCATACATCATAATGAACAAAGACTAATGACCAATTACCATTTAATTATGTATGAGTTTCAATCATACACAAATAAGGCACATGTTAAATATTGCGAAACTTTCAGATGCACAAGGGAAAAAGCAGCAGCATGTACTTCTGTAAAAGTTCCCTAATATGGCAATAACAAAAAAAGAGCTTATGGCAGACATATTACTTAAATGGGATAACGAAAATAGGGACATCCAATGAAATATTTACGGTGAAATCACATATCTGGATCCTCAAATTCCAACAGATTGACAGAACTGAAGTACAATTTCCATGATATAATTTTCAAATTCAATTCAATTGTTTTACAACACCATTGATTATGAATCTGCTACATTTCCCAGGACAAGGATTTCACTAGATGATCTTTGCAGAGCAATCTAGTGTATGTATCCATGCATGCTGAAACATTCATCAGGCAATTTGGCTTTCATTTCATAAACCAGGCAAAGGGTATTGGGTTGTCAAAGCTTCGACTCGTTTTTGCAAGTCCAACACCTTATCCATCAACTTAAAATCTGGAGCAGTAACAACCTTCATAAAATCTTGGAGTTTGGTAGAAGAGACAGACTTTTTTGCGTCAAGGGTAATTTGCACGCCCTCATTAATGAAATCTGCAACTGCTACAAATTCTTTCTCTGTAAAACCTCGAGTGGTCATGGCAGGTGAGCCTATGCGGATGCCACCCGGTACTAGTGCACTTTTATCACCTACCATTTTGATTTTGACAATGTAAATGGAAAAAGAACTTTAAAAAATAAATAATTGAAAAACTGCATAAGATTCACTCACCAGGCACTGAATTCTTATTCAGAGTGATTGATGCCATGTCAAGTATTTTCTCCACTCTAGCACCATCAATTCCCTAATCGACAAATGAACGCAATTAACCTATGCTGGTGTATCAGAGAATATTGACTGGATCTTGATGGTTACAACCAGCATGACACAGATTTTAACTATAACCATCTTTTATTTATTTTGAAAATTTACTTTAAACAAAACTAGTATATAGGTGAGATTGGTGTTGTTGATAAAATAATTTGTTTTTCATTACCTACAAAATATAAGTCCGTTCCAGTTGCACACACAATAAAAGCGGGGAACAAAAGGAATAATTGAGAAAACTCACAAAGGGCCTCAAATCCACAAGAACCAAATGATTGTCACTGCCTCCTGAAACCAGCTTGTAGCCTAATTCCATTAATCGGCTTGCAAGAGCTCTACAATTGGAAACCACCTACAGGATAAACATTAAATGAGTCAAATTCCAATACAGATGGAGCCTGTGTTGGGGTAAAGAAGCCAAAATTCTTACCTGGTTCTGATAAGCCTTAAATTCAGGTGATTTGGCATGCTTCAAGCAAATGGCTAGTCCTCCAATTGTGTGATTATGGGGACCACCCTTCAGAGAAAAACAATAATATTGCTAGTTTAATTAGCGGAAACCAGATTATATAATACTCCTATATAGTCCAAAAGGGGAAGTTGTTCTAATCTCTGATAAGACATTAGCAATCAAGGAACAGATTTCATTTAAAAAAAGAGAAGAATGGATAGTCAAAAAGGAAAATGAACTGACCTGCAAACCAGGAAAAACAGCATTGTTTATTGCGGATTCCAGATCCATTCCCAGAACTGGATCTTTTCTGAAGAAGATCATTCCACCTCTAGGACCTCTAAGAGACTGAACAGACAAGTCGAAGTTAGGCCAAGATAACCAGATATAACATATATTACTCAGTAACTACTAAAATATTTGAGTTTAAAGATGAAGTTAGTAGCCTTCTCAAAGTTCCTCCATCTTCTGTTTAGGATAACAGCTTCAAAACTATTAAGTTATTTAGACTACATGATGCACCACATATTCCTCAAACACCACATGACTTGACATCTTTTGCTCTCCTACTTTTGCAATCCAGTATAGGTCGCTGTATAATTAGGATTTTGATAATTTATTTGCAAGAAGAAATATTGTTGTTCCACCAATAATAAGAACATCTTCCACACAGCCCGGAAGCTGTAATTCTCAAAGAGTACGCTTGTCTGGAGGGCTTAACTCCTCCTTATTGTATATCCTTAAAACCGCCCTAATCTCATATATTTTACATTGAAGAATTGCTAAGGAAAATGAGACTTGATGCATTTTTGGAGATCTACCATCAGAAACGCATTGGAGAGAGATAGAAGCACAACGAAAAACATAATGGGGTATAACTATTTAGATTTCTTTTAAGGAGCGGATAAGGGAGGGATATGCTGAGAACAAAACTAGGGGGGTATGCTGAGAACAAAACTATTAGCTTGGCAAAAAATTACAGTACCTTATGAGTAGTCGTAGTAACAATGTCACAGTATTCAAATGGATTAGCAAGTACAGAGGCAGCAACAAGCCCACTGATGTGAGCCATATCCATCATTAGGAACGCTCCAACAGCATCTGCTATCTACCAGGATATACCAGAAACATAATATTAGATCCCAAACATACAGAGAAGAGCAAGAAGATGTTAACAATGTAGAGATCCAATTATTATATACTTGTACCTTTCTCAAACGAGGATAATCAAAATCACGTGGATATGCACTTGCACCAGCAATAATAAGTTTTGGCCGAAAAAGATTTGCAGTTTTCTCAAGCATTTCATAATCGAGAATACCTGTTTAGAGTTGAGACGGACTTCCAATTAGCTAAAAATTCTAGTTAACAGTCCAAATTCTAGTGCATACTGTTGTTACCTGTAGATTCATCAAGTCGATATGGCATGGATTCAAAGTAAATAGAGGTGCCTGATACTCTTCTTTTAGGAGTCATAAATCCATGGGACAAGTGGCCACCATGAGGTAAGTCCAATCCCTAAGGTACAATCACACGATATAAATGTCAGTTCATGCAACTAACTAACCATTAATAATAAAACCACTTACTAGCTGCAACTAACCATAATCCGATCATGTGGATTAAGAACTGCGGTGTAAACTGCGAAATTCGCTGGAGAACCAGATAATGGTTGAACATTCACACCCCATTGTTTTCCATCTAAACTAAAGGCAGCCAACGCTCTTTCTTGACAGAGAGTTTCCAACTCATCGATGTATTCATTCCCACCATAATATCTGATACAACAAAAAATAGAAAATTTTTATTAACAAACTACATAAAAGAAGACAAGTTTTCTGTAAGGAGGAAAGATGTATGATAGATATCTTCACCTTTTGCCTGGAAGTCCTTCAGAATATTTATTTGTAAGGCAAGAACCAACTGCTTCCATCACTGCTCGAGATGTGAAATTCTCAGAGGCAATAAGTTCTAAGCTCCTAAATTGACGTTGCTTCTCCTTGTCAATAATAGCACGAACATCAGGATCAGCTTCACTCAACCCATAGTCTTCAAAGCTGCTCCCGGCACCTAGCCAATGCAGTGGACACCAATGAGTAATGAAAGGGAATCTAAAAAAATAAACATCATCATCATACAAATTATTCATGAGGCAACTAAATTTTATCATTAGTCCCTGTTAGTTTTTCACATTCCTCTTCCACCAGAATTGAATGTCGTCCCCATTAGTTTTACATTTCCTCGGGGAAATGAGTAACAACTAAAAAAATGCTCAATGAAAATCACTTCTAAAATCAAATTATAGGCTCTAAATTGGTTCCAAGGAGCCGATATAAGAAGATGGATGACTCTTCATAAGATTTGTTTGTGAGCAAGAAACAACACTTCCAAGCTTCACATTTCAGAAAAGTGAGGGCCTCCAAATACCACATTCCAGCTTTACACAATCCAACAAGTTCATCCATAAGGCAATTGATGTACCAAATTGGATATCAAAATAATGTTTCGAGAGTATTCTTTTTTTTGTGTGTGAGTAATCATTTGTACTTCATCAAATCAATCACATTTCCAATCAGAAGTACAAAAGATTACATTTGACCAAGACTTCCTCCCCTGCCTTCTCAAATTTCACAGTATAATAAGACCAGGAAGATAAATTAAGCAGAAGTTTCACAAGAACAAAAACATCATTGGCCTGTGAAATTAACTAATCAGCATACTTAAGCCCTGTTGGCAAGTAACTCTCATGGGACTCTTCATAAAAACATTATCGACCAGACAATAAAAAAAACAGATTTTAATACATGGAAAATAGTTCTAAAGAATATTGTTCACAAAACATGAAACTTGAAATTACCTACAGAAACAGAAGAAGTTGGCTTTCCCGTTAACAAGGTCCCTTCAATTGGAGATGCTCTGCAGGGCTTCAAAGAACATAATTTTACCCGACACCGACTGGAAGTTCCATTAATACCAGCAGCTCCTTTTGAGGGAAAAGACGAAAGAGGCTGCTGAAGAGAAGTCATAACTGCAGCTCTGCAACAAGCTTCCATGATGCAATTGAAAATTCAGATTTTTCTGCAAAAAACGTTAAAAAGAAGATTGTAACTTGGAAACAGGGGAACACATTTTGCAAGAATTAGAGCAAGTTTAACCTTATTGAAATTCTGCTTTGTTTGCAGTTTTGTGTTCTTTTTCTAATGGAAAGAATAAATATATCTACAGAAGCTTAACATAAAGGAGAACCCTAGCTATTCGCGCGCCGCTCATGCACTCATTTGTGCTGAAAAGGAGTACCATGAATTCTAGTCCCTTTTTCAAAAAAGAAAAAGTTTGTTTTTAAAAAAATAATTCTTAATTACAACTTTTCAAGTGTATTATTTTCAAAATTTATATATTATCAATTTGAGATTTTATTTTCTTAAATATATATCAAATAAAATTAATTAAAAATGGAGGGAGGATTTTGTAAATGCCAAATACATTCACAAACTCTTAAAATTGGTATGTAAATAAAAAGTAAACTCCTTATCATCTGTTCAGATGGTGATTTGCCATGATTTCATAAGTTATGATACTATATAATATGATATTATACAATACAATACTATATAATGTTTGGATAGACTGTATGGATTGCTATTTTTTACTGATAATTTATTTTTTGATCTGATTGTATAGTACTGTATCATGACTGAAATTTACGAAAATGTCCTTGATTATTATAAATATATTAAATTTATCAATATTTTGTTAATATAATTTTTTTTTTAAAAAAATACATGGAATCAAGTAGGAAAATATACAAGCTAATATATCTCCAATCCATACAAACAACAAAATAAAATAAAAAAAGTAAGAACTTTAAATAAAAACTAAA
>JAABOM020000103.1:14759663-14771849 GCA_011800125.2 Solanum clarkiae
ATATCCATGTATTTGTTATACTTATCCCATGAAAAACAAGAAGTATATGCTAGTATGTTTGTGCTGGAAATTTTGGACAGCATGTGTCCTAAGGATTGTTGTGAGCTTTTCTTGTTGTTCAAGAGGATTTTCTCTTCTAGGTTGGCTGAATTATGAAGTAAGACTTATGTTATTAACAAGGTTTAGTTTGTTAGTGATGTAACTGAGCTGCTGCACCACTTTTACTGTCCACAAAAGTGAGTCTTTATAAGATATCATAATTGCATTCTTAATACGAACTTGTGGGCTGATGAATGGAAGGCTATTGACTCACATCCTTTATGACTTCTTGGGTGTTGTTCTAAGACTATTTTAGGACTATTTATATGTATAAATGTTGTTGGAACAGTTTGGTTAGAGTTGGAACAGGTTTGGAATTGTCGACGTTTAAATGTAGTGAAGGGAGGTAACGTTATGCCGCCTATTTGTATGTTGCGTAGAATTATTATGTGTTGTGCTTGGTGGGCTGTTTCAATACTGTTATGGCACTAAACCAGGCTACATATGATATGTATATAAGAATGTGTATTAGAAAATACGATTATAAGTGAAAAGATTGAAGGAATGCGTTTGCGTCGCTAATTATAGGCTTGCTGCCTGGGTGTTAGTTTTTATGATATTGGGCTGCTAAGAAGTGCTTCTTTGCTACTAATACTAGTATTAATTCCTAATATATTGTAGATAAATATTTGAAGGAAGGGAAGATTATCTCAAGGTAATAGCGAGGTCGTACAGCGAGGTATATAAGGCTACTTGATTTCGTATTACTTGGCATGAAACATAGATCCATTCTTGGCAAATAAAGGTACTTATCAACTCCAATACAACTATTAACCATATCTTAACTCTTTCACCCGTTCATATGCTCCCATACATAGTCACCTTTAAATCTGCACACATACGTGAATACTAAGTCACATGGGTCCTTGTTGCTAAATAAAGTTTACGAGTTTCTCATTTCATACGCATTTCATTATTTATGTAACGTACTATTTTCATTGTCATATTGTCTTGTATAATTATTTTATATGTCACTTGCTACATCTACAGTCCTATAGCTCCGATATTATGATCACCAAAATAATCATCTCAAAGATAATTGAAAGATAAAGTAAATTATATTGCTTACTGATGGGTGATAGATGGAGGGGTGGAAGAATCACCTAGCCAGGGACGATCCTATCACGGGTGGTAGCCCGAGGGGTTAAGGAAGAACCTAGCAAGGGCCAATCGCGATACAGTTTTACCACTAATCAGCTGGTCATTTGTATTACATGTTGTTCACAGATTATACAGTAAAGGTAAAGTGATAAAAAGAACATAAAGTACATGATCCCACAGTACAACTAAAGGTGGTCCCTTATTCTACACCAGTGCATAGTTTCATTTGAGTTATTACTTCATATACAGTATACCCTGCCTTACATATTGAGTATATTATCTCGTATTGACATCCCTTACGAGGGACCTGCATTTTTTGCTGCAGGTACAGGTGCTAGTAGATCTCCCCAATAGGAGTACAGGATATCCAGCTACTGTTACCAAGCTCTAGGTTGCTTTGGAGCTTTGTGTCTAGAGCTTATAACCTTGTATTGTACAGTTAGTCGAGGCGGGGCCTGTCTCGACCCTTATCAGATACTTTTCCTTATCTAGAGGCTTTGTAGATTATATAAATTAAAGTGTAGTTATGTCTTATACTTTAAACACCGTGGCCCCAACGGCCTAGCCATATGCATTTCCTTTTGACTTGTTATTACAGTTTACTTTCTTAAAAGCATGTTGAATATAAAAATCCCTTATAATATGTATAGAAAGCACATAGATACAGGTTCGTTCTTCCGTGCCTTATCAGCAACGGGTGCCAGTCAACCCTAACGGAACTTTGGGCGTGACAATTGAGCACCGAGTTGAGTAACTGAGAACCACCCAGAACTATGTAGCCAGTATAAGATGGTCACATAGGATAATTCGGGTGGCCCAAGTCCCCATAGAGGGACACTTTCTTAGAGGGGTAGAGGTTGATGCCCTACTCCTTGGCAAGTTTAGGGCGGACATGGCAATGTCTTTTCGTTGTGCATCACCAGAAACTCATTGGTGGTGGAGAGTTATGTCAGTTAGAGAAACTTCCAAGCAACACTTGAGTTGAGCATATCGTGATTTTCGAACTGAGTTGCACTAAACACTGAGTCTATTTTCAAAGCATGATTTCAAACTTAAAACTTGCGTGATTTACTTGAGTTGAGTTATGAGATAAGGAGTTGAGTCTCGAGTCGAGTCGTATGATTGAGTCTGAGCCTTATTTGTTTGTTTGAGCAATTTTATATATCCTACATTCCACTTACTGACACCACTTAGCGCTGCATCATTTCATGATGCAGATACAATAGATAGAGGACTTCAGCAGATACCTCGTTGAGGTTCAGGGTTCCTGAGTTCCAGAGTTGGTGAGCCTCCTTGACATTCAAAGGAGCCTTTATTTTATTTCAGTAGTTACTCCTATTTCCTTTCAGTTGGGTAGCCATGGCTTATCATGGTCCATCTAGATATTTAGAGTAGAGGCTTCATAGTCCTTGAGTAGAGTATTGTTGAGTACTTCTGCTATTAAACTTGATCTATTCTTTGAGATAAACTATGAGATATTTTTATCTTTCCTTTAATGTTTTACTTGAGTATTCTTCCGCTGTTGAGTAAGATGTGATGATGAGGCCAAGCGGTTCGCTCGAGGACTAGTAATAGCCTTTGAGTTTCGTCCATGCCTAAGGTATCCTCCCGGGACATGACAATTACACACATTGTATTCTCAAATTAAGTTATAGTTTAAGTATGAAACTCAGACTCTTAATAATTTAGGAATATAACTCAAAAAAGAAAAATAGTTTAGGTATGTTTTTGAAGCTTATCTCTATTTTTTTAAAAAAATCTTTATACATTTTAGGAAAAAGGAAAGACCTCTCAATATTGAAATTTAGAGTGAATATACGCTTGCAGAAAAAAAATTATGCATGTTACCTCTGTCGCCCAACAAATAATGTAAATTATTTCCACCGCCTATGAATGATACATATTTACTATTTTCATTAACACACGCTCTTTAGCGAGCTAAAATTTATCATTTATCTTCCAACTTCCACAAAGTACAAGGAGGAAGAACTGAAATTAGCTATTCTTTTCGAAAAATAAGGTTAAAAAATATCACACAATTACCCAGAGCCAGCTAACTGTGTAAAGTAATTTTCAAGCTATGTAACAATAATTTTTTGAACACCATTGCGAACAAGTTGGGGACAGCAAAACGTGTATTTATAATATTAAATATTTTTGTGTGGAGATTCTACAAGAATACAACTCAATTGCCCCTTGAAATGAATCTTGGGGTAATCTAGAATAATAAAATACAATTAACAAGTATTTTATTGCATCTGAGCCATTATTTTACTATTTATTAATCCCATTTTCAACACTTCTGAAAGCTCTAATATTCCTTTATATACAGGATTGGCTTTCCTTTGTTAATGTAGGAACCACAAACAAGAAAGAGCAGTTGACAATATGGGTATCTGCAGACTCACCATGTGCATATCCTCTGCATCTTTTGAGATTCAACCTGTTAATTTTGGTAATGAAAATATGGCTCACTATGATAAGAACAACACTAATGGGCTCAAACAAGTTGGTTCTGTTTTTACTCAACAAGGAAACAAAGGACTGAATCAAGATTCTGCTATTCTCTATCAGGTTCGTCTTTTATCTCAACATGTTTGCTTAATTTTTCATAAAATGGGCTATCTGAAAATGGAAACTTCCTTTTAATGGCAGGGATATGGTGTAGAAAATGGAGTTTTTAGTGGATTTTTTGATGGGCATGGAGAGAATGGACAAACAGTCAGCAAGTTAGTTATGAATAAGTTGCCATCTTTGATGCTGAAACTTGTACTTTCTCTACCAAAGATCACTTCTCCAAAACATCATGTGAAGAATAAAAATTTTAACAAGTGGGAAGAGGCTTATTTGAGTTCCTTTAAAATGATGGATAAAGATATTAAAAGTCTTGAGAAATTGGACTGTTCTTGTAGTGGAACAACTGTTATGGTTGCTATAAGACAGGTAATGAGAATGTCTTTTCTTTAATGATTTAGAAATCAAAACTTCATTTGGAATTTCGAGAATCTAATATAGGAACTGTCATAGGATGATGATCTGATTATTGCTAATCTTGGAGATTCACGAGCTGTACTAGGAAGAAAGACAGAGGAGGGAGTAATTGAGGTTGTTCAGTTAACTACTGATTTGAAGCCTAGCTTGCCTAGTAAGACTCTTTTTTCCCCTTCAGTATATTGACATGACACACTCAATTTCAAATTACTATTGATTAGATGATCATAAATTGTTTGATGCATGCAGCTGAAGCAGAAAGAATAAGAAAGTGTGAAGGCAGAGTTCTTGCATTGAAATATTTTAAACCAAGTCTGACTCTGTACAAAATTTATCATACTTTACAAAAATGTTGTTTATTGTTGATTGTATGTTTGGTTAATTTATTAAGTTTTTATGGGTAACACAATGTTTTTGGTGTTGTTTTGTATTTTTCGAAATGAAACCAACCTTGACTTGTAAATTTGACTCAACATATTTTTGGAAACCCTGTCAAGAATATGGTTTAATGTATATTAGTTTTTTGATTAAATTATTAATTTTAAAGTAATACAATATTTTAGGGGGAAAGACCTTCATATCTCGTACTCAGACAAACTTTTTAGATAGTTTCAATTAAAACAAAACCAAACAAAATTTCATCTAATGATTGTGCATATTTTAAACCAAACAATTCTTGTGCTCAGATAAACTTTTTAATATAGTTTCAACCAAAACAAAGCCTAACAAAAGTCTACCTAATGATTGTGAATTTTCTAAACCTTAAATAAACTGAATGTATTATTTTTATAAAAACCAACACTGGCATGTGCAACTAATTTAACATAACATTTTACCTAAATAAAATCAAGTCTAACTTTACATATTTTTTTCATAATTCACAGAGAATTTATTTAATGATGGTTGTATATCTAGTTGATTTATTGATTCTTAATGGTTACACAATGTTTTTTTATTTTTTTTCAAAATGATACCAACCTTGAATTTCACCTTACAAGTCAACCTTTCCAGACATTTGGTTTAATCTTTGTTGCTTTTTTTTATAAATGATTAAATTTTAAGGTAACACAATGGTTAGGTAGAAAGACCTTCACATCTTCTACTCAGACAAACCTTTTAACATAGTTTTAACCAAAACAAAACAAAATAAAACTCTACCTAATGTTGCCAATATTTTAAACCATAAATAAATTGAATGTATTATTTTTATTAAAATCAACATTGGCTTGTACTATTGATTTAACATAAAATTTTACGTAAATAATATACCGAGTTTTTATTTAATGTTGGTTGTATATTTGATTAATTTATTAATTTTTTATGGTAACATAATATTTTTTTGGTATTTTTTCAAAATGAAACCACCCTTGACTTATAAAATTCACTTTACATTTTTTGAATACTATCCAGACATTTGGTTTATTCTTTGTTGTTTTTTTGGTAAAATTATTAGATTCTAAGGTAATATAATGGTTGAGGTGGAAGGACCTTCACATCTTGTACTCAGACAAACTTTTTAACATAGTTTCAACCAATATAAAGCCAAACAATTGTGCATATTTTGTACCACAAATAAATTGAATTACAATTGAACAAATAAATATCTTTAATGTTATACCACTTAGCAACATAGATCATAATATCTTTAATAAGAATATGGTTTCAACCAAAACAAAGTCAATTAAAACTCTACCTTTTAATTCATATTTTAAATTATAAATAAAATGAACTACAATTACATGTACTATTCATTATTACTATTTAATGAAGAGAGAGAAAAAAGAGGAGGAGTTTAACTCCATGTATTATTCAATCGACTTTTTTTTTTTATGTATATGTAAATTTTTTGGTCATTCCTAATGCACAATGCCGTTATCAACAAAGCATTCATTTATTGCACCTTTTTTATTACCACAGGTTTCCTTTTCTTTTCTTTTTTTTTTTTTTTACTTTTTCTCCATATATGTATATCTTTATAAAAAAAATTGACATTTGGTGATAAATAATTTTTGTGACATTTTCAGGCAATAAATCCTCTTAACATGTATAAGAAGATTTCTTTTTCCACTAATCATTTATTAATTCACCTATTGCTTATTAATGGTGGCAAATGGATGGATCGAATCGTATATGAAGGGATTAAAATTGAATTATATGAAAATGGATGAACTATTTTTTTAAATTTTTTAGAGGGGGGGATGTCGAATAGAACATTATCATTAATATATCCCATTTATATCAATACCAATCAGTTAAACTTTCTACATATTCTTCCTATTTATTTAATGAATTATTAATCAAGCTGTGCATGTTTGATGTGGGTTAATCATTGATAATATGAATATACATATTATACATTACAACATTACTTCTTATGTAAAAGAAATAAGTACCCAAATTCTAAGCATATCTTCTTCTTTTTTCCTTTTTTAGAAAATATACTTTATAGAGGTTCCTACATTTTACGTCGATAATGGATACTCATGAGCTATTCATATTTATAAATATGAGTTGATTCATATTTAATTTATATTTGAAATGATAGAATATTCGATCCATTTAAACTTAGCTGAATCAAATGAATAACTACAAATTTTAATCATTTTGCTACCTATAGTTAGCCTGCACTAACAATTTGACAGTTATATATGCTCAAGCCTCAAAGACCGGCATGGTTGAAAATTTAGAGAACTATTCTGTTTTTCTTATCTTATAAAAGATAACAATAGGAAAAGTGTGCGTGCTTGAACTATCACCATGACGAGAGTTAAGGGAAAAAAGAAAAATAATATTTGTTCATTCATTTAAGTATCTTAATTTGATTGCATATAAAAGTTAATTAAAAAGGACTTTGAATTTTATTATCTTCAATTAAAAATGTATATATAATTGTTGATTTACCTTTTCAATTTTATTAAAATCTGTCTTGTGTGATTTTTTTTAAAGAAAGAATTAAAATAGATAAATTAAGACGCATGTATTTTAAAACAGATGGAGTACAAATTTCACCAAGTGTTGGCTCCATTATTATAAAGAATTTCTTACTTGTCTGGATGATAAGGAGAAGATGCATTTTGCATTATTTTTGTTGATAAGATATCTGCCTCATGAACAATAAAAGTGATTATAAATTTATAATTAATGTCGAAATGATGCATCTGGTGCTTAATTATTCACATTTTAATTAAAGTCTAAGATTAAGATATTGTTGGTCAGCTGCTTCTTATCAACGTTGCATGGCCAACTGGTCATAGCATACTTATATATTCTTAGCTGAAAATTGTTTTAAGAAGAGTTATTACTACATGAGAAATGAATAAATATTTGGTGGAATGAGTATTTCAAGTTTATAGGCCATAAATGAGTACTATAGATTTGATTTCTCACTTAAAAGATGATTAAATGAAGAAAAGAATCAAGTTTAATTATCTATAAATTATTTATATGTATATATTGGCGATAATTTTTTTTCTTCTCTTTTTGAAAAAAATCGTTTCAAGGAGTGACAGTTAAGGATCATCAAGAAAATATATACTCCAATATATGTAAGTAATACTTTTTTGTCCATTTTTATTTGTCCATTACATAAAAATAGCTTTTTCAGTTTAAACAAAAATAGAGATGTTATGAAACAGTATAAAAATACAAAGAATAAAGTAGGGGAGAAGAGAGAAGATTTCTTAACGCTCTTTAATGATATTCAGATCTATATTACAATGAAGGAAATCCTTATCTCTATAGGGAAAAAACTGACTTTGTCTCCAAGTAAAAAATTGAATTGGTCTTCAAGTAAAAAATTGAATTGGTCTTCAAGTAGAATTCCTAACTCCGAAAGGAATCCACATAATAAACATTCACTATAAATAAAATATGTTTATAACACTCCTCCTTAGATGTCTATTTGTTGGATTATGTGCCTCGTTAAAACCTTACTAGATAAAACCCTGTGAGAAAAAATTTTAGTGAAGGAAAAAGAGTACACATATCTAATAATACGCATTTTAGATGCCTCATTAAAAACCTTACAAGGAAAACCCAATGGGACAAAAACCTTGTGAGGAAAAAAGAGTATATCGCGTATTAACTCCCCCTCATCAAAACATCAATCCAAGGATTTGAATTTTTACATTCCAATCTTGTGTACCATTTTCTTGAAAGTTACAATTGGTAGAGATTTGGTGAACAAATCAGCCACATTGTCACTTGAATGAATCTGTTGCATATTTATATCACCATCTTTTGGAGCTCATGTGTATAGAAAAGTTTTGGCGAAATGTGCTTTGTTTTATCACCTTTATGAATCCTCCTTTTAGGATCAAGGAGTTTTGCAAGTTTCTCACTTCAACTTCTTTAAGCAAATAATATATTGACTCTTAAAAACTCTTCAAGAGTTTTAATTGAAGTTATCAATTTGCATAAGAATATGAAAGGTTCTTGATTAATTTAACCAATTCGAGGATTATGAACAAGTTTTTCAAGAACTTGTATATGTTTGATGCATTTTAAATCCTTCAAATTCTTTCATATTAATTTTGTCAAGTGACAATATTCAATATTAAATGCATGTCGCTTTTTAGTGTCTAGATTGCAAGTCAAATAAGTTTTACGCTTATCAAGATGCACCATTCCACTTGATAGTTAGAGAATGTTTTAATATATCGTAGAGCTTAGATCCTCATAATCTTTTACAATATTGTTCTATATTGTATCAAAGATATCATCAACAAAATATCTCTTTGGACGATTGCAATGTGACTTAACTTGTTGAGATCTCATCACTTCATTATTTTTAGGTAGCTACCCCTCTCATGAGGTTTCATGAAGTGTTATATCATAAGCTCTTCATGAGCAAATTGCCTCTTTATTATAACTATTTTAGATCGTTTGCTCCTTGTCAAGAATTATCTTATTTGGGATTACTTGCATGTTTCACGCATATCATAGACTTTGTCTTTCAGAGGCATTCAATAAGAGTTTTCAACTCTTAATTTCTTGTTATCTCCCCCTTATGTTAGACAAATAATATATATTCTAATTTATCTTAGAGAATCCATCGTTTATGCATCATAGTATATTTTATTAATTATATACCGCATATCAAAATTATTAGACAGAAATTATATGGTCCATGACTATAAATCAATTGAGGGAATTTGATCAAAATGTATTAGTCTGATACATATTTTTATCTGTAATTTATCATATTTTAGACCATGAAACTTTTTCTCATACGCAATAATTTATCATTTATATAAGGCATTTAGTGCCAATCAACTTGAATATTTATCAATATTATCAAGATGAATTATCAAAATGAATTATCTTGATTATGTATTATGAAAGTTGTGCTCTTAACTCAATTATCTTGCACAAACAATTTTGCAAACGTCAAAATTCAAGTTGACAAAATATATGTGATTATCTTATTGATGCATCTATTTCATATACCATATGATGGTGAATGGGCCCATATTCACCTTTCATACTTTTAGAATTCAGGAAATTCAATCCCAACATTAGTTGATGCAATCAACTTATCAAGAGAACAAGCAATCTTAAAGGATTTTTGTTTCTTTAATATATATCTAATGAGTAAACTTCAAGTTTACCATGACATGTGCATTTGCTATAGTAAACTTCTGATTTACTATTGTATGAACAAATTTCAGATTGCTTACTCGGGGAGTGAATTTTAATTTTATTTCTTCTCAACTATTCTACTTCTCGTAGAGGTGAGTCATTATTCCTTTTAAATCTATAAATGCATCTAGCATTTGATTTGTAATTTTTGCATGTGAATAATCTTTTGTACTTCTTACTCACAAATAGAAGCACACACATCAAGATGAGACAATGATGAATTTTTTCACAAAAATTCTCTTTTTTGATATCATTATCTTCTCCCCCTAATTTTGAGAAAAGTGTTTCATCAAACCAACAACGATTTGAGACGAAAAAATATTGCAACATACAAAATTGCATATCCCCATACATAAGTGGGCAATCTAGTTTTCATAAGCAATAGTCTTGCTATTAATTGCAAGCGTTTATTTAATGACTCAGCAAAGCCATTTTGAGTATGAACATGAGCAAATGATGTTCAACTCTTATCCCAATGAATAAACAATATTCATTAAATGCTTGGAATGAAAACTCTATAGCATTATTTAGGTGACTGGACTTAATTTGATTATCAGAAAATTGTGCCCGTAATCATATTATCTTTACCAATAATTTTGAAAATGTCAAATTATGAGATGACAATGGGCACACATGAGACCATCTAGATAAAACATCTATTATGACCATAAAATATCTAAACGTCCCACTAGGTGAGTGAATAGGTCCACAAATATCCCCATGTATATGTTCCAAAAATGCAGGGGACTCAATCCCAACTTTCATTGGTGATGGTCTCATAATTAACTTGCCTTGATAAAAAGCCGTATAAAAAAATTACCACTTAAAAGAATATTTAGGTTCTTTAATAAATGTCCATTTAAATTTTCTATAATTCAAATCATCATCAAAAGCTCTCATTCTTCATAAATGGAATACAATTACCTTAGCATATCAATTTATGATAGCTTACTACCTCATTCTACGTTCACGTGCTATAACAACCCACACCTTACAATACCAGTAAAATGTAAAATGAAACATGATATGGTTTGGTCAAATTAACGTTAATTTTTAAAAGTGCTTGAATCTCATGTTAATGGGCTATATATGCGTCTAACGCTTAAGAGGGTCGAGTGTATACATGTTTTGTGTCAAATTGAGGAGATCACGACCTTAAATGAAGTAAGAGAATTGAGGTTCTTGTAGGACTTAAAAAGCTAGCAGGTGAGTCACCTACTTGCTTAGCATAAATTTACTAGCTAAACGGAGACGAGGCTCGACATTGAATTAGTCCAAATCCGATTACGAATAAAGTCCGTTTTAAGGGTGTACATTTGACCCATGTTTTAGCATCACCCATGTACTATATTTTCAGTCCAAGAAGGATATTAAATAGGGCCCAAAGACACCACAATCCACTTGGCTATTTGGGCCCAAAACTAAGTAAGAGAAATTGGAAAAATGGGCAGCCCAAGCCCATCAACTTGGAGACCCATTTAAGCCCAAGTGAAAGGGGCAAGGAGCTGCATCACCAGCTTGATAATGTAAAGCTAAAATAGACTTAATAAGTTGGCCAAAAATGCCTTTATAAAGGGCTCAAAACAGCTCCCACAAGTCATTGTTAACTTGACAAACAAAAAAAATCAGATTGTCTCCAAGTTTTCTCTCAACGTCTCTTGACTTTGTAAAGCAGCTAAAAGGAACTTATAGGGTTTTTGTAGAAGCCCTATACCTTGATGGTAGTGGTAAGTAAGCTTACACATGTGTTTAGTATGTTTTTCTTATGAAAAACAAGAATTGTATGCTAGTATGTTTGTGCTGAAAATTTGAGACAACATGTATTTAGAAAGTTGCTGCACACTTGCCTTTTGTTTTAGTGACTTCTCTATGGTTTGTGGGCTATTATATGAAGAGAATCTTATTTTCTTAACATGGTTTGAGTTATAAATGTTACCCTAAGGTTGCTGCCCTGATTTTGATTTCATTTAACAAACGCATTTTATTGTGTTATCTTAAGTGTAATGTTGATTGGAACTTGTGGGCTGTTGGATGAAAGGCTATTGGCTCACGTCCTTAATGAATTCTTGTATACTGTTCTAAGATTATTTTAGGAATGTTTATATGTGTAAATATTGTTGAAACAGTTTGGTTATAGTTGGAATAGGTTTGGAGTTGTCGACGTCGAAATGTAGCGAAGGGAGGTAACGTTATGTTGTCCATTTATAGGTTGTATGGAATTGTTAAGTGTTGTGCTTTGTGGGCTGTTGTAAGACTGTTATGGCACTAAAACAGGCTACACATGATGTGTACATGTGAATGTGTGCTAGAAAATACGATTATAAGTGAAAAGATTGAAGGAATGCGTTTGCGTCG
>JAABOM020000103.1:14772744-14792709 GCA_011800125.2 Solanum clarkiae
TATACTTAATTGTGGATGCATTTGTCATGTGTGCTGTGAGCTTATTTTGCTGCATTCATGCATCTTGTATGGACCCTAAACTTGCCTTGTTACTCTAAAGCTGGTTTGGTGATGTCGTGGATATGGAAAAGATCTTTGGCCTTTGTTCCTTGAGTGAAATCACTTTTAACCTAAATGACCTACCAGATGAGTGAGTGAATCCCTTGTTCTAAACTTTTGAGCTTATCATGTACTCATTTTTTCTTGATACCTTGCTAGCTTAACCTTGTTTGATATAATGCCTTGCTATTAGCCCTGGTCTATCCTTGAACATGTGAACCTTAGTTGAGGCCAAAGGCCTAAGTTGAGGGTGGCTGCAGTTAGTGGCCCTGCTTTGAGACATAGATATTGTGTACTTCACCTGAGGCTAAAAGCCTAAGTTGAGGGTGGCTCTTATTATGGCTAAGTAATAATAATAAGGTGGTTAGTTGGGAAATCAAGAAAGAAATAAAAAAGCATGAATCGAGTGAAGAAAAGGAAAAGAAAAGTGCCTTGAGTTGAGGAAAAATAGCAAAAATGAGCCTGAAATTGTACAGTTGAAAAAGAGAAAGAAAACACTCAACAAAAATTCAAAACGGGAGAATAAAGGTGGATTGATTTAAAAGGGTTGGATTATGAAAGCAAAAGTGTTGGTAAACATGGTTCAAGGATAGCTTTTAGTCACTAATTGTCCAAAATACCATACCAAAGTACCCTGAACCTATGTTACAACCCTATAAGTCCTAAAGTGATCCAATTCCATTTTATCACCAAGCCAGAATATGAGTATAGAGGCAAGCCTATAGTGTTAGTCAGTATGCATTGAATTTCAATTATGAGAGTGAGAATGCTTCCTCAGTCCCTGAAATCTAAATGGTTTTGAGTATAAGGGACTCCTTTCCAGTGAGAGAATTTGCACTATATGAGTAGCATATGACTATAGCAGCGATTGTGGACAGTTGATGCTCCTTAACTAATCATAGTTGGATTGCCATATACCTCATTATGTTCTTGTTTACTCAATAATCTTACAATCCTATTTTAAATATAGTAGTTGGTACCTGACTCAGGGAAGTGATTGTTTCTATGTATTTCTCTTTGTCTGTATAGATTGAGTCATCGATTGAGGACAAACAACAATTCTAAGTTGAGGGTGTTGATGTGATATCAAAATACAACACATTTGGTGCCTAAAACAAGAGATTTTGTGAGTTCTTGAAGCAACGTTTTAGTATTTTGATGCGTTTTTGTGTTAATCTTACAGAAAAGTTAGGTTGGCATGATTTTGAAGAAACGTTGCAGATTTTGCTGAAGCATAGGCCATACGAGCCCACCTACGAGTCGTAGATCACTCTACAAGTCGTAGGTTATGTCGTAGCAAGAATTAGAGACCAAAAACAGAAATCTGCCAAGTGAAGGTTACCCCTACGATCCTAGTCTACGAGTCATAAGATACATTGCGACTCATATAGGTGGACTTGTAGCAAGAATCAGAGAACCAAAATGTTGGACGAAAAACTGAAGACCAAGCCTATGAGACAAACATACGAGTTGTATCCCAAACAATGACTCATACCTATGGGTCATACCAGTTCAGTCCAAGATGCCAAGAACCTAATATGAGACCCCGACTATGAGTCGTAGGTTATCCTACGAGTCGTAACTGCAAGACTTATTAGCTACCAGCTGTCTTTTCTGTGTAAATTCTAGGGTTATTTTGTAAATACTATATATAGCTTAAGTTAGGTTTTTGAGAGGAGTCTGACCAGTAGACATTTGAGGATTACATTTTGAAGCGTTTCTTAGGTTTTTAGGGTAGATTATTGTTTTCTCTTGGAAAACCCATTTTGGGGATTGAAAATCTTGCCTTGTACTCATTGTTGATCAATCAAGCTTGTGGGTTTGCAACTTGTGGTGCCTATTTCCTTCATTGTTATTGGTGAAACTCTCAACTATATCTATTATTTGCATTCTTGTGTGTCTTTTTTTAGCCATGAGTAGCTAAGCACCCACAACTTGGGGTTGTGGGAACCATGAGTAGTTGATTTGAAATAACCTAGTTTTCTTGCATTTCTATGATTGGGGTTTTGCATGTATTATTTGTTTCCCTTCATTTTTATTGTTGTTTGGTGGTGGCCAACACTAAATCGTATCTACTATCACGATCCCGACCAAGGTAGTGATGAATAGGAAAAAGAAGTAGATGACAGAATTTGATTGATGTGTTCTCGTCTAATCAACCAAACATGACCAAGGGAAGATTGACTGGGACTATTGGTAATGGTTAGTTGGCACGCCATGGTGGCCGACCAAGCGCCATGGTAAAATTCGATCTTCATCTTCATAAGAGGGCTGGAAGAACCTAAGTTATCATCCTGTATGCGACTCACCAATTATAGTTATGTAACTAGGGTAATCAAGTCGACGAACCACGGGGAACACAATTCCCAAGTTGTTCCCAAAAATTGAGTGTTTCCTTGCGTTATAGTTAGTGTTCGTTTTAGTTTGTTTTGAATCACAAACCCTCCTCCCCCCCTCCATTTAGAGATTGTAGTCATAAATATTAGAAATGATTAGTAGTGAAGTCTTGTAATCAAGCCCTGTATTCCCTGTGGATTCGATCCTAACCTCGGTTAGGTTAATTACTGATAGTGACCGCTTTGTTATTGGAGTGTGACCATCATCAATAAACCCACTAGAATTTCATGGGTCAAAGACGGATGAGGAAACTATGGAGTTTGTTGAAGAGGCCTACCAGGTTGTGGTGGTGATAGGTGTGTTGTCGGAAGACACCACCAAGTTGGTTGCTTACCAGCTTAAAGGAGTCATCAAGATTTGGTACGAGCAGTGGGCCGATGAGAGAGGCCAAGAAGTAGGTCCCATTAGTTAGGATGAATTAAAGTGTGTCTTCCTAGATCGGTTTTCCCCCATTGAGATCAGGGAGGCAAAGGTCCAAATCATTAACTTGAAGCAAAGGAGCATGAGTGTGAGGGAATATGCCCTCAAGTTCACCAAATTGTCCAAGTATGCTCCATTCATGGTTGCGAATTCGAGGGCTTGCATGAGCAAATTTATTTAAGTGTCTTCAAGTTGGTCTCCGAAGAGTCTAACACGACGATATTGGTCTAGGAGATGGTTATTTCTCGCCTAATGACTTATGTCGAATAAATTGAAGAGGAGAAGCTCTGCGAAAGGGTAAGGGAGTCCAAGCGGGTTTCTATGGATGGTGGAAACTATGCTTACCAAATGAGTGGTGGCTCCAAATATCAAGTTGGCCCAAGGCAAGGATTCGCCGACACTCCTCCTTGCAATATGGACGAAAGGGTTGCCCCAAATCTCTAAAGTCCTAATTGCCCCAAGTGTGAAAGACCTTATAAGAGGGAATGCTTAGTCGGGTCCAATGCCTACTCTACTTGCGAAAAGCCTAGCCACCATGCCAAGGACTGTAGAAATTGATGAACAAGACCCCAGAGCCAGAGGGGTCAAGCTTAAGGGCTAACCAGTTCTACTCCCTTCATAGTTGTCAAGAGGTTGAGGAAGCCCTATATGTGGTCACCAGTATGCTATGAGTTTATGATTCTGGCACATATTGCACTTTTAGATCTGGAAGCAAACTTATCTTTTGTAACCCCATTCTTTGCATATAAGTTTCATGCATGTCTTGAAGTCCTCCATGAACCTTATGAGGTAAGTAACCCTATGGGTAAGTCTATCACAACCCAAAGAGTCTATAGGGGTTGTGCCATTTTAAACACTCTAAAATGTGCTTTGGAATACCCATAATCGTAATTTCTATATATCTCAATCCGTGCGTGATATTAAAAATTCGACTTCATATTCTTGATCAAGGAAAAAATTGAGTGGGAGATGGATATAACCCGAATTTTAGAAGATCGGTAGCTAAAAATAATTTTTGCTAATTTTTTGGAAAATAGTAGTTATACGCCTTTGGTCCCCAACACGGACCTATAGCGGACCAGTGTTGGTTTTTCTTTGTTTTTCCATTTTGGCCCAAGGGTATTGGAGTCATGTCCTCATGCCAATTTACATGTGAAATCTCTCATACTTAGCCATTTTTCAGCTCTATATCACTCAAAACCCTCTCTAAAACCTCTCCAACACTTTATCAAAAATTTCCATCCAAATCCAAAGATTTCACGCTCAAATTGGATCTCAAAATCTCAATCCAAGCTTCAAGTCTCCTTCAAAGTTTATATCAAGGAATCCCCAAATTTAGGTATGTGGGTTTCATCCATTGGGTCCTTTCACTCATGGAGCCCAATCTTACTTTTTATGAAAATTTGCATGACTTCAAGTTGTATTATGGGTATCTATTGTTCTAAAACATGAGCATGAATTATGTTGGATTTTTATCAAATATTGTTGATTATGCATGAATATCTAATTTAAGCTAATACTATGAGATGATCTTTGTCTATTAAGACTATGCATGATTTGAGCTATGAAAGCTATGAACTACGATGAACTTTTCAGATGAATTTCATGATACCCAAATTGGGGTTTTGTTACTATGTTGGTGGGCTGATTTTAAATTGATTTACTCATCTTGTTACACTTTTGAATTGTATGATTTTGAACAAGCATTATGTGCCCACCAAGTGTTTGATGAAATGTCAAGAATTCTCAAGTTATTTACATATTTTACAAGTCAAGTGACTTCATGACTATTATGGACTTTTAAACATGTATTAAATTCATTAAATTATCTACGATTTTACAAATATTAAGTTAAACCCTATTTCAGGATTTTACCTCATGTGAGCCATTCATGTTAAATCAAGGGTTCATGTATGATTACTTATTCTCATGTTCAAGTTAGGCTCACAAATAGAGGTCAAGTATGTTTCAAGAGCTACTCATGTCATGTTTCTTACAAGCTATACAATTTATGATTATTTCAAGTATTCTATGGGAGTCGATTTAGCACCAATTGAGGCTTAAGATAGGGGCTCGACCCAAGGGGTCCTTATATAAAGTCTTTTTTCTCTAAACTATGTGCCACCATAGGATGATATATTATACCCTTGCTATACTAGTGGATCCATCTAGTCATATTATCATGTTTGGTTTACCTTAGCAAGTAGACCACACCTAGCCGGGGTGCCATGCCCGTCCACCTTACCAAGAGGGTGTCATGCCTTGGATTCCAAGTTGTAGCTACTTGGTCTATGTCAGTTATAGTCTTCTTCACACATGTATCATGTTTTATGCAAGTTGAATGATTTACAAGTATGCTTTATTTCAAGCATTGATCATGCATTCAATATTGAGATTATACTTATCCATTACCTATGGTTATGCATTTTGACTATATTGGCTTATGTCTTGTTGCATTGCATCCTACATACTTAGTACATTCAAATGTACTAACGTATACTCTATGCCTACATGATATCACCATGTAGGAACCGGAGCTCCACTTCATCATCCTCCATGTGGCTAGTGAGATACTTTAAAGACAATCTTTGGTGAGTCATCTAGTTCGAGGACACTATCTATTTTCTCTTGCTATTTTATGACTTCCTTATATTGAACACTTGATATTATGAGGGTGAGCCCGGAAAATGTCTTGGCCCCCGCTCCGTTCCAAGTTAGAGGTATATGTTGGATATTGTGATGTATATATGCTATGAGCTTGACTCTTTAAGCCTTGATTATGTTCAAAGCTTTCCCTTAGTCTCGCTTCCCAATTTATTCAAATCTCTTGTGATTGTAGTTCATTTTACTTCTGCGATCAAGATGTTTGAATGATATGTCAAGAGGCTTATTTGGGTTGTTTTCAGACTTCTCATTCACCGTGTCACGTTTAGGCCTTAGGCTTGGGTCATAACAAGCTTGGTATCAGAGCACTAGGTTGCTAATGGTCCTCGAAATCCAATACACCGCGTCGATTAGAGTCATTCATGGCTGTGAAGCACGCCATAACTATGAGTAAGAGGCGTTTTAGAAAATGTTTTCCTTCTTCATGATTTATGTCATGTTATAAACGCTAATGTAAGGCTTTTTCCTCTAACAAATGTTCTTCGCTATTCTAGATCATACCGATTCCAAAAGGAAGACTAAGGAGAGCTCGTTCACTAGAGGAACATCTGGCTCCTCCCGCTCCTCAAGATGGAGGGGTGGCCCAAATTGAGTTTTGAGGTGCTATTACTATGTTGGCCCATGCCATGATTCTCAAGCTCCTCATGCTCTTACTCCGGCCTCAAGGGTGAGAGATTTTAATAGGATGAATCCACCGGAGTTCCATGGGTCCAAGACGGATGAGGATCCCTAAGAATTTATCGATGAGGTGTATAAAGTATTGTTCATTATGGGGGTTAACTGGAGGAAAAAAAAGGAGTTTGCGACCTACCAACTCAAAGGGGTGGCTCAAATTTGGTTCACTCAATGGAAGATGGAGAAGGGGAATGATAATGTTATCCATTAGAAAGAGTTAAAAGCTGCATTTCTCAATCGGTTCTTTCTTATCGAGTTAAGGGAGGCTAAGATGATGGAGTTTATTAACCTTAAAGCAAGGTTCCATGAGCGTGAGGGAGTATGCCCTCAAGTTCAACCAACTCTCCAAGTATGCTCCATAATTGATTACCGAACAAAGATCAAGGATGAACAAATTTGTGTTGGGTATATCTGACTTAGTTAATGAGGAGTGTTGTACTGCCATGCTGGTAGGGAAAATGGATTTTTCTCGGCTCATGACCTATGCCGAGCAACTAAAGAGGGAAAATCTTAGAAAGAGAAGAAGTGGTGAGTCCAAGAGGGCTCGATTTGAAGGTGGGTTCCAAGGGTGGCCGATTTCCTCAAGGCCACACATTCCAAGGCCAAGAGTTGTCCAATGCTTCCAACAAGAGGTTCGCCAATGATAGGGTGCCTAACCTAAGATTCCAAGGTGGTAATGGAGGAATGACAAATCTTAGGTTCCCAAGGTGCGAAAGAAATCATAGTGGTCCATGTTTGAGATATTCTAATGCTTACTTTAGTTGTGGCGAAGTTGGCCACAAGGTTTTTGATTTTCCTCGTGCTAAATCGGCATGTTAAAGGTTTTTTTTTATTTTGATGTATATGCATTGATAGACCCGGGTGCCACTATTTCTTTCATTACTTCTTTTGTTGCTAAAAAGCTTCATGCGTGTCCCAAAATATTGCGTGAACCCTATGAAGTGTCTACCCCTATTGGCGAGTCCATTGTTGCTAAAAGAGTCTATAAAAATTGTCCTGTGTTCATATTGCATAAAGTCTTGCCTTGTGATTTTGTTTAATTAGATATGGTGGATTTTGATGTCACTCTTGAGATGGATTGGTAGCATGCATATTATGCTTCTATTGATTGTAGAACCTGTAGGGTGAAATCTTAATTCCCTAATGAACCCGTCCTTGAGTGGGAGATTAGTAATGTGGTGGTCAAGGGTAGGTTCATTTCTTGTCTTAAAGCCCAAAAGTTGATTTCTAAGGGTTATCTCTATCATCTTGTGAGGGTCAGAGATGTGGAGCCTAAAGTCCCTTCCATTGAGTTGGTTTTATTGATTAATGAGTTTCTTGATGTCTTTTTCGATGAGCTTTCCGATGTTCCTCCTGAAAGGAAAATAGATTTTGGTATAGACCTCCTTCCCGATACCCAACCCATTTCCATTCCCCTTATTATATAGCCCTGATGGAGTTGAAGGATCAACTAAAATATTTGTTGAAAAAGGATTTCATAAGACTTAGCAAGTCACCTTAGGATGCACTAGTGTTATTTGTGAAGAAAAAAGATGGTTCCCTTAGAATGTGTATTGATTACCAGTAACTTAATAGTCACTATAAAGCACAAGTACCCTCTACCAAGGATTGACTACCTTTTGATCAACTTCAAGGGGCATGTCACTTTTCTAAGATTGATCTTCGGTATGGGTATCACCAATGAAAGTGAGGGAGAGTAATATTCCCAAGACGGCTTTCCGGACTAGATATGGGAACTTTGAGTTTGTGGTTATGTCCTTGGGTTGACTAATGCACTAGCTATATTTATGGATCTCATGAATAGGGTCTTTAAACCGTACCTTGACATGTTTGTGGTGGTCTTTAGTGATGATATCTTAATTTATTCCCATAGTGAGGAAGAACATGTGAATCACTTGAGGGTGGTGTTGCAAATCTTGAGGGATAAGAGGTTGTATGCAAAATATAAGAAATGTGAGTTTTGGTTAAAAGATGTTGCTTTTTTAGGGCATGTGGTGTCAGGTGATGGCATTAAGGTGGATGCTAAGAAGACGAATGTGATTAGAAATTGTCCTAGACCTTTGACTCCATCGGATAGTAGAAGTTTCTTAGGTTTGCCGGGTTATTATCGAAGGTTTGTAAATGATTTCTCTTCTATTGCTTCTCCTATGACAAAGTTGATCTAAAGAAGGCAAAATTTTTCTAGACCGATGAATGTGAAAAGAGTTTTCAAACCTTGAATGATAAGCTTGTTTTTCCTTCTATCTTGGCTCTATCGGAAGGGTTGGAAGGATTTCTTGTATATTGTGATGCCTCAAGAATTAGTTTGGGGTGTGTTTTGATGCAAAATGGTAAGGTGATAGCATATGACTCTAGACAACCTAAGGTGCATCAGAAGAATTATCCCATCCATGATTTGAATTGGTGGCCATGGTATTTGCTTTGAAAATTTGGCTTCACTACTTGTATGGGGTTCATGTTGATGTGTATACTGACCACAAGAATTTCCAATATGTGTTCACCTAAAAATATGTTAACTTGAGACAAAGAAAAGGGTTAGAGCTCCTTAAAGATTATGATATGAGTGTGCATTATCACCCCGACAAAGATAATGTTATGGTCGACGCTCTAAGTAGAGTGTCCATGAGTAGTTTATCTCATGTTGGTGATGGTGGCAAGGAGGTAGCTAAAGAGGTTCACTGGTTGGCTAAATTGGGGGTTAGGTTGGATAAAGTTGATAACGATGGTGTAGTGATTGTTGATGGTTCTAAATTATCCTTAATTGAGGAGGTAAAGGCAAAACAAGATTATGACCCCTTATTGTTAGAGTTGAAGGTCTTGGTGAAATATGGTAAAGTGGAGGTTTTTTCCCAAGATGGAGATGGTGCCCTTAGGCACCAAGGTAGATTGTGTGTACCAAATGCGGATGACTTCATAGATTGATCTTGAAGGAGGCTCATAATTCTTCCTATTCTATTCACCTCGGTTCTACAAAGATATGTAGAGACTTGAGGGAGGTGTATTTGTGGGGTGGTATGAAGAGGGACATTGTTAAGTTCATAACCGGATGTCACAATTGCAAACAAATGAAGGTCAAACATCCAAGGCCGGGTGGCCTAACCCAAGATATAGAGATTTCTACTTGGAAGTGGGAGGAAATCAACATGGATTTTGTGGTTGGGTTGCCTGATACTAGGAAACATTTTAAATCGATTTGGGTTATTGTGGATAGAATGACAAAGTCGACTCACTCTCTATAGGTCAAAACCACTTATGGTGCTGACGATTATACCAATTTGTACATTCATGAGTTGATTAGGTTGCATGGGGTGCCTTGTCTATCATTTCAGATCGTGGTGCCCAATTCACTTCTCACTTTTGGAGATCCTTCCAAAGAGCTCTTGGTACTAAGGTTAAGCTTAGCATAACTTCTCATCCTGAAATGGATGGTCAAGTCGAGAGGACTGTCCAAACTCTTGAGGATGTGCTTAGAGCTTGTGTTTTAGAGTTTAAGGTAGTTGGGATGAACATTTTCCACTCATTGAGTTTGCTTACAACAATAACTATTATTCAATAATTGGTATGGCTCCCTTTGAAGCTTTTTATGGTAGACATTGTAGATCCCCGGTTGGGTGATTTGAAGTGGGGGAGATGGCTTTGCTAGGTCCGAATTTGGTCATAGAGGCCATGGATAAAGTGAGGTTGATAAGGGAGAGATTGAAAACAGCCCAAAGTAGACAAAAGTCCTACTCCGATGTGAGAAGACGAGATCTTGAATTTAAGGTTGGTGATTGAGTTTACTTGAATGTCTCACCCATGAAGGGTGTGGTCCGGTTTGGCAAGAAAGGAAAATTAAGCCCAAGGTTTTTTAGTCCTTATAAAGTTTTGAGGAGTGTGGGTAAGGTTGCATATAAGTTGGAGTTGCCTATGGAGATGAATATGGTTCATCCGGTCTTCCATATGTCCATGTTGAGAAAGTGTGTAGGTGACCTAAGTGCTATAGTGCCCTTGGGTGTTGTGGGTATCGTAGAAGATAATTTGACCTATGAGGAGGTCCTGGTGGAGTTTTTGGATAGACAAGTAAAGAAGTTGAGAAACAAAGATGTAACTTCTGTCAAGATATATTGGAGGAATCAACGAGTTGAAAGTGCCACATGGGAAGTCGAGGCAAACATGAGAAAGCGATATCCATATCTCTTCCACTCTACTCAAGCCGAAGGTACTAATTTAAGTCCCCTATATGATTTCAAGTATTAAGTTTCAGCCCTTTATGTCATTTTGCATGCATTCATGTTCATGGTAACAAGTTTAGGGTGATTTTTGACACTTATATTGAAACTTTTTGAAAATGACGTTTAAGTGCATTTGTTGCATGTCGGGCTGAAATCTTCATATTACTTCTCTTAGGCAGATTTCTTTGACATTCGGGGATGAATGTTCCCAAAGGGGAGATATTGAAACGCCTCAAAATACACTTCGGATGTCCATAATCGTAATATCCATATATCTCAAAAATCATGCAAGATATCAATAATTCAACTTTATATTCTTGATTAGCGGGCAAAATTGAGTGGGATATGGATATAACCTGGATTTTAGAAGACTCGTAGCGAAAAATAATTTTAGCTATTTTTTTTTTAAAAAATAGTTGTACGCGTTTGGTCCGCGACACGGACCTATCACGGACCAGTGTTGATTTTTCCTTGTTTTTCCATTTTGGCCCAAGGGCATTGGGATCATGTCCCCATGCCCATTTACATGTGAAATCTCTCATACTTAGACATTTTTCAACTTTATATCAGTCAAAACTCTCTCTAAAACCTCTCCAACACTTTATCAAAAATTTCCATCCAAGTCTAAAGATTTCAAGCTCACATTGGATCTCAAGAACTCAATCCAAGCTTGAAATCTCCTTCAAAGTTTACATCAAGGAATCCCCAAATCTAGGTATGTGGTTTTCATCCATTGGGTCCTTTCACCCATGAAAATTTGCATGATTTCAAGTTGTTATACTTATGGGTATCTATTATTATGAAACATGAGCATGAATTATGTTGGGGTTTTATCAAATATTGTTGATTATGCATAAATATCCAATTTAAACTTATACTATGAGATGATCTTTGTTCATTGAGACTATGCATGATTTGAGCTATGAACTATGATGAACTTTTGAGATGGATCTCATGATACCCAAATTGGGGTTTTGTTACTATGTTGGTGGGTTGATTTTAAATTGATTTACTCATCTTGTTACACTTTTGAATTGCATGATTTTGAACAAGCATTATGTGCCCACCAAGTGTTTGATGAAATGTCAAGTCAAGAATTCTCAAGTTATTTACATGCTTTTCAAGTCAAGCGACTTCATGATAATTGTGGACTTTCAAGCACGTATTAATTCATGAAATTATCTATATTTCACAAGTATCAAGTTAAGCCCAATTTCAAGATTTTACCTCATGTGAGCCATTCATGTTAAAACAAGGGTTCATGTATGATTACTTATTCTCATATTCAAGTTAGGTTCACAAATAGAGGTCAAGTATGTTTCAAGAGCTACTCATGTCATATTTCTATATTTCTTACAAACTATACAAGTTATGATTATTTCAAGTTGGGTTCTACAATCAATGAATGCATAGGAATCATGCAACCAATCTATCTCCAATATTACATCAAAGTCTACCATGGAGAGCTCAACTAAATCACATGGTATTACTTTATGCAGAATAGAAACGTGTTACGACCAAAGCCTAGGGCCTAGACATGACACGCGAATAGGAAGTCCGAAAATAACCCAAACAAGCTTCTTGACATATCATTCACACATCCTTGGTCGTGAAAGTAAAATAAACCACAATCACAAGATATTTGAATAAATTGGGAAGCGGGACTAAGAGAAAGCTTTGAACATAATCAAGACATAAAGAATCAAACTCATAGCATATGTACATCACAATATCCAACATACACCTCTAACTTGGAATGGAACGGGAGCTAAGAAACCTTCCGGGCTCACCTTCATAATTTCAAGTGTTCAAGATAAGGAAGTCATAAAATAGTAAGAGAAAATAGATAGTGTCCTCGAACTTGAGGACTCACCAAAGCTTGTTTTCAAAGTATCTCACTAGCCACGTGGAGAATGATGAAGTGGAGCTCTGGTTCCTACACGGTGATATCATGTAGGCATAGAATATGTGTTAGTACATTTGAATGTACTAAGTATGTAGGATGTAACACAACAAGATAAGCCAATATAGTCAAAATGTATAACCATAGGCAATGGATAAGTATAATCTCAATATGGAATGCATGATCAATGCTTGGAGTAAAGCATTATTGTAAATCATTCAACTTGCATTGAACATAATACATGTGTTGGAGGAGACCATATTCGACATAGACCAAGTAGCTACAACTTGGAATCCAAGGCATGACACCCCCCTTGGTGAGGTGGATGGGCATGACACCCCCCGGCTAGGTGTAGTCTACTTGCCAAGGTAAACCAAACATGATAATATGGATCCACTAGTATAGCAAGGGTATAATATATCATCATATGGCGACACACAGTTTAGAGACAAAAGACTTTATATAAGGACCCCTTGGGTCGAGTCCCCATCTTAATCCTCAAGTGGTGGTCATGGATTATTGTAGCAACTCTTCATGTAGCAACTCTTCATGTAAGGGTTGATTCATGTCTTTTGTTAAGGCCCGCAAGATGATTTTCAAGGGGTGTATCTACCACTTGGAGAGGGTCAAAGTGTCTCTTCCAAAGTTTCTTCTCTTGAGTTAGTCCCGGTTGTACGTGAGTTCCCTGATGTTTTCCCAGATGAGTTACAGGTGTCCCTCTCGAAAGAGAGATAAACTTTGGTATAAACCTTTTGCCCAATACTCAGTCTATCTCATTCCCTCCTTATAGAATGGCTCCCGTGGAATTGAAGGAGTTGAAGGAACAACTGAAGGATTTGTTGGAAAAAGGTTTCATTAGACTTAGTCGTTCTCCACGGGGTGACCCGGTGATATTTGTAAGAAAGAAGGATAGGCCACTTTACATATGTATTGATTACCGACAACTCTATAAGGTCACTATCAATAATAAGTATTCTGTTTCAAGGATAGATAATTTATTTGATCAACTACAAAAGGCCACTCATTTCTCTAAGTTCGACTTGAGATCCGGTTATCATCAATTAAGGTGAGAGAAAGTGACATCCCCAAGAGAACTTTTTGTACTACGTATGGTCATTTCAAATTTGTCGTGATGTCCTTTGGCCTCACTAATGCATTGGCGATATTTGTGGACGTCATGAATAGGGTGTTCAAGCCTTACCTTGACTTGTTCATTGTAGTATTTATTAATGACATTCTTATCTATTCCCGAGGTGAGCAAGAGCACATGGAGCACTTGAGGGTAGTATTGTAGACCCTAAGGGAACAGAAGCTCTATGCAAAGTTTGACAAGTGCGAGTTTTGACTAGATGAGGTTGCCTTCCTTGGGCACATGGCATCTAGAAAGGGTATCAAAGTTGATCATAAAAAGACAGAAGTAGTAAGGAGCTGGCCAAGGCCATTGACTCCCACCGACATAAGGAGTTTCTTGGGTTTACCGGTTCTTATAGATGGTTTATGCAAGACTTCTCCACAATTTCATCTCCAATCACCAAGCTAACTCAGAAGAAGGCTAAGTTTGTGTAGAAGGATGAATTCGAGAGGAGTTTTCAGACCTTGAAGGATCGGTTGACCTCCTCCCCTGTAATGACATTGCCAAAAGGGAATGATGAGTTCATCGTGTATTGTGATGCATTAAGGATTGGGTCGGGTTACGTGCTAATGCAAAATGGTAAAGTGATTGCCTATTCTTCAAGATAGTTGAAGTGCATGAGAAGAATTACCCGACTCACGACCTTAAGCTCGTGGCAGTGGTGTTTCCTTTAAAGATTTAGTGACATTACTTGTATGGAGTCTATGTGGATGTTTTCATCGACACAAGAGTCTCCAGCACATGTTCACCTAGAAGAATCTCAACTTGAGGCAACAGATGTGGTTGGAGTTATTCAAGGATTATGATATGAGTGTAAAGCACCACCGTGAAAAAATCCATGTAGTAGTTGACGCCCTTAGTAAGATTTTCATTAGTAGTGTGCCCCATATAGAGAATGATGGAAAAGGGGAGTTGAATAGAGATATCCATAGGTTGTCAAGACTAGGAGTGAGATTAACTAAGTTAAAAAAATAGTAGTGCAATGGTTCTTTATGGGTCAACATCTTCTTTGATCGATGAGGTTATGGATAAGAAAGATCTTGATTTCACTCTAGTTGAGCTAAAAACTTTGGTGAATGGTGGAAAGATAGAGGTCTTCTCACAATGGGGACATGGTGCACTCCGATATCAAAAGAGATTGTGTCTATCCACTGATGACGAGTTGAAGAGATTAATCATGCAAGAAGCCCATAACTCTTCATATTCCATTCATCCCAGTACTATAAAAGTGTATAGAGGCTTGATGGATATTTATTGGTAGAATGGGATGAAGAAGGACATTGCTCAATTTGTATCCGAATACACCAATTGTCAGCAGGTAAAAGTTGAATCTGAAAGGTCGGGTGACCCAACTCAAGACATTGATATTTCTACTTGAAAGTGGGAAGAGATCAATATGGACTTTGTAGTTAGGTTGCCAAAGACCAAAAAGCGCATTGACTCCATATGGGTGATAGTCGACCGCACGAACAAAGTCAGTTCATTTCTTGCTGGTCAAAATCACATTCGGTGTTGAGGACTGTGCCCACTTGTATATCCAAGAGTTGGTGAGGTTGCATGGAATTCCCTTATCCATCATATCAGATCATGGAGTTTAATTCACTTCTCATTTTTGGAAGTCCTTCCAAAGAGGACTTGACACTATAGTGAAATTGAGTACAACCTTTCATCATCAACCGATGGGCAAGGAGAAAGGACTATTCAGATTGGAAGATATGCTGAGAGCTTGAGTTTTGAGTTTGGTTACAACTATAGCTTCCATACGAGTATTGGGATGCCACCATTCGAAGAGTTGTATGATAGACGATGTAGATCGCCCATCAAGTGGTTCAAAGTCAGTAAGGAGACATTAATAGGACCGAACTTGGTAATGAATCCTATGGAGAAAATTAAAAACATAAGTGAGAAATTGCAAGCAGCGTAAAGATGACAAAAATCCTATTCGGATGTAAGAAGAAGGGAACTTGAGTTCCAAGTCGATGATTGGGACTATTTGAAGGTATCTCCAATGAAAGGTGTTCTCCGGTTCGTTAAAAAAGGAAAATCGAGTCCTAGATATTTGAGACCTTACCAGGTGGGGAGGATGGTGGGGAAAGTAGTGTATGAGTTAAATCTATCCAATGAGTTGCACTTGATTCATTCGGACTTTCATGTATCGAAGTTGAGAAAATTCATAGGTTACCCAAGTTTCATAGTTCCCTTGCATGATGTGAACATGTAAGAGAAATTGAGTTTTGAAGAGGTACCAGTTGAAATCCTAGACCAACAAGTGAAGAAGCTAAGGAGCAAAGAAGTTATGTCTGTCAAAGTACTTTATTTGGAGAATCAATAAGTTGAGGGTGCTACATGGGAAGCGAAAATGGATATGATGAAGGGATATCCACATCTATTCCACTCTACTCAAGTTGATATTTATGGACTATTTCGAGATATGTTTTCAAGTATGAAATCTGAAATTTTTGAGAAATGATGTTTGACTTGTATTTTGCATGCATACTGGGTTATTAGCTGCTAGTTTACTCTTTAGAGCCTAACTGTAAGTACATTTGGGGACGAATATTCGAAAAGGGAGATATTGTAATGACCCTCAGTTTAGTAGCCTTGAGTGTAGGAAAGTTGGCCTGAAAAATAACTGAAAAACCTGATTTACGAGGCAGTTTACAGCCCATAAGTTGTTCTAGGCTCGTAGGTTCGGGCCTTAAACATAGAACTCTAGGAAGGAAAAAAGGTTTCCAAGTGTGGGGTAATCACAGACCAAGTTACGAATCATAATGTATTTTACGGCTCATGGGAAGGTTCGTGAGTGGGACCCAGACATGAAGAGAATTTGAAAGTTTTCAGGAAGGTGACTTATGAGCTATCAGACAACCTGTACAAAGTGATACGACCGTATAAGATCTCGTATAAAGAGGTCAGATATAAGGTAAAAATTTGACAAATAAGGAAGGACTCTACGAGTCAACCACAACCCATAGGAAATTTTACGACTCGTAATGTTTGTCGTGGTTTTGAATTCAGCAAAAGTCATATTTCAAGATTCTAAGGTGAGCCATCAGGCGAAAGGACTTATGGCCCGTAAGTCATTTTACGACCTATAGTCAGGGTCTCGTAGATGGTTTTCGATAGTTTTAATGAGGGTAAATTCTGTTATTCCTATCGTATCAGTTCTAATTCAAAATCATGTCGTTTTGGGAATGGGAAAGGAACCTATAAGGACCTTCAAGACATAATTTCCTTTATTCTATATTCTCAAATCCGTTAAGGTAAAAGAGGTCCTCAAGAACTCCCAAGAACAAGCTAGGGTTTCCAAGTTTCTTCCCCAAGATTTTAATTTCGATTCTCTCAAGTTTCTCAGGTATGTGAGTTGATTTATGGGTATCCTTTCATCCACAGAGTTTCTACTATGCATTTTATCTTTACTTTAAGTTTCTATGTTCTTATGTATGCTTATGATGATTTCATGATTCTTAAGTTTCTGTATGGTATTCATAAATTTCAAAGATTACTTTACTAAGTCAAAAATATGTATATGTTTGAAGTAAGATATTGATTCTATGATGAGTTTTGATATGATTAAGTTGAGTGATTTCGATGTTCCTTTTTAAAGAAATTTCTTACGACTTATGTGATTTATGATTGTTCCATGCATCAATTAAGCCCACCTAATTTTCAATGAAAATTTCTCATGAATTTTGATCATTATTAGGGCAATTGTGAAAGATCTTCAAAGTTAAAGTTTATCAAAGATATATGTATGATGATTATTTCCCTAAAAAATGTTTAAGATAGATTTTTAAGTTCGAGCTACTCCTATGATTGCTACTTATGGTTCTAAGAGAATGTTTTAAAAGATTTCTATGGGATGACTTAGCACTGAGAGGACTAGATATTGAGACTCATCCCATTAGTTGAGGCATGATCCCTTGAAGCTAAATCTCAATATCCCTAACTATGTGCCACCATAGGAGCCTTATAGGCGAGGCTAATGGATCCACGTAGGCACAAAAGTTATGAAAGATGCAATTGCAAAGTACTAAGTTTCGGATATCTACCTTGGCAAGTAAATTCCCCTTTTTCCAATGGAAGGAGTGCATTGGCCTTTTCCCAATGGAAGGAGTTCATTGGATTTTATATAATAGCTTACATTGTCTTACTGTTGGTTATGATCCATTCCCACAAGTTTATATGATCTTATGATATGTTTAAATTCATGTGTTTAATGTGCATTGTCTCATATTATCTGAAGCCATATTTCTTGTGCATTTTTAAGCTTATTTCATGACTTATTAATATTATGTATACCTATATGTCATGTTTAATTATGATGGCATTACAGTTTCATCCGTGCATTGTATCTTACATACTTAGTACATTCCAACATGTATGGCAATTTTGGTCCTTTAAATTTGGCAAATCAATTTTTTTTCTTTAGTAGTGTATGCCTTCTAATGTAAGTTTTCATTAATGTCCTTTCATGATTTTCAACAAATCTAATAAAATAAAGTTTGATAAATATTTTGTCGAAGCTAAAAGTTAACTTTTAACAAACTTAAATGATCAAAAATACTAAGTACATGCTTAATAGACTGTTTTGGACCTACCCTCAAATATGTGAAATCATTTTTGTCAACTTAACAAACTTAAAAGAATCAAAATTATAAAATGTATGCTTAAAGGAATTATTTTAAATCTATCTTCAAACATAAATAACCATTTTGTCATTCCTAATTACTTACTTTTTTTCCATCTTTAATTCCATCGTTGGCTGGTCAGCCCAATTTATTTTCACCATTTGACTGAGCACATATTTTATAAACTCAAACATTTTTTTGATCAAATATATCCTTTTAAAATTAAAAATACGTCTAACATATTACAATAACTCATAAATGTCCTCCTAATATTTTGATCTAAAGATACCCTTGATGTTTGTTTAAATCAAATATATCCCTAAACAAATATCACCTCAATTTTTGGGTGTACGTCATCAAGTATTCACAACCACACCCACTCAGAAACTACTAAGGAATTTACAACTTTAAATAAATCTTTAATGATTGTTCTTTAAAACTTTCTTCAATTATTTAATCTAGTATGCGAGGTGGGGCAAATAAAATCAAAGGGTATTCACCAAAAATATACTTTTAATTTGATACAGTAATTAGTAATATGGTAAAATCAATTGATGATCAGAAAAAGGAAAGAGAAACTGGAGGAAGGGAAGGAGAAACGGATATTCTAATATAGATAGATAGAGAGAAGAGGCAACTGGGGGAAGTTAATGAAGCTTTCAGTAAGTTAATCTAATAATTCCGGGGGTATATTTGGAGTATAAGTTCTTCCAGAGAGTACATTATAGAGAAAGCACTCTACTAATTAGAGCTGCACATAACACAGCTTATTCCACATGTGAAAAGCCTCCACCAGTCTCAGACCGAGTCCTGCATACATAGGTAACATCTTTCAGTTTACTCATGGACAGCATAAATGTAAAAGAGAGCTGATGCCAAACTAAAGGAATTCGACAGGAGGAAGGAAGGTGCCAGGATTAGACTGCACCAGAAAGGAAAGGCTGCAGCATGATTCACATTTATACATGGAGATGGATGTATAATAGTAGGTGAGTAGATTGGGCCAAACAACATATAACTTGCTCATAAGAAAAAGATCACAGTAACAAGGCCTCAAAACACTTTTATGCCTACACAAATGCAGGATTTGCTCAGGTTAACAGTGGAGAAACATATTCCAGGAAATATATGGCATTGATTATGATAGCATCCTGCTGACGTTCTCATCAACCCTGGCTTCCGGTAAAAATGTCTTGATTTTTGCCTTCTTTCAGCCAGTCTCTCCACCTCACTCGTGTCAGAACTTCCATCAAAGTTACAAGCAGAAACTGAACCACCTTCTGGAATTATCATGGAAAAATAGAAAAGCTTTGGCATAGCCTATCGCCCCTTGCAGTGTTTGACACCACACATTTGAACAGACAACTGTTAGGTCAGTAGCCCAAGACCATCTGCTTAAATTGCTAAGAATAAGATTAGGACAAATTTTCTAGTAGTCTATTGAGGGCTTTTGAAATGTTCTTTAAGATGAGAATAAATGAATGAAACTGGATTTATGTTCAGTCAAATTCATCCCTAATCAATGATGAAGGACGTGAGCCTCAAGAGAATGATTGCGGCTGAAGAGAAATAGAACGGTCAATAGATTGTATGTGTATTCACACTCTTTCTTGTCACAAGATTAGTACTCCCTCCGTCTCAATATAACTGAATTTCTAGAGCTTTTTTTAGTGTTCAAATTATTTGAATTGTTCAAATTTTAAGATACATGTCTAAAATTTGTTCCAATATTACCCTTCCCTTTAATAAAATTAATCTTTTTTAAAAAAATTAAACTACACTCTTTACAAAGTCATTTATGATTCATATTTAATTATCTTTATGAGTCTATAT
>JAABOM020000103.1:14792809-14851211 GCA_011800125.2 Solanum clarkiae
AAATTTTGTCTTAAAATATATTTCTTAATCTGTGTGCATTATCTTAGAAATTTAGTTAATATGGGACAGAGGGAGTAGTATCTACAGCTTATGTTTTTTTTCACAGTTTGAACAATATAGAATGTATATTGCTGCTTTATTGGGAATTACCATAATTACATTGATGATTGAACAAAGAAAAGGATATGCTAAATCTTTGTTCTGCCTCCACCAGATGCACGTTTTAATGTTTCCTCATGTAAATCTGGACACGTCCCTTTTTTTTGGTGATGATAAATATTTATTGACATGACGGAGAAGCCCCGGCACTTAAGATGCATATTTTAAATAGAGAATTCTTCAGAGAATCAAATTTTCTTTGAATATCTTATATGCTCCAAAAATATATTAAAAGTAGAAAAGCTCTACTAGTACGTACACAAGAGTTTTCAACTCTTCTGGAAACTTCTTTTAGATATGAAAGTTTGGGGAGGGTGGTGCAGGTAAAGATAAGGGGTGTGTGTATTACTGAGAATCATTTCGGATTCGTGCTAGAGCAATCGACAACAGAAATCATTCATCTCGTAGGGAGATCAGTGGAGCAGGACATGGTGAGTAAAAGGGACTTACATATGGTGTTCATTAATCTAGAAAGAACCTATGATAAAGTCTCCAAGGGATTTTTATGGAGATACTTGGATGTTGGAGGTGTGCCTATAGCATACAATAGGGTGATCAAGGACATGTATGATGGACTCAAGATCCGGGTGAGGACATTAGGAGGAGACTTGGAACACTTCCAAGTCATGATGCACTTGCACTAGAAATCAACTCTTAGCCCGTTTTTATTTTCCTTGGTGATGAATGAATTAACGCGGCATAGCCAAGGGGAGGTGCCATTGTGTATCTATTTGTAAATGATATAGTATAGATTGACAAGATACACGACGGAGTTAACAATAGGTTGGAAGTTTGGAGAAATAGCACTAAGACAGAGTAGGAGTGCAAGTTCAGTGACATCACTTACGAGGGAGATGTGGAAGTGAAGATTGATATACAAGTCATATCTAATAGGAGTTGTTTTAACTATCTGGGATCGATAATCCGAGGAAAAGAGGAGATTGACGATGATTTTATACATCGTATTGGAGCGTGGTGAATGAAATGGAGGCTCGTATTAAGTATCTTGTGTGATAAAAATATGCCACCAAGACTTAAAAGTAACTTCTATAAAGTGGTTGTTTAGACTAACGTTGTATGGGGCGAACGTTGGCCGATCAAAAACCTCACATATCCAAAAAATGAGAGTAGTAGAAATGAGGATATTGAGATATATGTGCGTGCATACTAGGAGATACAAGATTAGGAATGAAGAAACTTGGGACAAGCTGGGAGTGGCCTTAGTGGAAGATAAGATGAGGGAAATGATGTTGAGATGGTTCAAGCATGAGAAGAGGATATGCACAAACGCACCAATGAGGAGGTGTGAGAGGTTGATCACGGAGAAGAGGTAGAATTTGAAGAAGTATTGAGGATAGATGATTAGACAAGAGATGACATACCTACAACTTACCGAGGACATAATCCTACACAAGAGGATATGAAGGTCAAGGATGAGGGTAGAAGGTTAGTAGGTAGTTGAGCACTGTCTAATTTTTCTTATTAGTATTATTATTATTATTATTATTATTATTATTATTATTATTACTCTCCTATTATTTCATTCTTTGATTTTTTCTATTACCTATGGTTTCTTTTCTTTGGTTACCGTATTATTTGTTGCTATTGTCTTTTCCAATGCTCTTGGCATGTTCATGTAATTTTTTTTTCCTTTTTTGTTTTTTTAAGAACTAAATGTACACAGGGAGAAGTTTAAGGCTAGGGCTATACAAGTCAACAAAGAACAGCACAGGGTGCAAGGCTAGTATACTTATTGTTGAATAGCTTAAGCATTATCCGCAACCAGCAAAATATGTAGCCACTTCATGCATTCAGGTTGAGAACACTAGTAATCCTTCCGCCAAGTTATTTAATGCTATTTCTATTTTGGGGTGTCTCGAAATATTTGACAGTAGAATTATTCAAAGTATTACAGTTGGAACAGCTGTGTATCTATGGTATTTGTAGTTCCTTAAAAGTCCTTCTTAATGAAAATTTTGGTGTGTGATTCATCAGGTGCAAAAGCAATGTCTTTACTCCATTTTCCTTTATGTTAGGGGAGCACCAAAATGCAACTTCGCATGTGGGTCTCAAATCCTGTCGCTGAAATGTCCATCAACTAATAATATTATCTTGAAGAACCTTTTTGATAAGAGTAATTCTATTGGAATCATTTAAGCCAACTTTTACAAGTTTCAAGAAATAAAATTCATTTGATGTGTAATAGTTTAAATTTGATCTGATAGTTTCTCCACCCCTTTTTAACAATTACTATAGTTAGTTTCTCCACCCCTTTTCAACAATTACAATAGTATTTTCTTCTTCCACTACTTTAAACAAATATTTCAACCTCAACGCTGTCAAAGAGTATTGAAATGAATGGGATGGAGGGAGTTTTAGACATCGGGTACTGCCAGAGTAAATTTCATAGAGATACTCAATCTGCAGGAGTCTAACACACTTCATATTCTCTCTAATATTAGACATGATGACTGTCTGAAGGAATTTTCTCTTAATCATCAAGCTGTAACTTAATAATTCACATCCTACCAGAGAGTAAAGCAATTTAAAAAATTCCAAAAAATTACTAATGTTGAATTTGCATTCAATCGAGCTGCCAAAGTAGAATTAACAGTACAGAAACCAAACAAACAATATCTTCATAAAAGGGAAAAGAGTAACTCACTTGTGATCAGAGGGGTTAGGAGTAATCTCATAAACAATATTTGCAACAACATCCCTCTTCAGCTGTACACAATTATGTTTTGAAGAAATCAAGATAAATATCTGAAGCAAGTTACCATGGAATTCAAACATTTTTCACTATAATTACCTGCGTGGCTTCTCCTTTCAAGCCAATATAATGTATTTGTGTTGTATCAGCACCAAAATTATCAGGGAAATGCAAAGTTATGTTTCCCACACTTTGAAACCTAGAATACCTGAATGGATATTTACAGACGCACGAGACAACCAAACTAGTCAGCTAGAATGTAAGAAACCTTCTATAACACTATAACAGTGATATGAACAATTTGCCCAAAGTAAATATCAGAAAATTTATATAGCGATGATTGTACTTATGGAATATAAATGTCAATGTGTCTGCATGCATGCACAGGAACAATGTCCAAAATTGCAACTACGAAATTGACATAAAGACTATGCAGCAGCAATGTTATGGATAAAGGAGCAAAATACCTCGTTTGGTACTCTAAAGCTCCTTGCAAATTCTCAGCTAAATCCCATTCCTTACAAGTAAAATGAATATCAGAAAAAAAAAAGAAGTGGTTTGGGGTGGAGGAGAACTTATGTTCAAGGCCTCAAAACTTTCAAAAGCTATCTTGAGAAGATACCTGAAGTGGACTTAATAAGAAGAACGAAAGAATACATATATATAAGTACCTGAATCGCTTGCATAGATTGAGCATCTGAAAAATCAATGCCATCTCGATTGATGAATCTGGATCAATTGCAGAAGTGTGTTAGGCAGATAACGATAAAACTTCTAGGATGCATACGTGGCGAAAGAAGTATATATTCCTGGGATTTCAAGAAATTTGTTGCAAGTGGAAGCAGACTGAATGCGCTAGCCAAAAGTAAGGGAACATATACAAGATTCTCTCCTGCTACAATCTACTACTCATTAAACTTTGCCAGCAACTTATGGACTTTACAATGCAAGAAGTGTTAATCCAGCAACTTATGGACTTTACAATGCAAGAAGTGTTAATGCTATACTCACGCTCTCATCTTAGCCGGACTTGTTCCATCAGCACCACCAACAATTGATATGCTCTTGATCTTCACATCTGCTGTGAACCTATCATGGTTAAGTTCAGCAACTATGAATATAAGATGATAGTAACATGGAGGTGCTGGATGATTAAGAAATGGCAATCAACATTTACAGACACGCTTTCCCAATCTCAAACAACTTTGAAGATAAACCAGTTTCCCTAATTCTGCACATGATTCACACGATTTGATATTACTTTTGACAAGTAATGGCGAATGCTCTTATAAAGATATCAAGCACTAAGAAACTACAGTTGCATATTTGTGCAGTTCCTCAATTGTATCTAATATAGCATTGAAGTCTTGTACAAAAGCTAGGTTGCACCAAAAGCTAGCAAAGGTAAAGCTCTAGATTTAAGGCTAAGAATGTTTCTAATTCTGTTGTTCCTTTCTGTTCAAACAGAAAAAATGCTGGAGAGAACCATTTGAATATCCTATTGACTGAACCAAGTTAACTTATTAATAAATTTCTTTTATTCCAATCGATAGAGAGCTAATGCAGGAATAAATGGGCAAAAAGACAGTAAAATTCGTGCTACATGATATGCAAATCAATCTAGTCCTATATGGTCTTTTGAAGTGAAAGAAGGGGATAAAAAGAAGAGGAGAGGAAAGGGGTACATTCATTTTTCTCAATTGATTTTTGGAAGCAGATAAGCAGGCAGAAAGAGAGAAACAGAGAAAAGGCAGAAAGAGGAAAGGGGTACACTGATTTTTGTCGATTGATTTTTGGGAGGAGATAAGTGGGCAGAAAGAGATAAATGGTGGTGAACAAAGTGTTATGTTTCATTTTCCGAGTCCACATGTGGGTGTAGATGGAGGAAAAGGAGGTACCTCAAGACAATGTTTTATAATGCCATATAAGACCTTCAAATTATTATCAGGAGAAATACTTCATCAAGGTAAATAGTGTCAAATGACACTCAATCCTTTCTTTTCTTTCACAATCAAATCCAAAAGCAAAAGGTTATTACTCCTCAACCCTCTTTCCATTTACTCTCCTTCTTTATAATAGAATTTGAACCAACCTTAAGAATCATCCACTTATTATCAACAATATTTTGCTTTTGGCTTCTTCATCTTCAACTTCTAGACTTTTGTAGCAATTAGTCTTCTCTAAGAGATTTTTCCTTCATTTCCCTCAAAGAAACAAGTGCTGCAACATGAATCAAAGTAAAACCCTTTCTTACAGCATTTGTACTTCATCAATTTGGAGTATTTTTTTATTTTGTACGAGAACAGTTGATACCCAACAAAGGACAGGAAGACACCTGAGAGGACCACTTAGTGGTGAAAGGATGGAACAAACAACATCACACGATATTCAACAACAGCAATAACATACCCAATGTAATCCCATAAAGTAGGGTCTGGGGAGCGTAGAGTGTGCGAAGATCTTACCACTATCTTAGAGCTAGAGAGGTTTTTTTCTATAGACCCTTGTCTAAAAAACAAAAGAGTCCAAAGTAGGATATAGAAAGAAATAACATAAATGAAGACAATCATGGAAAAATAATACAAATAAACTTGAAAAATCATCCTAAACAAGTCCTAACAAACCAAAAATAATAACCATACTCAAAGGCCAACGAAAAACTTGTAAGTAGGGAAACAAGTAAAAAAAGGAAAAGCATCCAGAAAGTTTAGTTTTTCTATTTAAATTACACAGAAATTGTGCTATCAGGTACTAAACATTGGTTGGAGCAAGAGCCCTGTTTGAAGGTGACTGGGAGACATGGAGGAAAAAGAATGTAAAAGGAACGAAGCCCAACTGATACAAACCAGATTGCTGTGCAAAATCCGAACAAATAACAAAGTTGACACTTACGGAATGAAAATAATCAGTTCAGGATCACCTTCATTGCTTTCCAAGTGGCCCTGTACCAAAGAATAACTCAAAGTATAGAGACATCCCAAGAGAAAGAGAAAAGGACCAAGATTCATAAAATAATGAGGTAAGTTTATATATATATATATATATATATATATATATATATATTTATATATATGAAACACACATACACAACGGTGTATTAAAAAAGTGGTTCATATTTTTACAGCAATGGTTGGCACTCTGTCACCTTTCTTTAACCGATTTGATGAAAGATGATTGCTAGTCATTACTATAAGAAAGAATATCACTAGTCATGGGGTATTCCTCGGTTATAACCTTCCTCCGCGATCTTGTGTTACCTAGTTGAATGTTAGCGAAATAGTCAATGATCTCACTTTTGATTTAACTTGTAAGAAGTGATTGTGTTGGTCGTTCATTTGCCACATTTTATTCATGAATCTAATGAGTATGTTTTACCAACGCAAACTTTAAGTGTCCTTGCTCCAAAGAGAATAGAAGATTTAATGATATAGAAAGATCCAGGAAATAACAAAGCACAGCAGGAAGCAGCAAAACTTTGTCCATCATACATATCTATTAAGGTCACCCGAATAGGGAGCAAACTTTGCTACCATTTGGTTAAAGTGTCTCACAGGTATTCCTTAGAAGAAACCAATTTCAAAGTCTACTTTTGGACATTGGAGGAGGTTACATAGAAAGAGTACTGTTTTTGATTAAGAAGAATGTTGCCAATTTGAACACATATGACTTTATACATCTTTATTTATTGGCAGACAACTTCTCTTCCAGCCCAGGTAGACTACTCCATCTTGTTGATACAACTTTATGTTCTTACCAGGGTATGAAGAAATAAAAGAAGGTATAAAAGAACACAGAAATAAAAGAAAGTGGAGGCCTTGAATATGTTAAAAAAAAAATAAAAAAAAAAAGAAGAAGAAAATCAATAAGGATGATAATTTAAAAGCATGTGACAATATGAGACTTTTAATTACACTAACATCTAGTTGATGTTAAGAGTAATAAGGTGAAGAAAGATTTTCAATGACAATCAAACACCGTCAGCTAGCAGCACTAACGCCATGTTTTAATCACAAAAGTATCACATTTACAAAAGGATTTTTTCTTCAAATCAGGTAAGTAGCAAAGTCCAAGGTACATATGTTAAGGCATATCACAACTTATGCCAATAATACTTTGCAGAAAAAAGACCTTGTTATTTCCCCTATCTAAGAGTGGGTTTAAAGGATATATTCCAACAAGCACCAAGTGAAACATGTCTGTCCTTTCAACCGGATCACTAAGATAAGACTATTTATTCTGGAAATTATATCTGAAAAAATTAATCCAAATATTTCCCGCACAGACCGAGTCATTACTACAGACAACACGATAACAAAGTAAAAGGTCAAGGATTATGATTGCCCTAGATCCAGAGATTTTCTTTGATTGAAATTACCTCTGAAGAATTCAAACGCTGCTCCCATGGTTTAAACACTGATTTAACACTTCCAGTGACAGCTTCATTCAAAGCAGACACCTTTTGGCAACACAAAAGGAAGTATAAGGAACTTGAAGACGCTAAAAAATCTATGCATAACGTAATGTGCGTGTGTGCAATTCAAGAAACACAAATCTGAAGTTTATATCCTATCTCTAGCTAGAGAACCACAAATGACAATGGCACTGTCATTTTGATTTGAAATGTTCCATTTTGACAAGAAACTTCCCCTACAACTTTCTCTGTCCTTAGAATTTAGTTTGAAGAATTATACATTTATATACATTATAAGTGCTTAACAGAACAAGAAGCACGAAAAGACACTACATTGAGCTGCTCCATTATTTCACGGGCTAGTTGCACCTACAGGGTTGTTCATTACAATCCAATACTCAAAACATCCCCATTCCTCCAATTCCAACTAGCTATAACCCTAAAGGAGAGCTGATACTGTAATCCAGAAACCCAAAAATCTAGCAGTTTTAATTTGTTATATGAAATAATCAAATTGCAGTTCAATCAAGCATTTAAAAATCAACAAGTCATGAAATCCCATGTTGCCAAGAACAGTTCCATGGAAGTGGGGTTATACAGAATTTAATAAATATTAACAATCCATCGGGAATCTTTTTATTCTGAAGTAGAATAAACAAGGAAAAAAGAAGAAAAATGATGCTCCACCTTAGGAAGGTCAATATGCTTGAAGAGAGACCAATCAGAGGAACAGTTATGGTCGGCGCAATCGTGATCGTGCAGGCAAGCCATCCTTTGAGCAATGGATTTCCAACTAGAGCAAACGCAGGGAAGTAGGAATATAAGTTGCCCGATAGAGCTTCCTCCTTTTTTGTTTCTTTCTTTTCCTTTTTTCATTCTAGGAATATTTATTCCACATGCCTATCCCAAAATGCACAAATATTATTCTCTCTTATTTTACTTTTGGAAAAATGGTTACATTTTCTTTGAACTAAACGAATAGATCACTTATAATTCTTTATTATATTTTGAAATAAAATACTTCATGTTATTCTAAGGGATCATAAATACCTTCGAGAATTAACAATAGTGATGCTACAAGCCATTTGATATTAATTTCATCATCTAAACTTGTCAACTAGAATACCCACTAAATTTTAATTTAATTTTATACTCCAAATCCTAACTCATTTTTGTTATAACTAAGCAATAAAATTAAGAGGTAGACATTAGCTTTTCACCACATTTTTCATCGTTCAAGTCAATAGACCAAGCGTTAGGCTTTTTTAAAGAATATAATTTCGCTGAAAAATCCTAAATTTAGATTCTTGATAGTTGAAAGTATTAAGAAATATGCTAGCTTGTTTTTGTTTGAAATGTTGGTTCTGGTGTGGTCTGGCAAGTGCGACAATACTATATTTATTTTGTTATTATGTTATGAATGCAAACAATGCATAATTATGTATGCTTTATTTTGAATTGAAGCTTTATTTTGAATGAATATTGTTTGACCAGTTTTTGTTTCATGTCCTTGGTCTCTCTTTTTTAAGTTTAGTTAAGGTGTTATTTTTATTATAGTTTGAACTCCAGTTTTAAAGAAGTTGTTTTGAGATGGGTGTTACTTGCAAATAAAAACACAAACAAATGCTTTTCTTTTATAAGAAAAAAATTGACTGGTGATCAACAACTATTTTTATTGCTTAGTGCAGTTGAGGTGTTGTTGTTGCTATAGTATGAATATGTTCGCAATGTGATATTGGTGAAGGTATTGCTATTGTTATGTAAAGGTCTACATTGCTTTTTTATTGTGCAAATTGAAGCACTGGATATTATGTGAACAAGTTAGCAACTTGGTTTTTGCACGTCTTGGATGCTCTTTCTTCCCCATTCTTTCTCATTGTCTCTTTCTCTACGGCCTGTGTGGGACTGATCCAGACTGATAACCTTCATAGACTAAATTCCCTTCTCTTTAGGTTCGTAGGTTAGGGAACTAGCCCCTTTCACTATTTTTACTCCAACTTGAACAAATAAATTCTTCCTCATCTTTACTCATGGCGTTTTCATCAACGAGTAAATGTCACTCTAAGTTTTGATGATTTGAAAAACTAACGAACCTAATTGCTGGACCTGGTCCTACCTTTGTGATTGTTCTTATACGATTGATCCTTATGAATGGAGAACAAACCATAAAGCTGTCACTCCCTACTATGGTTGGGGAAGTACAAAGTCCTTGGCCAATGAGAATCCACGTAGCTGTTCGATTAGTACAATATATATACGATTTTGATCTGATGCAAAGGGATATACACATATACAAAAATGTGAAATATGTTAGTGTGCTTAAAAACTATCAAATTGAAGAAAGGAATAGTTCGAGGGACCTGATAGAACTGATAAGCTGGAAGAGTCCATTAAGAGACTCACTAATTTGTTGATTAGGAATGGATTGTTTTATGAGCATTGAGCCTTGGGAGGAGTATTGAGCACCGAATTGAGTGAGAGTAAGTCAATAACTATGTCATCAAATGAGGAGAGGATTGAAAATGTTAAGTCGGATGTTTCCTCTTGATAAGTCCCTGAAAGAATAGAGGACTTAATTAATTGGATCTACTATGGGTCGATTTATTCTTTATCTTAGCAAGTACTGAATGGTTGTGGCAACATCAATGAGATTGTTGTACGATCACTAGCTTATAAGTGATTGTTTTCAAATAAGAGAAACTTTCAAATAAGTTCTATACTTATAGTACTCTAAATTGATTGGATTGGATTCAATCTGATTTAGATTTTTCTTGATTGTTCATTGCCTACTCTTTATTCTTTCTTTAGATAGACATTTGACATTTAGATTGAGTATTTCTATGTTGATTATTGTTCTATCTATATCTGTTTGATTCAGCCATTTTACATATTTGTACATTTGAAGTATTGATGTCCATTAGGGCCTACATCATTAATAATGCAAATATATGTATTAAAGATCATCAATAGATGTATCGTTGAGGATATATTGTAGTCAGCTAATTTGGTGAGTCCTCTCCTGCTCCAAAGGATACTCATTTATATTTTCATCTAGCTTGAGTTAGCACTTTATTTCTTTGATTGAGGTACCTATGATCTATCATGGTACCATCTAGACAATTTAGATAAAGGCTTTATAGACTATAGTTGGGATTGTTGATTTGGATATTATCTGACTAGTTTCTTTCATACTAGACTCATTCAGTTGAATTGATAGATTTGTTGACCTTTGACCTTTGCTTTTGGTTAGGTTATTATTCCACTTGAGTTGATCATTATAAGTTAAAGTCTTCCGCTATTAGATTAGGATTAAATGAAGGTGATGAAGCCAAGTGGTTCGTCTGGGGACTGGCAATAGTCTCTGAGTGCCGGCCAGTGTCGGCCACGCCAAGGGTACCCTTCTGGGCCGTGACACCGTTAGTAGACATATATGATCCATGTTGAACGTTCTAATCCTAAACATACCAGATTTATTAATTGCAGAAACTTTCTTTAACGATTCATATTCCTCTGATTTACACACAATAGTGTAATTGCAATCATATACACACAAAAGGAAATAATTAAACTGTTTATACATAATGACAATGCATATTTTCTCAACAACGGCTGATACAAATTTGTTCATACAAACAGAGAAAAAATAACAAAAAACAAAACAGTAAACAAGGTTTTTTGTATAAGGGTCTATACCTTATTTCATTTGATCTCTTAGACTTGAATTGGAATCTCTGTGCAATTGCATATTGAGCCATAACAGCTTTTAAGGTAGCCTTGTCTCTATATACTTCGTCTGCTTCTACATACTTATGCGACAGATTCGATATTACTCTAGTCTAGTCTCCAGAACCTAAAGCATGCAGAGGCTCTACTAACTCATTGGCTGTCAGCTTACGTGTCTCAAAATCATCCAATTCAACAATGGGATTTGTACCAAGAATTGAAATTGATCGTTCAGTAGAACTTTCACAAACATCAGCCTCGTCCACATCTTTCTCAAAAATACTTTCACAAATTGGATAATATCTTAAAATCATTAGCAGCTTTCTTCAACATAATGTAAACCCTCTGTGACACCCCATAACTCTATACTCATCTATACATATGTTTCGAGCCTCATTTGTATAGGTGGGAAGTGTATTAGGGTCATGACAGACTTCTAGTACTTAGAAGAGATCATGACTTTCCTATAAATTGAGTTTTGAGTGTTAGATTGTGCAAAGGTCAACTTTGAATGAACATAACTTTTAGCACACAAAGAACTGGATGACCCATGACTCTCCAAATGAAAGCCCTTTGAATTAGCTTTCCAATGCAACTGGTTTCACCTTATTTGGACTTCGGAGTCAAAAGTTATGGTCATTTTACCGAAGATTGTCAGTGCATAGTTGCACTTACGGTGTCGTAGTGTGGGTTACGATTGTAATATGACTCGTAGAAAGTTCCAGAGACTCCAAAATTGAGCCAAAGGGTTACAATATGGGTCCTACGAGTTATAGTACTATTCACTACTCGTAACGGGGCTTGTAGGGGACGTTTGACAGCTTTTTAGGAAGGGTTATTTTGGTTCTTTCCCACTCTTTCTATGCCCAAGATTGGCGTTTTTGTACCCATTTAAGGTCCCAAACTTTTTAGTTCATCATTTTATTGCCAAAATATTTTCTCTAAAACCTCTCCAATGCTTTATCAAGATCCTCATTCAAATTCAAGGATCTCAAGAACAACTTTGGATTTCAAGGACCCAATCCAACCTTCAAGTCTCCTTCAAGTTTAATCCAAGAAATTCCAAGTTTAGGTATGTGAGTCTTCATCCATGGGTCCTTTCACCCATGGAGCCCAACCTTTTTTTTTAATGAAAATTGCATTATTTCAAGTTATATTACCTATGAGTATATCTTATTATGAAATATGAAAATAAATTATGTTGGGGTCTTATTAAGTATTGATTGATTATGCATGAATATCTATTTCAAACTTATTTCATGAATTGGTTTTGTCTATTGAGACTATGCATGATTTGAGCTATGAAACCATGAACTATTATGAGCTTTTCTGATAGATTTCAAGATATCCCAAATGAGATTTTTACTACAATATTGGTGGGTTGATTTGCATTGAGTTTTCTCATCTTGTTTTACTCTTGAATTGCATGATTTTGAATAAGTATAATGAACTCACCATGTGTTTGATAATATTACATGGCAAGAATTCTGAAGTTGTTGATAATCTATTAGATAATTTACAAGTCAAAGTGGTATCATGATGATTAAGGGCTTTCAAGCATGTACTGAATTTATAAAAAATATATATGATTTTACAAGTATCAAGTTGAGCCCTATTTCAAGATTTTACCTCTTGTGAGCCATTCATGTCAAAGCAAGAGATCATGTATGATTATGATCTGCTCTCATGTTCAAGTTAGGCTCACTAGTAGAGGTCAAACATGCTGAAGAAGTACTCATGTCATATTGTCATGTTTCTTACAAGTTACTCATTTTATTATTGAAGTATGATTATTTCAAGTATTCCATGGGATTTGACTTAGCACTAATTGAGGCTTAAGATGGGGGTTCGACTCAAGGGGTTCTTATATAAAGTATTTAGTATCTAAACTATGTGCCACCATAGGATTATGTATCATTCTCTTGCTATACTAGTGGATCCATCTAGTTCATGTTATCATGTTTGGTTTACCTTGGCAAGTAGACCACACTTCGCCGAGGGGTGTCATGTCTGGTCACCTGTTACCGAGAGGATGTCATGCCTTGGAGTCCAAGTTGTAGCTACTTGGTCTATGTCGGTTGAGGTCTCTTCCCACATATGTATGATATGTTATGCAAGTGAAAGATTTTATCAGTATGTTTTATTACAAGCATTGATCATGCATGTCATATTGAGACTATATATCCGTTGATTATGATTATGCATTTTGAATATTATAGCTTATGTCTTTTTGCATCGCACCCCTCATACTTAGTACATTCAAACGTACTAACGCATACTCTATGCCTACATGATTTCACCTTGTAGGGACTGGAGCTCCTTTTGATCATCCTACTCCACGTGGCTAGTTCGGTAATTAGAAGAAAGCTTTGATGAGTCCTCATCTCTGAGGACAATAGCTATATTACTCATGCTATGTTGAGACTTCTCTTTTATGTTGAATATTTACTATTATGAGAGTGAGCCTGGGAAGTGTCTTGACCCCCACTCCATTTTAAAGTAGAGGTGTTGTTGGATGCTAAGTTTGTATATGCTTTGAGCTTGACTCTTCTTATGTTTTTATATTTATGAAAGACTTTCCTTAGTCCCGTTTCTCTTTTTATAATTGACTCTTGTTATTGTCTTATTTTGCTTCCACAACCAAGGATACATCCATAATATGCTAAGAGGCTTGTTTGGGTTGTCTTCGGACTTCTCATTCGCTGTGTCACGTCTACGCCCTAGGCTTGGGTCGTGACACCCTCACACCTATATTATTTGTGAATCACCATTGGCATATTACTTTTTCAACTCTAAACTTCATTCTCAATACTTTCTTAGTAAGATCAACCCCTAGTTGATTCACAATCAAATGTATATAATTACATATAGGTTGCATTTTCTTTAAAGAAAACACCTTCCAAAATATAGTCAACGTAACTGTCTTCATCATCCCACCATCCAGAATGCATCACCATAACCTCCATTGAAGCCATCGTTGTATATAACACATTGCATAAGTTAAAACATATACATATCAATATAAAAACAACACGATACATAAATAACACATGCAGTTATAAAGTATACGTTTCAAGCATATTTGATTTATTTTATTTAAAAATCAATTAAATATGTCATAATTAAGACACAACATACAATAACTTCCACACAATAACACAAATATATATTCGAACAATCAAAAATTTTTTTTCTACAAATACAACTACCAAAATTATACATCCACGCATATAATTACAACCAGGAATTCTTATACTTATTTATACAAAGTAATTCAAAAAAATAAAATAATAATTCTATAAATCATTTTGTTAAATACAAAAATACACGTATATAATGATAACCATGAAAATAACCTTTTTTATACTGCGACAAATGTATGTATTTTTCTTTTATTATATATACAAACAACAAACAAAATATGTTTTATACAATCGTCCAATAATTTTCATCTATTCACATTCTCGTGCTTCAAATCGATCACAAAAAAAGAAGAAGCTAACAATGATATACGTGCAAGTGAGAATGACATTCAACCTTATATAACATAGATATAACATAGCTAGTTATAAAGAAAAAAATAAATTTCATGCTAAAAAAAGGACTGCAAAAAATTTGCAAAACCAAAATAGTAAAGTTTATTGAATTGAATAACACCAATAATTCGTACAATATTCACGACAGAACGAAAATACATATCCCAATGTAATCATAATTTTTTCACCTAATTTTGTACAATTTGCATAAAATTTTGTGCTTTTCTTTTCAATTTAGCAGAAACAAGATGACTATGATATTTTTTTGGTAAAAAGAGTCATATTAGGTAAGGAAGTTTGATTAGATTCAACTTCCATTAATTAAGAAACTGTTTTCATAATAATCAGCGAAATTGTAGCAAATCAACAATTAACAACTTCAACTTATTTTGAATAGTGTCCTTGAAGATACACCTTTTATGTAAAACAAATTTACATGACCAAAGTTATGAAATGTAATTTTAGAAAATGTAACTATGTTGCCTTATTATGTTTCACTAGTGTCACACTCCGTCACGTTAGGGCGGACTGACACCCATTGCCAATAAGGCTCGGGAGAACCAACCTATATCTATGTGCTTTCTATACATATTATAAGGGGTTTCTATCTTCAACGTGCCTTTAAGAAAGTAAACAGTAATAACATGCCAAAAGGAAATGCATATGGTCAGGCCGTTGGGGCCACGATGTCCAGGGTATGAGACATGACCACATTTTAATTTACATAGTCTACAAAGCCTCTAAATAAGGAAAAGTATTTGATAAGGGTCGGGACAGGCCCCGCCTCAACTAACTGTACAATACAAACATATAAGCTCTAGACACAAACAAAGCCACGAAGCAACCTGGAGCTTGGTATCAGCAACTGAATGTCCTGTACTCCTACTGGGGAGATCTACTAGCACCTGTACCTGCAACATGAAATGCAGGTCTCCCGTAAGGGACGTCAATACGAGATAATGTACTAAATATGTAACGCAGAAAATATTGTATATGAAGTAACAACTCAAATGAAACTGTGCACTGATGTAGGATAAGAGACCACTTTTGGTTATACCTTTGGATCATGTACTTTATGTTCTTTATATTACTTTACCTTTATTGTATAATCTGTGCATAGCATGTAATACAAATGACTAGCTGATCAGTGGTAAAACTGTAACCCCTTGGGCTACCACCCGTGATAGGATTATCCCTGGCTAAGTGATTCTTTCACCCCTCGGGCTACCACCCATCAACATATAATATACTTTATCTTTCAATTACCTTTGAGATGATTCTTTTGGTGGTCCTAATGTTGGAGATGTAGGACTGCAGATATAACATGTAACATGTAGATAATCATACAAGACAATATGACAATGAACAGAGTACGTTACAGAAATAATGAAATGCATATGAGATGAAACAACTCGTGAACTTTATTTAGCAACAAGAACCCATGTAACTTCGTATCCACGTGTGTATACAGATTTAAAGGTGACTATATATGGGAGTATATGAACGCCCACATCTTACAATACTAGTACTATACAAATAAAACATGACATAGTTTGGGCAAATTAGCGCCAATTTTTAAAAGTGCTTGAATCTCGTGTTAATGGGCTATATGTGCGTCTAACGCTTAAGAGGGTCGAGTGTATACATGTTTTGCGTCGAATAGAGGAGATCATAGCCTAAACAAAGTGAGAGAATTGAAGTGCTCGTAGGACTTAAGAAGCTAGCAGGTGATTCACCTACTTACTTAGCTTAAATTTGCTAACTAAACGGAGACGAGGCTCGACATCAAATTTGTCCAAGTCCGATTATGAATAAAGTCCGTGTAAGGGTGTAACCTTAGCCCAAGTTTTAGCATCATGAATGGACTATATGTTCAAACTAAAGAGGATATTAAAAGGGGCCCAAATACATCACAATGTCTTTGATAAATTAGGCCCAAACTAATTAAGAAGAAAGCTGAAAAATGGGCAGCAAATGCCCATCAATTTGGAGCCCCTTAAGGCCCAAATGAAAGGGGCAAGGAGCTACATCACCAGCTTAGTAATATAAGGCTAAAAATGCCTTATTAAGTCGGCCAAGTCTGCCCTTTAAAAAGGGTTTAAAGCACCTCCCTTAAGTCATTTTCAACTTGTACAAAAAAAAATCAGATTATTCTCTAAGTTTTCTCTCAACTTTTCTTGACTTTGTAAAGCAGCCAAATGACTCTTTTAGGGTTATTAAGGAGGCCCTCAACCTTGAAGGTAAAGGTAAGTGATTATACTTGTGTGCTTAATAAGATTTCTTCATGAAAAATAAGAGACTATGTTGGTTAAGTATATGCTGAAAATTCTAGACAACATGTGTCCTCAGGATTGTTGTGAATTTTCTTGTTGTTCAAGAGGCTTTTCTCTTCTTAGTTGGCTGTATTATGAATTAATACTTATGTATTTAACAAAGGTTGGTTTTATAGTAATGTAACCTGGCTGCTTCACCACTTTTATAGTCCACAAAAGTGAGTCTTTATATGATATCGCAATTGTGTTCTTAGTATGAACTTGTGTGTTGTTGGATGGAAGGCTATTGCCTCACGTCCTTAATAACTAATTTGTTACTGTTCTGAGACTGGTTCAAGGATATTCTTATGTATAGATGTGTTGAGAATAGTTTGGTTAAAGTTGGAATGGATTTGGAATTGTCAACATCAAAATGGGGCAAAGGGACGTAACATTATGCTGTCCATTTGTAGATTGTATAGAATTATTATGTGTTGTGCTTTGTGGGCTGTTGTAAGACTGTTATGGCACTAAAATAGGCTGCACATGATATGTACATGCGAATGTTTATTAGAAAATATGATTAGGAGCGAAAAGGTTGAAAGAATACACTCGGGTTTATAAATACCCGCTTGCTGCCCGTGTATTATTTTTTATGTGATTAGGTTACCAAGGTGTATCTATTGTCTATTAATGCTAGTTTTATCACCTACTATATTGTAGATAAATATTTGGAGGAAGAGAAGTTTATCTCGAGGTAGTAACGAGGTCATACAACAAGGTATGTAAGGCTACTTGATTTCGTATTGTTTAGCATGAAACATAGATCCTTCCTCGGCACATAAAAGCACTTACCAACTCCGACATAACTATTAACTATGTTTACACTCTTGAATCACCTAGCCAGGGACGATCCTATCATGGGTGGTAGTCCGAGGGGTTAAGGAAGAACCTAGCCAAGGACGATCCCGATGCAGTTTTACCACTAATCAGTTGGTCATTTATATTACATGTTGTGCACAAATTATATAGTAAAGATAAAGTAATATAAAGAACATAAAGTACATGATCCAAAAGTATAACCAAAGGTGGTCTCTTATCCTACATCAGTGCACAATTTTATTTGAATTGTTACTTCATATACAATATTTCCTGCCTTACATATTTATACATTATCTCGTACTGACATCCCTTATGGGGGATCCGTATTTCATGCTGCAGGTACAGGTGCTAGTAGATCTTTCCAGTAGGAGTACAGGTTATCCAGTTGCAGATACCAAGCTCCAGGTTGCTTCGGGGCTTTGTTTGTGTCTAGAACTTATATGTTTATATTGTACAATTAGTTGAGGCGGGGCCTGTCCCGAACTTATCAGATACTTTTCCTTATCTATAGGCTTTGTAGACTATGTAAATTAAAGTGTGGTCATGTCTTATACCTTAGACACCGTGGCCCCAACGGCCTAACCATATGCATTTCCTTTTGGCATGTTATTACTGTTTACTTTCTTAAAGGCACGTTGAAGGTAGAAACCCCTTGTAATATGTATAGAAAACACATAGATATAGGTTGGTTCTCCCGGGCTTTATTGGCAACGTATGCCAGTCCGCCTTAATGGGACTTGGGATGTGATAACTAGGTGGCTATTTATGAAAATTTCACTTTATATAAACCCTACTAAAAAAAAATCCAGAAGGGCCTGATCTAACCCAAGCCCTATACCATCACAAATAGGAAATTAAAAAAAATATGTACAAGTTTGACCTAAAATGTCTAGACCACAAAAAGGAAAAGGGGATCGACTCATCCCCTCCATGAAAGCTCAAATGACATAGCAATTGTTTGTCCATTGCAAAAAACAAGGTGGAGAGACATCAAAAACTTCATTTTCACTATATAACTCTACTCCAGAGCCTAAGTTTTGTTGAGATTAAGTTGTTTTCACATAAGACATTCATATTTTCATGAAATCCATGAAAACAAGCTTAGAGAAGACGTCTTTATCCAAACAAAGACATATCTGGTAAGTTCAATAGATGATTGTGAATTTTTGTTGCCCTTTAATCATTCTAACGGTGATGAATTTTCACCTTCTTGTCCCTTGAGAACCTTGGCCCAAAGCTCCCATTTGAATAGCTGCTTATGGTAGTTTTCTAACATGGTAAGTATACTTAAAATAATTGCATATGTATTTAGTGAAATACTTATTTTCTATAATTGATTATATCATCTCATCTACAATCGTTTGCCTAAATATTAGACTGGTTAGATCATTTTCTGTCTAAATAATTTTTCACGTAGAGAAATGTTTTTCTCTTCCATTAAAATGTATTAATTAAGTTTTTACTCTCTACCACTGGAATAGAATCAATAGAAGGTTGGTCAACGCTAGTATCATAGATATAGGCAAGATAAGCTAGACACCCCTTCTATACTAACCACTATACCCCGACGAAAGAGGTCATACCACTAGACATATGACTATGTAAGCCTATCTACATTATTCAAGGAATACCATACATATGCAAGGTGATAATCTTGGAATAATAATCCAGAACCACGTGGTGCGAATATGACGAATTCATACCCGGAATCAAATCAAAATCTACCATATCTTACAAAATCATATTTTCTCTAGTGTCATACTGCAAAATAGACACCACACAGGATTGATACACTCGATCCACTATCAGTGAATCTCCTACAGGAGTGGTTCTACTCATTGACACAAGTAGTGGCTCATCCAAAATATCTTCTTGAGTTGCATAATAAGCAAACACATATGAATATGTAGACCCCGAGTCAAACAAAGCACAAGGAGGTTGATGAAAGATGAAGATAGTACATTGATAGTAGTGTTTGATTCCACCGTCTCTGGTTTACCTGAAAGAGCATACATATGACCATGTTCACCCCTACCACCTAATTGGCTTACCTGAGGGCCAACTCTAGTATCACGACCCAAGCCTAGGGCTTAGACATGACACGATGAATGGGGAACTCGAAGGGACCTCAATCAAGCCTCTTAACATGTCATTACACATCCTTGGTCGCGGAAGCAATAAAGTAACAATAAAAGAGTAGAAATAAGGGAACATGGGGCTAAGGGACATCTTTCATATCATAAAATATTATAGAGTCAAAGAGAGTCAAGGCTCATAGCATCATTACATAACTTGTCCAACAACACCTCAAAACATAGAACTTAGTGGGGGCCAAGACAAGCAATAGGGCTCACCCTCATAGTCAAAGCATACAATAAAGATAAGAGAGTCTATACATAACATAAATCAAGGGAAGTATATCCTTGAAGTTGAGGACTCACCAACTTGCTTTGAGATATATCACACTAGCCACGTGGAGGAGGAGGATGATCAAGTGGGGTTCGGTTCCTACATGGTAACATCATGTAGGCATAGAGTATGCATTAGTATGTTTGAATATACTAAGTATGTAGGTTGCAACATAGCAATAGATAAGCAATATAGTCAAAATGCATAAGTAAGCAATAGATGTCCATATAACAATATGGCATGCATAAATGATACTTGACGTAAACATGCTTATATATGGAAAATATTACATGTATAGGAATAGACCATCATCATAGACCAAACTACTTAGTACTTAGAATCTAAGGTAGACCGCCCTTTAGAAGTGATTGAGGTAACCCCTCAATTAGTTGATGGCTTACCACCCCCATCCAAGGTGATTGAGGTACCAACCCCTTAACTGGTTGATAGCTTACCACCCTCATCCTAGGTGATTGAGGTACCAACCCCTTAATTGGTTGATGGTTTACCACCCTATCCTAGGTTATTGAGGTACCAACCCCTTAATTGGTTGATGGCTTACCACCCCCATCCTAGGTGATTTAGGTACCAACTTGAGGACTTACCACCCCTATCCTAGGTAATTGAGGCATCACCCCTAAATTGGCTATGGTCAACTTACAACACAATAGATACTTCTTATGAAATCAACACATGCATGTCACCCTTTTATCATCATAAAGTCATTTAACTCATATGCCAAGCATCAGGCCTTCAACAACTCAAGAAACATTAATTGGACATTTCATCAAAAACTTGATGGGTGTACAATGCTAATGTAAAACCATGCAACTCAAGAGTAAAATCTTAATGTAAAACCACCCACCAATACTTGGTAATACCCTCTTACAACATACATCAAAATTATTCATCAAATCTCAAGATAGATCTAAGATTCATAGCTCAAAATGTGCATAAACAGTCACACTTTCAAAACCCCCAACATTGTCTATAGTCAAATTCATAAGAGAAGACCCATAAGTAAAATCAACTTAGAAACATGTAATTTAGGTAAAAAGGAAGCTTGGGCACCATGGGTGAAAGGACCCAACTGTTAAAACCCAAATACCTTAGCTTTGGAGAATTACTTGATGAAGATTGGAAATAGAGACTTGAAGCTTGAGTGAAATCTTTAAGATCTGGATGAGTTTTGGGATTTGAAATTTGGGGTGAAATATTTCTCTAAGTGTTTGAGAGAGTATTTGGGAATGTCTTGTATGATATGGAGGTAAAATATGGCTAAATATAAGTATTTTGATGCATGGGAGGACTTAGGCCCAAGACTCAAAAGTCTTGGACCGAACTAAAAAAAACTACACAAAATAACACTGTGGCGTGCCCCAGCTGCGTCGTGCCCCAGCCGCGTCACGCTAGAGCTGCACACAACTTATTGGAAATTGCATTTTGGAAATTTAAAATTGTGATTTGTTTGCTCTAAAATTGGGGTTAGACCCATTTCCCACTCAATTTTTTCCCTTGATAAAGAATGCAAAGTCGGACTTTTGATATCACACGTAAATTTTGAGATATATGGAAATTACGATTCTGAAAACTTCCAAGGCACATTTTTGGGTGCTTTTTAGGGTCGTTTCATCTAGTACCCTGAGAATAACCTTTGCAACTATGTTCATGCCCTCTAGTTAATTTAATTGGAGAGCTAGGAGCCTGAACCTGTTGATCCTACTGACTTTGGCATGCGCTCTTGAACCTGTTGACCCTACTGACTTTGGCATCAACAATGACTAATAGTAGGTCACTTTCTAGCAAAGTAGCAAATCATACCACACTTACAACACAACCTTCTGTATGAACCTCTCTTAGATGACTCGCTAGACCTAAATGACCACCACAACTTGAATATCCAAAAGATTGGCCTTGTGATGCCTGAACTATTATTTGGCTACCTTGACCACTAATAGCTGCTATCCCATCACCAGTAATCCGCAACGCCGCTTGAACTAGCCTACCATATGGAAGTTGTTATTGATAATGGGAGCCCCTACTATGTGACTAATATCCAGTGAAACTGCCCTGTCGGCGAGGCCTCTTGTCTCTGCCTCTATAAGCCGCATGATAGGCAGCTTTGATGGTGCGTGGATGATCTACTACCTACAAAAATAAGCACTCAAACGCAACCATTTTCGCTATAGCCAATCTCAAGGGATAAGACAACCCTTTCACAATCCAGTAAACCCTCTCATCCTTTATCAATATAATTATAATTGCATGTTGGGACAACACATGTGATCATGCCTCATACCCAACAACTGACATCAATCCCTAGACTAGTGCTATGAACTCATCCCTCAACCTCTGTCTCAAAATGAAGGGACATACTACCTGCAAAAATGAGCACTCAAATGCAACCATTTGCTCTATAGCTAATCTCAAGGGATAAGATAACCCTTTGACAAAACTGCGACCCCGCTCCTCCTCTATTCATATAATCATAATTGCATATAGGGATAACACATGGAATCATGCCTCATACATAGAAATTGACATCAATCCCTAGACTAGTGCTATGAACTCATCCCTCAGCCTCTCTAAAAGAGAACGCACATACTCATCCCTCACCATTTCTCATTAATGCCATCCAAGAAAGAGTAAAAATATAGATTTCAATTACTAACTTTATTTTCAAAGCACTATTATAATCAAGAATAATGAATTCAAGTTTAATAATGTCCTATAGTCTCCTGAAGATTGGATATGGATGTCATCATACCAATTTGTGGGACTTTACTACACTTGCTCTTATAATAGTGAGACAGGTGAACCTAAGCTTTGATACCACTCTGTCAAGACTCGAATTCAAATCATGACGATGCCTACACAAACCCTCGTGTAGGCAAGCTAACCTAAAAAATATAAGAGTTTTGCGAAAGAAATTTATTTACATAAGCTAAAAATAAAATAACAAAGTAATAATATGTAGAAGAAGAAAAAATATAAGCAAGAAACAGGCCAAGTATAGATATGTAATGCGATACCAAATAAACTATAAACCCGAAAGTAACTACAAAACAAACTGACACTAGAAACCACCCGGACTTGGTATCACCAAAATAGGAGCCACTAAATACAAACTAATAATACACATATACACACACATAGAGTACGAAGTCTAACTGTCCAAAGTATAAAATACAATTAGGAACAAAAGTAGGACCGCAACAAGTCTCTGGATGTCGGGATTTCACCATTGTCTAGATGTTGGGAACACTTTGAATAATAAGGCACACAATGAGGGTAGCTCAAACTAGGATTTACATCAAAATGATGTAGAGGTGGACCATAAGTACCAAAGCATGAGGGTACCCAGATGGCAATATATGCTGATCGAGCTCCGAAAGATAAAATATAATATAATCAATAGGGTGATATGCTAAAAAAAAACACATGAGCAAATGTTAATTAAAAAAGGGGTATACAGGGAAAAACATCAATAATCAAAGATAATACAGCCAAACACCACGAAATGTAATAATCCCAAACTTTTCACGAAACAAAAAGGCGTTCAAATCATTATGAATATCAAAAAGAGTAAAACAAGAAAATAGTCACGGGCTACCTGAAATAGCCTCGTGTCATCAACGAAAAATTCAATACCCAAAAAGTATCCACGAGGAATCTGGAATAATCTTAAACTTATCAATTATAAGTAGAGTAAATCCAAAATATGTCTATGGGACACCCAACATTATGCTTCGAGCTTATCTTTTATAAATAAAATGGAATTTATTATCATGCATGTTGAAAACACCTTTCTATGAAAATTCCTTACCAAAAACTTCTATAAAATTCAAAAGTTCCACTTTTTATTAAGTTTCGTATTCCAATATAGTTTTAAACTAATTTCACCCAATTTACACAATCACGATGAAAGTTTCAACAACATTGCAATTTGACAAATAGAGAGGAATTTTATCAAGTTCAACAACATACAACTGAATGAATATGCAAATATAGCAATAACTCATCTTGAAATCCAACACATATCGGCCTAAGTTTAACCCCCTCGAAAGGCCATTTGTAAGGATACTACGGCTCTATCACGATCCGATCTTTCAAGTCATAATGGCACTTGTTAGATCAGACCTACAGGCAAGCCAACCCTGAATCCATGGTATTTGTCCTAAATCACTAATCATAACATATACTAGCAACATAGCAGGAAACCAATCACATCCTACTAAAAACTTGGAAGTCACCTGTACAGAGCTACTATAGACTCAAAACCAAAATAAAAATATACACACAACCATAAATAGAAACCAGAATAAGCTCTTACATATATAAGCCAAAACTATAATGTACAAGGCAAGTGTCTAAATACAAAAGATGGCTTAGGGAATAGAAGGAATTATAGAATATCCAAAGTTGTTGATGCTCACCAAAGTCTCTTGAAGTGTCCAAAATCCCCTAAATCAATGGCCAATGCTCGTACCTGGACCTGCACCACAAGTAGATGCAGATAAGTAGGGGTGAGTACCGGTGAGAGGCATCTATTAGGCATCATGGCTGACTGAGTAAAATACAATAAATATGGTAAGAACAATGTAATGAAAAATTGTAGTCCTAGCTATCTGAACCTAGGCCAAAAGATAAGCATATCAAGAAAACCATAGAACCCTAATTGAATGAACCCAAGCAATGTATAACAATGTTGACTGATGGAACCCAAAAATCAAATATCAACTATGTCGGTGGTACTAGGAGAACCCATGAGTAATGACAATATTTGTAGTTCATGCCGATATGTGGCACTCGATTTTGTAGTATCATTTCAGAATAACTAAGCAGGACCAGGAGGAACCAACCGAGTGGAACAGAGTAGTGTACAAGTAATTCATTGACCATACCAAGCAGACCATATCATACACTCACTCGATTGCAGTATAGTGTTGTACGTGTGTTCAATGCCCTAGTGTCTATGCTTGCGCCAACTAGGCTCCCATAAGCCCAAAAGGTACACCCATGTACAACAAGGGGATGTATAGGTGTCGATACACAAGGATCCATAATAAATAGTATGCCATCAGAACCAATGCAGAATATAGTATCACCTGGGGCCTTCAACTCCTAACCGTCACCTGGGGTCTACAACCCCTAATTGTTATTTGAGGCCTCCAACCTCCTTTCCAGACTAGCCGCTAGCTGGGGAAAAGAAAATCATAAATAAACCAGGGCCAATAGATGACAATAAACTAGGTAGAAGAATCAAATAGGCCTCCAATCCCAAGGACTATCAAACGAGCCTCCAATCGAAGAACAATTACTTCTCAGCTGGTCCCCCAGGTCTGTACCTCTCAAGTCAATTACGTATATATATCATTATATATACTCCAAATAACATAACCCTAGGGAAGCACTAACTTAAGCCTAGGATAAGGATCATTAGAAACAAATAGCCACAAATATCACACATATCCAGAACAATGATAACAACCCAACTGATAACCATAACTAGTAACCGGGGCACAATAGATAAGCCAGCTGATAAATATAACCCAAAATACCTGCACAACAGATAATCCAACTAAAACCCCCATGGTATAGCATATATCTCAAAATAAGGATCATAATCCTATCACTAAGTAGTCAGAAGTCCAACATATCAAGATAATGCAACAATAGAGCCTCGGTGCATAGCCAGGAGTATAACAGGTAACTAACCTTATGCAATATAGCATATATTCACGTACTGGATAACCCAAGCAAGTATATTAATAGCTAACCAGACATATACCTTAGTAGAAAAAACATGACGTCGTATCCTGTGTCTAACAAATCGATCACAACATCAAACCACCTTATAGTCTGTTACCACTATAATTACCACCACCATAGTGTCTGCACAGTTATCACCATTCGACGTAACAGGTATAGGCTTTTACTCAAGGATTTCCAACAGAAAATCGACTTACAGAGAAGCAAATAGATATATGTTTCAAGAGGAGTCGCATAAGATTAGGCCTAGTCATCGATATGTTCATCCCAACCTAAGATAACTACAAGTATCAGAATAACCATAGACAATCCAATTGTTAAGCACAACCATATCCTAGAAAATTATAGACAATATAGCCGATATCCAAGTCATAATATGTACCTCACTATTAGAAACATAACTCAGGCACCAGAGAATTAGGAATACAATACACTAATAAAATGCACAACAAACTCACAATCACAAAGTCACAGTATATAGCTGAGATTATAACTGGCAATTAGCCTCTCAAATACTACATAACACCAGTACCAGACCATCCACACAGGTAAACAAGTATTGAGATGGACATATGTATTAATCCTAGGGCATATATTTTACATTTAGCTTTAACAGGAAATAATCATAACATAAGTAACCAGTAATAAGAATCATATCGGGTATAGCATATTCATCAGTATCAAGAAGCCCAATAGGTCAAACCAATAGTTAAATAGTCAAATACATCTATATAGGTAGTATCAAAGCTTAACATACCTTAGTCACACCCTACCTTGCCTTTACAATCTTTATTAAAAGCAATCACAGCCTAGACAACATTAAACGCTAACTAACATAACAGACATAGGGACTACAAAGTCTAAATGATAATCCAAACCTTAATAACATATGTACATATCTTACTTAGAACATCAATAACAAACAGGCTACCAGTAATGTATATTTCAGCTTAGTCTAGAAGTGAGGAAAGCCTAGCCTACCTGGAAGGTGAGTCCACATGCTCCAGATTAGTTCACACGAGCTTTACCCTTCCTGACCACTTTCAAATGCTGCTCAGTTGTCGAAAATTGAATTGCAACATAATATGGCTATTTTGACTATAATATCCCAATAAATGGGGGAAAATATGTCAATTGCGATTAAAATGGGAAAAAATGGGGCCCACACCCAAAATACTGATGTAGCTTAAGCTACACCTCTTTTTTGAAGGCTAAAGCGGTTGTTGTCAAGATATAAATCTAATCGATGTTAGGGTCGATCCCATGGGGAATAGGCCAGCCATAGAGAAATTTCAAGTAGTTCGGGTGGATTAACCTAATTATCTCCCCAAAGCGAGGGGGAGTTGTAAATCAATGAAAAGAAATCAGAGATTAAGACAAGTGTGAGATCAGTATGAAGAGTAACTAGGGTATTGGGTTCCCCATGATTCCTTAACTTCGTATTACCGGATAATCGAATTCTTTTCTATTATGTTGCATACGAAATGGTAAGTTAAGTTTACCAAACCCTTTGATCTAGGTGAGAAGCATATTTCACTACATGATTTGATCCATCCCAATAGTCTGACATTACTAACACTTAGCTATTTGTCCCAGTACAACCTCCCCTTGATCTAGTTTAGTTGATTAGATGAGAAAAATCAATCGAATCCTGTTCATTAATCTATTTTCCTATTCATTCCTACCTTTATTCAGTTAGTAACACTAGGGGAGTTCTAACGTTGGCCATCGTTATAAAGCATTCAAATCGAAGAGAATTAATTAATATATGTGTTATGACCCAAGCCTAGACTAGACGTGACCGGTAGATGGGGAACCCGAAGGAACCCCAAACAAGCCTCATATCATATTATTACACATCCTTGGTCATAGAAGCATTATAAAACAACATAAGAAACAATAACAAGGGGAAATTAGGACTAAGAGAAAAGGACTTATATTAAAATAGCTTGAATATCATAAGTGAGTCAAAGATCAAACATAATACACATCTTGTCCAACAACACTTCTAACATAGAGCTTAGCCGGGGCCAACACAAGCAACCGGGCTCACCCTCATAGTCAAAACATACGAAAGGAAAGATAGTCTTTAATACATAGTATATGAATTTATACCAATGACCCCAGAATGGAGGACTCACCAACTAGCTTGAATGGATACCACTAGCCACGTGGAGGAGGATAATTACCAAATGGAGCTCCGATTCCTACATAATAACATCATGTAAGCATAGAGTATGCTTTAGTACGTTTGAATATACTAAGTATGTGGGATGCAATGCAGCAAGAGATAAGCGTCATAACCCAAAATGCATAACAATAGGTAATAGGCATAATATATAGATATATGTCATATATGATAAATGAATAGGTAAAACATGTTTAAGTAGCTCATGCTCATATAGGATATCATATGTGTGGGAGAGACCAATCTAGATTTCCAAAGTACGAATCCCTTGGTAAGATGGTGATGATGCTGACCCATCACTTAGGTGGTCTAGGTTGGTGATGATGTTGCCGTATCACCTTGGTGCCAAGGTACAAACCCCTTGATGGGTTATCGAGGTACAAACCCCTTGATAGGTTAGTGATGGTGCCACCCCATTACCCTGGTGACAACGCACAAACCCCTTGAAGGATTACCAAGGTACATACCCCTTGATAGGTTAGAGGATGGTCACACCCTATCTCTCATGGTGATTTAGGCATACCTCTCAATTGGTTATGGTCAATCCACACTATATAGAGATATATCATATACATAACTTCCTTCTATCATTATCATAACATCATATATATACTCTTGTTTCATCATCATAACATTTCTCATAGCTTATTTTATCATCATAACATCATTCCAGACATAAGACATGCTTTGGACCTTTAATTCCTCAATAAATCATAACCGGACATTTTATCAAACACTTGGCAGGTGTGTAATAGGGTTAAAAAATCTTGCAATTTATAGATGAAATCGTGCAAGAAATCTGTAGTAAAACCACGAATCAACACCTTGCAATACCCTCAAGACATACACATAAAATCCCCTCATCAAATCCAACATTAGATCCAAGATTTAGAACTCACAACATGCTAAAACACCCATATATTCATGAACTAAAATCACCATGCAATAAATTTCTCAATATACAAGACCCACATGTAAATCTACTTTAAATCATGCAATATTAGTAAAAAGATGATTTAGGAACCATGAGTGAAAGGACCCAATGGTTCAACACCACATAGCTTAGCTTTGGAGAATTTCTGGTGAAGATGGAGGTGAGAACTTAAAGCTTGGAAGAATTCCTTAAGATCTGGAAGACATTTGGCCACTTGATTTTGGAGTGAAATATTAGTACAAGGGTTTGAGAGAGTATTTTATAAGTACAATGAAGAACTTAAGGGTTTTGAGACCTTGAATGAGCATAAAAACGTCAATCTAAAGCTTAGAAAAGGTGGGAAAGGACCAAAATAATCCTTCCTAAAAAGCTGTCTAACAACTGTTACGGGCCCCGTTATGACCCGTAGGTAGCACTACGACTCGTAGGACACCTCACATGACCCCTAGGCTCAATTTTGAAGTCTATGGAAATTGCTACGAGCTTGACCTACGAGTATTACCCTGACCTACGACTTATAACTGTGGGCTCGTAGTACAACTCTGCACTGGCAGTCTTCAGTAAAATGACCATAACTTTTGACTCCGAACTATAAATGAGGTGAAACAAAGTTCATTGGAAAGATAACTCAAAGGAATTTATTTGACATATTGAGGGCCACCCAGTTCCAAGTGTGCTAAAAGTTATGCTAGTTGAAAGTTGACCCTTGCATGAACCATCAAACAAAACTCAACTCTTAGGGAAGTCTTGAACTCATTTAGGTACTAGGAGTCTCCCATAAACCTAATACAACCCCAACATCACCAAATGAGGCTTGAAACATGGATATAAGTGCATGGAGTTATGGGGTGTCACAATATCTCCCCCTTGGGAACATTCATCCTTAAATGTGGAAGAACAAGGCTTGAAACGCTTGAATTAGAACATGAAACTTCCAACCATAAGATCCATTGCATTGCTTACTAGTTCAATATCATAATGTAATTAAAAGTCATGCTAAAATATATTCAAATCATTCAAAACATCATTTTCAAAATCTTAACATAAGTGTAAAATCACCATGTGTTTGCCAACTTAAACATGAATGTATATGAATGATATAGGGGCTGAAACATAAGACTTGGAATCATAGAAAGGACTTGACGTATTATCATAAGCTTGAATAGAATGAAAGAAATACAGATATTGCTTCTCCATGCCCACACCGTCTTCCCGATAGAGACATACAAATTGACGACTTCTCCAAAAAAGGCCTTGGCAAACACTGCATCATTATCACTCAACTTCTCCATTCACCCATCCACACCTCCAAAGGGACATTCTCCTAAGTCAACGTATCCTCCACATCACCCACAATCGCAAGGAGTGCTATAGCACTAGAGGCACCAACACATCCTATCAACCTATAAGCATGAAGAACAGAACTAACCCAACTCCTATCCATAGGCAATCCCCAAACTTACGTAACCTTACCAACTTCCCTCTACACTCTATATGGACTCACATTCCTCAAATGAATTGGCAACCTTAAATACACCTAACCTACTTGGTACCATAACCACCATCTCTCCATTGGATACATTCTCCACTCTATCATCTTCTTACCCAAAACTTCCAACTCTAACAAGGCGGAAATCATGGCCTTACTTAAAGTAGACCTCTTAACCAAAGAAGATTTGGAACCCTCAAGAACATTATACTACTATTCTCAACTTCCTTCAACCTAACACCCTATCCTGATGACAGATGGACTACACTAGTCACCTCTTTACCACCATTACCACAACGCTAGGCTACCCATAGGCACCCTACTTAGAGTATCAACCATATCACTATCCTCAACGGGTGACATAATGCACACTCATATCATAATCCTTAAGAAGTTCTAACAACCTTCTTTCTATCCACAATGCACACCTATCATAGTTGGCAAACAACCTCTCATCCTCCAAGACTTGCAACCCTACCCCCAAGTAATTCACAAGTTTTAAATAAATCAATACCTCATCACTAGAGGCCACTACAAACATATCAATATAGGGTTTTAAGACCCTATTCTAGAGACCTATAAACATAGCCAATGCATAAATCAACTGAACAACTCCACCAATACTAATAATGCTCACTTGTGGACAAAGCTCAAACCGAAGATCAACCTTAGTGAAATGACTAACCCATTGAATTGACCAAATAGATCGACCATCCTCAACTATCATATTACAACCTTACGAGTTCTACACCTATTGGAAACATGCCATGCAAGTAGCCTAAACTACCCCAAGACCTCCAACACATCAAGCTAAGTTCAACCAATATCACTTAACAAGACTCCTACACAATGAGAACAAAGGCAACCCTTAGAGATCAATTGAACCTCAAGACAAAAATGGACCTACCTCTTTTGCTACCACTTGACAGCTCCCCACTCAAAGACGGGTTCATAGGGAGTCGAGATATAACTCTATGGGTCCTACCATCCATGGAGACACAATATGCATGCAACTACTCCATCTCAAGTATAGCAATAAAACCACCACATCAATTCCAACAAGTCACAAGGCTAGACCTAATACAAAATGAACATAGATCAACACTTATGGACTTTCTAGCAACCATATACTCATCTAAGAGATAGACACCAAAGGTTCACATCATCATTCGAGACAAACAAAAAACCCCACTAGCCAACAAAAGTAATAATAAAGGAAATAGCGAAACCCAGATCCATCAAAATTAAAACTTTCAACTTACCTCCCTTCCGCTCTCTCTTTGAAGCGGCATGATCAACTAGAAGAGCAAAGAACATTCATTAGAGAGGGAAACACTATCTTACTTCTAAAGCATGATATAGACCATGAAAAAGGGAAACATTTCCTAAAATGTCTCATAGCCTCCTACTCATAGTTGTGGTGCACAATATAACCATGAATAAGACTCTAATTGACATGGTGTGTTGGACTTCGAGGATCTAGCAACCTAGTGCTCTGATACCATCTTTGTCACGACCCAAGCCTAGGGCCTAGATGTGAGCGGCGGATGGGGAACCCAAAGGAACCCCAAATAAGCCTCATAGCATATCATTACACATCCTTGGTCGCAGAGGCATTATAAAACAACATAAGAAACAATAACAAGGGGAAATTGGGACTAAGGGAAAAGGAATTAATTAAAATAGCTTGAATATCATAAGTGAGTCAAAGCTCAAGCAAAATACACATCTTGTCCAACAACACCTCTAACATAGAACTTAGCTGGGGCCAACACAAGAAACTACTCTCACCCTCATAGTAAAAGCATACAAAAGGAAAGATAGTTTTTAATACATAGCATAGGAATGTAGACCAATGACCCCAAAATGGAGGACTCACCAACTAGCATGAATGGATACCACAAGCCATGTGGAGGAGGATGATTACCAAATGAAGCTCCGGCTCCTACATGGTAACATTATGTAGGCATAGAGTAACATTTGAATGTACTAAGTATATGGGATGCAATGCAACAAGAGATAAGCGTCATATCCAAAAAGCATAACAATAGACAATATGCATAACACATTGCAATATGTTATGTATGATCACTGCATAAGTAAAACATGCTTAAGTAGCTCATGAACATATAGGATATCATATGTGTGGGAGAGACTAAGCTAGATTTCCAAAGTATGAACCCCTTGGTAAGTTAGGATGATGCTGATCCATCACTTAGGTGGTGAGGTACTAACCCCTCACAAGGTTGATGAGTACAAACTCCCATCTAGGTTGCATCACCCTTGTGCCAAGGTACAAACCCCTTGATATGTTACCAAGGTACAAACCCCTTGATGGGTTAGTGATGATGCCGCCCCATCACCCTGTTGCCAAGGTACAAACCCCTTGATAAGTTAGTGATGATGCTGCCCTATCACCCTGGTGCCAAGGTACAAACCGCTTGATAGGTTACCAAGGTACAAACCCCTTGATAGGTTAGAGTATGATCACACCCTACCTCCCATGGTGATTGAGGCATACCCCTTAATTAGTTATGGTCAATCCACACTATATAGAGATATATCATATACCTACCTTCTTTTTATCATTATCATAACATCATATACATACTCTTGTTTCATCATCATAATATCATTCATAACATTTCTCATAGCTCATTTCATCATCACAATATCATTCATAACATAAGACATGCTTTGGACCTTCAATTCCTCAATAAATTATAACCGGACATTTTTGTCAAATACTTGGCGGGTGTGTAATGGGGGTAAAAGACTATGCAATTTAGAGATGAAATCATGCAAGAAAATCTATCGTAAAACCACCAATCAACACGTTGCAACACCCTCAAGACATACACATCAATATCCTTCATCAAATCCAATACTAGATCCAAGTTTAGAGCTTAAAACATGCTAAAACACCCATACTTTCATGAACTAAAATCACTGTGCAGTAAATTTCTCAATATAAAAGACCTACATGTAAAATCAACTTTAAATCATGCAATATTGGTAAAGAAATAATTTAGGCATCATGGGTGGAAGGACCCAATGGTTTAATACCACATACCTTAGCTTTGGAGAATTTCTTAAGGAATATAGAGGTGAGAACTCGAAGCTTGGTAGAATTCCTTAAGATCTTGAAGAGATTTGGACACTTGATTTTGGAGTAAAATATTAGTATAAGGGTTTGAGAGAGTACTTTATCAATACAGTGAAGAACTTAAGGGTTTTGGGACCTTAAATGAGCATAAAGACGTCAACCTAGAGCTTAGAAAGGGTAGAAAAGGACCAAAATAACCCTTCCTAAAAAGATGTCTAACGACTGTTACAGGCCCCGTTATGACCCGTAGGTAGCAGTACGACTCGTAGGACACCTCACATGACCCCTAGGATCAACTTAAAAGTCTTTGGAAATTGCTACGACCTTGACCTACAAGTCTTACCCCAACCTACGACTCGTAATGGGCTCATAGTGCAACTCTACACTGGCAATCTTCAGTAAAATGGCCATAACTTTTGACTCCGAACTCTAAATGAGGTGAAACAAAGTGAGTTGGAAAGCTAACTCAAAGGGCTTTCAATTGACAAGTTGTGGGCTATCCAATTCCAAGTGTGTTAAAAGTTATGCTAGTTTAAAATTGACTCTTACATGAACCATCACCAAAACTCAACTCTTAGGGAAGTCTAGAACTTGTTTTGGTACTAGGAGTCTCCCATGAACCTAATACAACCCCAACCTAACCAAATGAGGCTTGAAACATGGATATAAGAGCATGGAGTTACGGGGTGTCATAACATGCATGCAAACTTTCTAAGAATTATGAATTATCTAGTTTTACCTTGTTAGTTCTTCATGGTTCCCACAATTCTAGTTGTGGATTTAGCTACTCATTATCTGGTAGAAGTAAGAATCATGATTATTTAATAACATAATTAAGCACTTATAAAATGGAATAAAGAACAAGAAATCCCAATTCTTCAATAAAGATCACAAGATTGAATTAAAGAACACAAAATATTATTTCACAAGTGTCTCACAATGTTTTTCACTCTTTCTTACGAACTAAAGTTCTATATGTAAAATAACTTATAAAACCCATTTATAATATTTTAAATATAAAATCAAAACAAAATAGGAGAACTAGGTCGGTAGGCTCTACTGTATACTCTACGGGCCGTATAAAATTTCATGGCCTGTAGTCGGAGCTTTGTGGATTTCTTCAACAAATATGGAGATGACTTCTACGAGACTATCTATGGCTATATAAAGTTTGTCGATGACTTTTCAATAACTCCCCACTTCCTAATCCTCAAGGTACGATACATGGTCTACGACTCAGAGAAACTTTATGGCTCATCTGCACGTTCGTAGACTCATCTTCAAAAAATCCACCCTTCACTGGATTTGGCTACAAAACCTACTCTACAATCTGTAGAAACTTCCACATTCTGTAAAAAGTGTCATAGAACCTCAATTTCTGCAATCTTTTGTAATGACTCAGTGTAATACCCCATAAGTTGTGGGATTGGAATGGAACCTTCAAACTCAACCTAAGTTCTCTTGCAAGCCTTCAGTACAAGCTCATTTATATATTTTAGGGTCATCATGGGTCCCCTATATTAAGCCAAATTCAAAGGAATTCCATTGGCTAAGCTTCTCACAAGAACTGATAGAAAGTTCAATTTTAAATGGTTATATATCTTAGCTAAAAACAAACTGGGTAGCCCATAAACTATAAAATTAAAGCTCTTTGAGTTAGCTTTCTAACGCATCCAGTTTCATGTCATTTATAGTTAGGATGAAGAAGTTATGCCCGTTTTCATAAAGCCCTCTTGTATTATGTTGCCTCCATTTTTTTAAGGCAAGCCACACGGGCACCCATACAGGCCATGTGGCATCTCAGGAATCGTCGGGGGTGGGGTATCAGAATTTTTTTCCCAAAATTATATTCTAAGTGTGGAATCATTTATTTTGTAACTTGGTACCTTCATATGGACGCCTGTACGGCCCGTGAAGCTTCACCTGGTCTATATGACCTTCATTGGAAGCACCCTTGCCTTGAAGAAATTTTTCAAAAGTTTTCTAAGTGTGGTCTCACTGGCACCTATACTGCCCGTGTGACTTCACATGGTCAGTGAGGCATCCAGTGTAACCTTACTTAGATTATATTTTCTGAAAATTTCTAAGCATGGTCTCATGGGCAGTCACATGGACCATGTGATCTCACATGGCCCGTCGAGCCCCTCCGTATAGATGGCTTTTGTAAAAAAATTTCTAAGTATGGGTTAACCTCCGTCAAGTGAAAAATTTTGTAAAGTGAGGGTTCACGGGAAAGTACACAGACCATGTAATGCCATATGGGCCATGAACCCTCCCTTTAACTGGTGACGTGCAATTTTTCAACTTATTTCATTTTTGGCATTTTCATAAATATGATTTATTCTAATGGTGTTTTGTGACTTCCTATTCTTCCTAAAGACTTCCTAATGACCTAATACCTTTTCAAAATATTCAAACTTATTCCTCACATTTGGAAACACTCTTAAACCTCTCTCAAGAAATTCTTATGGATTGAAGACCTGTGATTCAAGGAAAGCTTTTACTCCTTCAAATTTCTTTTGAAAACTTCTTCATTGGTCAAAGTATGAGGGTTTGATCCTTATTTCCTTTTAATCAAGGAGTTCCAAACTATTTTCAAGTATCTTTCATGAATTCTCAGCTTACTTTAAATTGGAGTTTTAAATATTGTGATTCCTTAAATTGAAGTAATGTTTGGGTTACATTTATCTACAAAGTTTAAGTTGATTTGAGCTATATTATGAGAGTTTACATTGCATTTATGAAGTTATGAATATGTATGTCCCTTTAAACTTGTTTTATGTATGGGTATTCCATATTATGCTTTGAATGTGAATTTTATTTATGATTTTACTTGAATCATATAATGTATTATTGAAATAAGTTTGAATCTACCCATGCCTTTCTCATCACATTCATGGCATATGCATTCATGTACATGAGATTTTATGGAAATTATGAAGCAGGCTAAGCCTGATTACGGTTTATGATATGATGTTGATAAGATATTGGTTATGACAATAATGTGATCACATATATGTCTAAGATTATGTATCATTGAGTAAATTATGGGTATTTACACCACCATGTTATGGGAGCATCGATTGAGGTTTGAGTCGGAGTGGGCTATCCCCAAAGGTCCATACTCACCTCTCAAGAAGGTTCTCTAAGGAGCTATCTCTATGTATGAAAAGTATGTCATGAAGAATGCTTTGTGTTTTTAGCCTATTATGCATGATTATGAAGAATGTGATTTGGCCTTTAAGCCTTAGAATGCATATAACGATTTGAAAGTCTTATGCCTCTTTTACAAGCTATCTATGTATTCTAGTGGGATGACGACTTAGCACCAATGGGATGTCGGCATCGACTATCCCCTAGGGTCCATACTCCTTTCCTTAAACGATGTGTCTAACATAGGATTATGTTTATGCCCCAAAGGAGAAGTATGTTAAGGATCTATCTTTGGCAAGCAGGTCACTTCTTATCATTGTGAAAGAGACAAGGAAGTTCCAAGGCATAGCTCACTTGGTCTCATGTTGGTTACAACCATCCTCAATATATATGAAGTATTTTCGCATTCATGCATCATCCTTGTTATATGATTCATTCTCTATTATGTGCCCTTGTCATCTAACATTGATTGCAGGTTGGGAAGTCATATGCATATCATCCCTTACACTTAGTACATTCAATGTACTAACACAAACTTTTGCTTACATGATCTCACCATGTAGGGATCGAGGACTATGTTCATCCACCGTATGATGTTTAGCTTGGATCTAAAGTTTTACTTGTTGTGGTGAGTCCTATCTTCCAAGGACAAACCACAACATTCTCTACCTATGGTGTTTTACCTATTTTACTTATTTTAAGGGTGAGCCCGGGCTATGTCTTAGCCCCCATCCTATCTTATGATTAGAGGCATTGTTGGACATCTTGTAAACCTCTTTATGTTTATCTGCTAAGTGATGTATTTGAAGTTATGTTTTGTATATTATTATGCCATTCTTATGTTATGGATTTATATTATACTATGGAAAATCCTAAGTCCCGTATTATCTCCATAGAGTGAGTCATACTTACCCGCCCCCTAGTTCTTGTGTGCTATGTGCTATATGAATCCATGTTATTCCCTATCCCCATGACATCCCCATAGAATGAGTCCTACTTTCTCATCCCTTAGAACTATGTGTTTACTATTCTCATACACTTCCGAAATAATGATGTGTGAATGGATGCTATAAGGCTTGTTCGGGGCTTCTCGAGTTCCCATTTGTCATGTCATTCCAAGGCCCTAGGTATGGGTTGTGACATCTATCACACTAAGTCCAAAAATCATGCTAGCCCTGTGATCGTGCAAAACAAATATAAAACACATCAAATGTACTAACATCGCTACGAGAACACACAAAATTCCAAGTTTTAAGCATAAAAAATGTTGTGTTTTGACAACACATCAACACCTTCAACTTAAAATTATTTCTTGTCCTCAAGCGACAAACTCAATCTACATAAGCAGTACAGTAACACACAAACCTTAATATAATGACCACAACACTTTAAAAACACATCAGATAGCTATCAAGCAAACCACTACAGGTCAACACATGCAATAGTACAACTATGACAAGCAAGGCAATTATCAATAAGCAACATTCACTTAATTTGTCCAATGTCAACAATGCAATGCAAGTACCCTCATAGAAAGAAGTCCCATATCCCACTCATGATTATATTTTCAGATTCAATGGTTGGGACTATAAGAAATCATTCACTCTCACAAAAGATATTCAAATACCATGCTTAATACCATATGCTTGCCCCTATACTTATGACTATGACATTTTACTACTTGAACTAGGATCACTTTAGGACTTTATTGGCTTTTAATGTAGGCTCAAGGGGCTTTGGTGTGATGTTTTGGGAACATAGAGACTAAAAGACCCTCCTTGCCGTGACATTTTTCTACACTTTTTCCCTTCTTACACTGTCATTTTCACCTCATTCTCCCTTTCTCCTATTTCAAGCTCTTCTGGGTGCCTTATTCGTAATTTTTTGCTTTTTACCTTTTGTTTTCACACCATTTTTATTTTTAGCTCATTGGTTTAGGAATCTACTCACTTTTTCTACACCCATAACACATTTTTACTCCTTTTTTCGTGTATTACTAGCTTCCACCTCATTTTGTGTACTTAACCTTACATCAACCACCCATAACTTAGGTTTTTGGCCTGAGTCGAGATGAACAATATCCAACCTAGGAACCAAGGCCACTTTTGGTAGCCACCCTCAACTTAAGCTTTTTTCTGCAATCAAAGTGCATAATATTCAAAGGACTAGGGTCAATTTCAGGATTATACATCTAACAAGGCTACGTACTTAGATTTTTACAAAGAAAAGGGTACATGCAGGGCTCAAACATTAGGATCAAAGGATACTTTACACATTTGGTTGGTTATTTAGGCAAAATGAACTAATATGAACAACGCCCTAAGATACTTTCCTAACCAACTAACCTACAGTCTAAGTTAGAGTAACAGGGCAATTTCTGAATTGAAACACAATATATGAATAAAGCAAAGAAAGCTCTACCATATATGACACTGACTACACTATTAACAAAGACTCTTAAATCATGCTGTTCATCACAACTTATCCTCACTTATCAGAACAAGTACTATTAAACAATAAAACATACATGGTTGCTGTCAAGACTAACTAACAAAAATTCAGGTGGGTATCATTTTTCAGAAAAAACACAAAAACAAGCATATGCCATATATATTAGTACTACATGCTACTAATACTACCTACATATCCTTGGGAGAATATAGGCAAGAAAACCCATAAGATTCAAAATTTGGGATAGTCATACGCTAAGGTTACTCAGATTTTACTAAGGCTTATAACTACCCACACCCCATCGAAAAAGACTTGCATTGTTCTTGATGCACAAAATAGAATAATAAAGCACAGGGGTCAAAAAGAAACATACCTAGGCGCCTAAATGCCGGTCTCTTGTTGAGTTTGGCCACCCTCAACCTATCTAGTGGCCTTCTCATTAGTAGAAGCATGTCCAAAAGGGCCAATATCCCTCACTCTCTCAAGCTCGCAAGACTGCCTCAACTCCTCATCCTGCCTCAAGTGTATCTTGGCAAGCTCTAACTCCTACTCCTCTGTTAGCCCCACCTGCAGTCTCATTGTATCTGGATCTCAATGTGGGGCCTCTTCTCGAGAGAAGTCTGTGATGGATCATCATAAGCAAATAAATCAACCACTGGCACCGAGGTCTTAGTCGGTGGGAACATGACCAGTGCTGCCAATGTTGTTGTCATATCAGCCCGAAGTTGCTGGATCTCCTTCCGAAGGGCTGCTAAATTTACTGGTCGTGCTATGTTGATGGTCTACTAGAATCCCTATAAAAAGCATCTATGCAGCTGTCCATGGGTGTGAGTCTGTCTTGGATAGTGGCCACTATGAATGCCTGCAAATGAGCCTCAAACTCTGAAATGGCCTAATGGACCCAAAGCCTGATCTGTTGGAGTAACTGAGTCAATAGTGACTCAGTGTAGATCATCTCTGTGCTGTGGCCTAGATAGAAGCTACTGACACATAAACCATGCCTGTGGGTACCGTTGGTGTAGGTATGACTTCTAGGATAGCAGTAGTAGTTGTGGGCCCTTTCTTCACATCATCTTTACTCTGCGGGGACCTATCAGAAGTAGTACCACTAGCAATAGTAGTGGTGGTGGATGGAGGCTCAGATGGTGGTGCCGTAGAAAAAATCTCTAGCATTTTGTGCTGGAGGGTGTGGTGCTCGCTGGAGGGCCATTAGATTATCCTCAGCCTTGATCAAGATGGCATCTAAAGTCTTCTAAACCTCTATCAGTGAGTTTAGATGATGTAGAATCTCTACCCCGGACTCTATACAGAGTCTATAGATCAAGCATAGGAAGGGGGTAGAGGTGGACCTTTTCATGGACGTCTCGTGTATCTACTCTAAATAAGGCTATCCTAATTGATCTCATATCCATCCAAGATGCTGGCATCGAAAACAACACGATTCGATGTTAGTGTATTATCAAAAAGTGTAGGCTGAATCCATGATCTCACCATAGCCGACCAAAATTTGGCAGTGAAGCTGAGTGAAGCCTTCATGATAGGCTCAGCTGATGTAGCTATCCACCCAGGCTAGCACCCTACTCTACAATTTTATTGACGACCCATCTCATCAAACTAGCCCTATGGGTTGTGTCTCTTATTAGGGCCTTATCCCTACTCTTCCTTAATCTCTGTTCATACTCTTCTGTCAATCCGGGGGCTGGGAACTCAGGCTTGAATAGCATGCCGCGGATGGTAGTGTTGGAAATATCCACCTGTCAACTCCTCATTCTAGTACGTGTTAGTCTGGGCTGAGCGAGAGGCTTTTTCCCCTTGGGAAGAGAGTTGAGAACTGTGCTGCATATGATGCATAAAACTCTCAAACCATGGACAAAGAGAATTTCCTTGATGATCTAGCCAGCTGCTGGAGCTCATATCTACTGATAGTGTCCAACATTCTTGGGACTTTGTCCAATCGTGAAGAAATAATTTAAGGCTCCTTAAAAATGGAACAAGCTAGTCGGCCCACTCGTTCTTCTATATGCCCTTCGTGTAGATAGCTAACAAGCCCTCAATGCACCAATGGCTAGATAGAGCATCAAAACGTGATGGTGATGCTTGAGGTGAGACAAAAGACTCTATCTCCAACTCATTGCCAGACTCCTCTCCTGAAGGAGTCATCTGAATGGAACTCCTATCTTTGTCGCCTCCCTCTTTAGACTGGGGAGAGCGGAAAATGATAGCTTGAGTCTGGGCCTGCTTGGTATGTTTAGTGGCAGCCCATTTCCATGGTCGCTTAGTGTCCATGTCAGGCTAGATATTAAGGGCCTCAAAGGTGTCCTGATCCCCCGAGGGCTCATCTCATGGTCTCTGTTGCAGGGCCTGATCTCTTCTCTCCTAGCCTTTGGAGCCATAGTACTTCAAATGTACATATTTAGAAAACAAGATTAGCCCCACGAGTATAGGAATAAAAAGCAAAAACATTTTCAGACGTGGTTACAGATGGGTCTATGAAGGCACCTTTACAGGCCATAGTAAAACCTATGAGCCATAAAAGGCCTTCGTAGAAACAGAGTACGTAAATGTTGGCTACTAAAATTGCATCTACGAGATTAGATATGACTCATAGAATATTCTTCAAGTTGTAGACTGAGTTGTAGATGTAATCCGGTGTTGAATTTTTACAGGAAGGGATCTACGAGACCTATCTATGAGTCGTAGAAGAATCTACAGCTCGTAGAAGGTCTCGTCTAATAGGTTCTCAAAAACTTCAAGTCTCTAGAATTTCATATGAGGGGCAACTATCGCTTGTGGAATATTCTGTGGGCCATAGAAGACCCTCGTAGTTTAAAAAACTAGAAATCTTGATTCTCCAAGTCTATCAAACAGATCCCCAAATGACACGTTTAACATTTAAATCAGCATCAAAGCAACACATTATGCACCCCCACATGATTTCAACAAATACCCAACACCCCACATGCAATGTTCACATATAACCCCATCGAATCTCATTTTACATATTACCAAAGCAAATCAACCCCGTTTGAATGTATAAACACCAAAGCATTCATATGTAATCACATATCAATTTTATTAAATTTAAATGACATGTGACGATATGGTTTTCATATCATATCATTCAAACACACAAAACATGGCCACACACACAATTTTTCTAGCTTTTAACGCTATTCAAGCATTGACAACACATTATTCATGATTAGATTCTAAGTAAAAATAATGGCAAACATGGATTCATACCCATACTAATGGGATTACCATGCCTATCAATTAATTTCAACCTAATCATAATAATATTATCATTTAAAAGGATTTTAGGGCCAAGAATTTACCCAATTGAGTGAAAAGGATGCTAAAAATTGGAGGAGCCGAGGAGGGTGAACCCTAGGGCTGCCGGAGGTGGCCAAATAAAGTTGCTAGAAAATAAGGTGTTGGTCGTACAGTAGTGGTCGGAAAATTTTAGGGTAGGGGGTGCCGGGTATTTTGAGTAATTTTTATGAACACTGGGGGTTAAAATTATTTGACCCCCTATTTATACTTTGATCGGGTCTGCCAAATCTATTGGGTTTTGGCTTCTATGAAACCCTGATTTTAAGCAGTAGAAAATTTTACGACCCGTAGATCCCGATTTCATTGATTGCCCAAACCCTAGTTTTGGGGCTTGGGTTTCACGGACCAGTATGTGAGCCATATAATAAAATATGACCAGTAAAGTTGGTTGTAGAAACCTCCAACACTTAGTTAAAAGTTGAAAAAATTATCTGGGGTTGATGAGCCTCACTCACGACCTATAGTTTTATCTACAGGTCATAAAGTAGGCTCTTGTACTGGAGTGCACAAAGTTTTGCTCACAGGAAGTGTTATACGAGTCAATGTACGATCATAGTTTCACATATAGCCCGTAGAACTAGTCGTAGAAATACTTCTTAATTCTTTTTCAGCCAAAAATGATTGACTTGTCATGCACCTGTATATTATTCATAGAACACACTATTACCCTATATGCAACCAGTCCAATGTCCAAAAATTACAACCAAAATATTAAAAACAAATTAAACTACCTACAAGTCCAAAAGATAAAAACAAAACAAACTACCACTATAACATCAAATATCTTGGGTTGCCTCCAAAGTAGCGCCTGATTAATTGTCATGGCATAACTTGGACAACATGGTTACTCAGACTTTACCAAGTTCCCAAACATCTATCTCCAACTCGTTTGGCCTCATCATCGACTGATAGATTTTGAAGAAACTTCTTCATCGTTCAATCTAAACTTGAGTTGGCCAACTTCAATGTCCACTAGTGCTCGACCTGTGGCTAGGAAAGGACTTCCCAAGATGATTGGGATTTCAAAGTCAACTTTGCAATCAAGGATCACAATGTCTGTGGGAAATAGAGTATCCCCATAGGTTTTTTAACCATGCGGTCATCCATCAATAATTGCATGCTCGTCGGAGTAGGGGCTCCCAATCCTTGCTTCTTAAAGACCGCAAGGGGTATTAGATTTATACTTGCACCAAGATCACACAATGCCCTTGCGAACTTCACATCTCTACTAGTGCAGGGTATGGTGAATGCACCAAGATCTTCTCGCTTTTGCACCAAGGATCTTGTACCAATTGCACTACAATGTTAAAGATCTTGGGAGAGATCCTGGCTTACTGTCTGCTTCTTTGTGACCAAGTCCTTCATGAACTTCGCATAACTTGACATCTTCTCCAATGTCTCAATGAGAGGGATGTTGATAGAGAGTTGTTTCAACATGGAGAGAAAGTACTTGAATTAACCTTCCTCCTCCTTCTTTTTGATTCTTTGAGGGAATGGAGAAAGAGGTCTAAGAATGGGCTTTAACGTCTGCGGCACCTCGCAATATCACTCACCCCATCCTTGGCACGATCATCTCCAGTTTTTGCATTTTGGACCGAAATTGTCTCCTCACAAACATCATCATCATTAATCAGCATAGGAGGATCAATGGTTTGCTTACCACCATACATAGTCACTGCCATACACTGCCCCTCATTTTTTGGATTTTAAAATGTATTACTGGACTGTGTACCTTTGTGTCGCTGGTTGAGTTGAGTTGATATCTGATCGAACTATTGCTCCAACTGTTTGATAACAATATAATGAGATTCGATCTTCAAATTAATACTAGAGATGTCAGACTTCATCCCCCTTAATGTCTCATCTTGTGTGCCAACCTTCTTCAACAGACAATCAAACATCTCCTCAACCCTAGATCTACCAGCACCTGAATCACGATTATGTGGTGGGATAAGGACCATTTCTGTAACCATCTTTGTGAACCCAATTAACATCTTTATCCTGCCCCTGTTTTTGTCATAGTAACCTTCATGATTCTTATCCCTAAAAGTTTCATCCCTGTTATGGTTTCGACCTTGGTCGCCAATAGTCCTAATTGGACCCTTGGGTATGAACCCTTCCATCTGATCAACAATAAATCAAGTGTCCTCCTCAAAGTAAGGCTCCTCCTTCATAGGTACTCACGAAGGCTAATGCGCGTCTACATTAACTCGTTCTTAGTTATACTGCATTTACAACTCCACGTTGGTACTAATCCTGTTCAAGCTCTTACATCATGTCCTGATTTATTTTAGCTTGCACGAAACTAGTACTGATTACACATGAGCTTTTGGTAGAGGACCTATCTCTCGTTCCTATGGACGATTCATCTTGACCACCCTTTCTAGATTCTCAACAACCCTTGAAAATGTAGATCTAAAAATGCACCACCCATGATGTATCAACACGTGCTTGGCTATTCTCGTCTAGGGTGCGGTAGAAGATCTCCACCAATGCATCATCAACTATTTTTTGGTTAGGGATACTCCTCAAACACTTTGTGAACCTCTCCCACATGGTACTAATTGAGTCACTAGCCAAACTGGTGATTAAACTTTGTGGGAGCTCAGAAAGCCATAGCATTACATTTCCTGGTAGAGATAATGGTAAGACACAAAGCCCAAAAACATCCATAGAAAGATTCTGGTTTCCCATTACACTTTTACAGACAAACACAACGTTGTGTAGATGGCTATGTGGATCCTCTGATGCTAGGCCTACGAACAACCCAAGATTCTACAACATTTGAGATAACCACTTGAAACAACAAACATTGTGTCATCCAGTAGTGGCCGTAACACAATAGCTCCTGAAACGTCCATAACCATAGGATTCAACCTGTATTGATTCCATTGATAAGCTTCGATGTTGAGATCCTTTGGCTATGGATCAATGCCCTCAAGATAGGGTAGGTTATTATCATTCTCATTTGATTTTGGTTCTGATTCAGAGCTGCATTAACCATGTCTTTTGTGTTTTCTTGGGGCATTATTCTCAATGTTCTTTAGATCTGGCTCAAACGAAGTCAAGGGATCGAATGCCTCAACTTAGCGTGTTGTGCATGCACTGCACCTGTATGTTGAAACAAAACAAAAATAACAAAAACATAAAATAAGGGAAATATGGATTGATTTCGAAACTAATCAACTTAAATAGGTCTAGTCGTATTCCCCGACAAGGGCGCTAAAATCTTTATGTTACCCAAGCTATACCTCTTTTTTGAAGGCTAAATCAATCATTGTCAAGATATATAATCTAATTGAGGTTAGGATCAATCTCACAGGGAATAGGCTAGCCTTAGAGAAATTATAAGAAGTTTGGGTGGATTAACCTACTTATCTCCTCAAAGGGGAGGGGGAGTTTTGTAAATCTATGAAAAGAAATCCTAGACTAAGACAAGTGTGAAATCAGTAGAAGAGTAACTAGGGTATTGTATTCCCCATGATTTCCTAACTTGGCATTACCAGATAATTGAATTCTTTTCTAGTACTTAGCATACAGAATGGTAAGTAAAGTTTACCAAACCATTTGATCTAGGTGAGAAGCAAATGTTACTACATTATTTGATATATCCCCGCAGTGTGACATTACTAACTGTTACCTATTGTCCCAGTACAATCTCCCTTTGATCTAGTTTAGTTGATCAGACGAGAAACATCAATCGAATCCTGTTAATTAATCTCTTTTTCTATTCATTACTACCTTGATCCAGTTAGTAACACTAGGGGAGTTCTAACATTAGCCATCGTTATAAAGCATTCAAAAAAAAAAGAATTATTTTATACATGCATGCACACTTTCTAAGAATTATGAATTATCCAATTTTACGTTGTTAGTTCTTCATGGTGCCTACAACCCTAGTTGTGGATTTAGCTACTCGTTATCAGTGTAGAAGCAAAAATCATGATATTGAATAGTAGAATTAAGCATTTACACAACGGAATTAAGAACAACAAATCTAAGCTCTTCAATAAAGATCACACGATTGAATTAAAGAACACAAAATATTGTTTCACAAGTGTCTCAAATGTTTTTCACTCTTTCTTAGTGACTCTCTAATGTTCTGTACGTAAAATAACCTAAAAACTTATTTATAGTGTTTAAAATACAAAACCAAAATAAAATTGGAGGACTGGGTCGACAGGATCTATGGGTCATACAAAATTTCATGGCCCATAGTCAGGGTTTCGTGGATTTCTTCAGCAAATATGGGGATGACTTCTACGAGACCTATCTACGGGCTATATAAAGTTTTATGGCCCGTGGAGGGTTTTTTCTAATGTCTTTTCAGTAACTCCCCACTTTTTGATCCTCAAGGTACGACATGTGGTCTACAACTCATAGAAACTTTTACGGCTCATCTGCATTATCACAGACTCAACTTCAAAAATTCCACCCTTTACTGGATTTCGCTACGAGACCTAATCTATCGCTCGTGGAATCTTCCACAGCCTGTAAAGGCCATTGTAGAACTTCAATTTTTGCAATCTCTGCACACTTAACCCAAAAATCATGCCAAACATGTAATCCTACAAAACAAACATGAAACACATCAAATCTACTAACATCGCTATATGAACACACAAATTTCCAAATTTTAAGCATAAAAAATACTATATTTTGACAGCATATAAAATACCAAACAACCCCCATAAAATAATCTCTACGTCACCGTGAGTCTATAGCTAGAAATTGTGCTCAAAACAAGGCTCGGAACAAGAAGAAACTACCTAAAAATCAAGTTACATTTCTTATCAAAAATATTTACTACTATAGCTTCCGGCCAAATTACTCAAAAGTACAATCAAATTAATAAAATCTAAACATACACAATGTAAATCTCAAAAAGTAGTATAATTTAGATCTAAATTTCACTTAATTCTGAGAAGAAATGACTGAGATATCTCAGTTCAAAGTTTCCAACATGGTACGATATTATATGCAGCAAAAATAGTGATTTTTACCCATATCAAAGTGTCAAAGGCAATTTCTGACACTTTTCGATGTTCTTCTCAAAAAAATAAATAAGTTAACCTTTTTAATGACCCAAATCAGATAAAAATTGACCTCGAAAATACAATGCAAAGTTGAGAGAAAAGATATATATTCTTCCCGAAAAAAACCTTTCATTATTATTAAGAAGAGGAAATAAGCACACATGTCTCCATCAACGCGTGTGCTTCCAAGAAAATATATTGAAATTATGGGGCATTTTGGACATTCAACATCAACCTCATTATCATTTTAATAGTATCCGCTATTTATTTCGAAATAGGGCACCGCCAAACGCTTGCATTTTGACACTCTTTTCTCTTCCTCTCCTATTTGTGGAGTTAACAACTTCATTATGCCTCAGGTGAGATTTTGATTAATTGTTTCCCAGCTTCAATTTGGATTCCCCCACTCTACTTTCAAATTCTTATGTGATTCCTTTGTCCATGCTAGTTTCCTGCAGAAATCCAAAATTTTTGTGCATCTCATCTTTAATTTGTTGATTTTGCTTAAGGAATGAGCATAAATAACATAGAAATTCTTCCTTTTTGCCATTTCTAATCTGGGTTCTCTTTAATTCTTTAGAATCATAGGTCATGACAAGTAATATTTTAAAACTGCTAGTTTTTAGCTTATATCACTTGTTATTTGACTGGATCTTTTTGAGGATATTTCCTGAAGGAATTGATAGGTCAACATGAACAATTATGCATAGAAACTCAATACCCCTTTTCTTTTTTCATATAATTTCTCATTTTGAAGAATGTTGAAACCTCTACACCTGACAGTTGTTGGGAAATAATGTGGTAATGACAATAATGTCTAAAAGGGGTCAACATTAAATAATGCTAGAATTAGATCTGGCAATAATGGATAAGTATAAAGTTCATTAACATTATCCATATGAACAAAGAGGGTCTGCTTTAATTTGCTCTCTTTCCTATTCCAAAAATGTTAATTGATCAAAACACCTATATGCCATCAAGTTTCTATTAGAATTTCATACTTAACACCTTTTTCTTTTTAAATCTTCAAATTGGTGAAACGAAAGGAGGAATGGGTGAAGGGATTACAAGGTAGAAAATCGATCCTCATTGACAAGGTGAAAGGTGTGGTAGCCAACCTACATAGCTACTAGCTATCACATTTCTATTAGTTTCATACTTAAATTAAACCTGCTGATTCCAATAATTTTAATATTCCTAATTATTTTGCCACCACGTTTAATAAACCTAAACCATGTACCTTATATGACTTCCCAAAAAAAATTCACTGGTAAAGTTACCATGTATAAACAAACAACATAACTAAACCACATGGGGTTTGCAAGATGGTGAAATATAATGCAACCACATCACTCCATCCCTTTTCAACAACCTTTCAATCCATTTTTTTAATGTTTTGGGCTCGTTCAGACTTCGATTTTCACAAACGAACTATGTAACATTTTGAATTTAATGATGCAGATGAAATTTCCATCAGAGGTCATTACGATCCAATGTGGGTCCCACTTACTTATATACAACTTTTCAAGAAAAGTCCTGGAGGGTTAAATCGTATCCAGAGGTCCCTCGTTCTAAACAAAGAGTCGTTCTAGACCAAACTCGATGTTCCAAAGCTGATTGTGCTATCAAAATTCTCATCTGAGCATGTTTCCAAAGGTATTGACTAATGTCAACTATTGACATGTTCCGGTAGCTAAATTTGCAAAACACGATATAACTACACTGAACATGCTCCTAGCCTAATTTCGTCATTCCAGAGTTGATGAACCGTCAAAATTTCACTTTGAGGCTGTTTATTAGGACTTTACTTGAAAATTTATTTTACAGTTATAATCTTCTGTTCAACCTGAAAAGCTATATGTCTCTACCAATTCTCCCAACAACCATATTGACAATATCAACAAGTCAAAAATGACCCAAGGTTACTATGCACATGCTCAAACTGATCAAATATTTGCAGAAACACAGAAATGACCTAGAGATTACAGGCTTGATCAAAAATTTTTATCTTAGATAAGACTTTCAAGTTTCCAACTCTATAAATTCACACTACCAAGACATCAAGTGTTTTCAAGATTTCAAATTTACCAAAAAATTCTATCAAACCATCATCTAATCATACTAAACTACTCAAATTATATAAATCAAACCAAGCAAAGTCTAAAGGAAAAAACCATAGCCCCCATCAAAGTTGGAACCACAGCTGAACTGCTAAAATGAAACTTTATCCCTTTGAATTACCTTAGAATGTTGTCACTCTATTAAACTATCAAAGAATATGTCAAAGAAAATCTAACGATATTCATATTATGATAATAAATTCTGAAATTGAATTAGGAAAAAAATTTAAAATTAGGATCTGTGCACAAAATACAAAAACCAATTCAATCACAAGGTCCCAAACAGCTCAAGGAGCCCATGCCCCTATAATGGACACATTACAAGAAACAAAAAGACCTAAAATAACTCAACAAATTTTAATCCCTTACTATTTAAAATCGGAAGAAATGGGATAAAATTATCAAAACTTACAAGGAGTTAGTAAGATTTAGGTTGCCAGAATGTCCCCATGAGTGTTACCCATCCAACAGAACAAGAATCTTGAAATTCAATCAAGAATTTCTCTCAAATTCTCAAAATATCAAGTTTCAAAATTAGACTTGGTTGCTAGAACGAGACCGATATAATTTCAGTACCCAAAAATTCTGACCCTCACAAATGTAGGGGCCCCTTCATAAATGCAAAGGTCTAGGTCACTAACCCTTAGGAATCGCGGTAGGAGGCCCACTAACATGGAGGTCTTGTTCATTGTTACTCTGTGATTGCGGAGACCCCTTTGTGAACATGAAGTGTTTTCCAACCACAACTCTGTGATCACGGCCTAATGCAGGTAAAGGGAGAATAAAAGGTGGTTGTACCAACAACCATGTATTAGTTATTTTACTAATTTTAAAATTTCACCCGGTGGGGGTTCGAAATTCATTCAAAATCCCATCAACAAAAACAAACTATGCTACCCAATTGAAAATGACATTTTGGATTCAATAGCATCGATGAATTTTCCCACGGAGTTCATTATCTTGAAATGTTAATCAAGGTCAACACTTTCAAGAATTAAACTACAAAATGCATAAAGGCAAAAAACTATGTTTGAGCACCTCGGGAGCAGAACCAAAGGCCATTCTAAACTAAACTCGAAGTTTCAAAGTTATCTACATTGATGGAATTTTCATATGACCGTGTTTATCCAAAATATTGACCAAAGTCAAACTTGACCAAAACCTTTAAATCTAAAATGACTTTTTTGCTCAAACTCAAAACGAAGGCCCTAAAACCTGAACCAACCTTCCTCCTAGACCAAAAAAAGACCTTTTGGAGCTTATGGAACTATCGAAATTTTCATACGATTCTCTCCAAATATTGACTAAAGTCAATCCTTTCCAACTTAAATAATTAAAAAGAGAAAAACTTGCATCAAACTACTTAGGGAAGCATACTATCATTCCAACACCATACAAAGACCATAAAGGACTATAGAGAGGGTAAAATGGTAAACTTAGGTAAAAGTATGGAAATGATCTAGGAGGTCATTACAACATCCACTACTAGAAGGAGTTTATTTTCACAAAGTCTTATAGTTAAAATAATCAATTGGTACTATTTCTTTTGTCTTAAAGATCTTTTTAACAATAAGCCATCTAGTGAGATACTCCAAACAACACAAATAAGGAGGACAACTAGCAAACTATATAAGAGCTTTGATGCCAACACCGTTGTGCATACTTTCTGGTTTTGAGGATACGGGAAATACAGCCAATGGAGAATTGGACACTTGATTTGATACTACGGGACTGATGGTTTTTTGTAGCACTAGAACTTTAGATTTTTTCTCTACTGTCCATTTTTCTTTTTGCTTTTGATCAATCAAAATGAAAGAGAAGTGAATTTCTCTCTTTATGTGACTTTGTAAAGCAATTCGATTTTGCTATTTTATGGCCCTCTACAACATACACCTTGTAAGTCTCAGGCTGCTAAACACTCTATTCCCTTACTGACCTCTACATGGAAACAGAGAATTCCATTGATGAAGTATAAACTATCTCTATCAAGAAATGCATTCCAAGCTACACCAAATAGGATCCTACAGCCAAAAACATGCCACTAGTGAAGGTGTTGTATCCCTTGTACATCCTCACTTATTCCTTACCTGGACTTATAAAATATACGAACTTGTATTCAACTGTAAATATCAGCGACACTTTCTCTTGCAAGCCCAGAAATAATCCAAAATAAAAGAGGTGTAAATTGATGTCCATTTCCTAATGAGTTGACAGGAAAACCCATGTCCAACCACTCACAAGCTGGGAAATAAACTCTACTAACAGGAAATATGAATCAATATGTGGAGAGGACATACAAATACAAACCTATTAAAGCTCTAGAGTTTGAAATATATAAAATAAAAAGTCTATAAATAAAATTTACCAGCAAAAAAAAGCCTTGAATAAACTCTATCAGATGGAAATAGACATTTTAAATTCAAGAGTTTTAATAGGTTTCTATTTGTATGCCCTCTCTACATAAGGATTATGCTTTCTGCTAGTTGAGTTTATTTGCAAGCTTGTGATTTGGTTGGATAAGGTCTTTCCCTATCAGCTCATTGCGAGATGAATTATCAATTTTCATCGTTACTTCCAGTAATTTCTGGGCACGCAACAGAAGGGGTCAAAAATATTTACATTTGAATATGAATTTTGTAGTTCGTAACAGTTCAGTAAGGAATATACGGAAATGTACAATGGATGCAACACCTTTCCTTGTGACATGATTATTGGTTGCAGGAACTTATTTGGTGTAGTTGGAACACATTTCTAGATGAAGATAATTTATACTTCAATCAATGAAATTCTTTATCTCGGCGTTGAGATTATTGTCATTGAATAAAATATTTAGTAGCCAGAATCCTGGAAGGTTTACAATGTAATGGTATTTTACTTTCTAAACTCAACAAATGAGAAGAGAATCACAAGGATGGAGGAAGAATGGTCCTCAGGTATATATATGAGTATATATATACACCAATGGTAGTGGCACAAAGGTGATCATCTATACTTATATCCTTTACTTGTCCACTAAATGTTTTGAGGTATAGTTGGAGTAATATTCTACAACCACTCAAGCAACAAATCCGTGAATAATATAAGGTATATTTGAATTTATACTATTACTTCAAACACTACGTGTATCATGATTTATTTCATACATTAGATATTTAATTTTTTAACCAATGACCTTCAGTTTTTCATTGTATTCAGACTAGGAACTAGAACTTACATACAACACTCTCTAGCCTTTTTATGACATACAAAATTTATTTTGAAGTCATAAAGCCTTTTTCTGTAACATCAACACAATCCCTATCACCAAAAATTTGTCTAAAGCTTTAGGAAATAGAGAATAAAAAAAGCTATGAAGGTAGAAATGAAAGAGTTAGAGAAACATAAAACTTGGAAAATTATGAAATTACCAAAATGAAGAAAGTTTATCATGCAAATCGATGTTTATCTATGAAATATAAGTTAGTTGGATTCATGGAAAGATTTAAAGAACGTTTGCTAGTAAAGGATTATACACAATTGGGAATTGATTATTGGAAGACTTTTGTCCCTGTGGCAAAAATGAATACACTAAGAATCTTATTATCATTGACTGAAAATTGGAACAATAAGTTGATGTAGAAAATAGTTTCTTACATAGAGACCTATATGAGAAGGTCTATACAAATGTGCCACCTGGTTTTGAAAGCAAAAACGGAATGGTGTGTACATTGAAGAAGGCACTCCATGGATTTTGCAATCCCCTCATACATGGTTTGAAAGATTTACAAAGGTTATGATGAAACTAGAGTATCGACAAAGTTAAGGAGATCACATCTTGTTCATACAATGCTTAGAAACAAGAAAGCTGACGTTCTTATTAGATTTTGTGGATGACATCATAGTTATAGGTGATGATCCAGAGGAGATACAAAATTTGAGTAAGTGTTTACTCAAGGAATTTGACATCAAAAAGCTTGAAAATAAAAAAAAAATATATGGCAATTGAAGTGCTACACTCTTTTCCAATAAAAATTAGTCATTGATTTGCCAAAATAAATAGGACAATTATGGTGTAAATTGGTGGCTACAACTATTAAATATAATCATAGATCATGCAATGATCTAGAAGATTTTATGGTAGATAAAGGCTTTTATCAAAGGGTTGTAGATAAATTCATCTACTTGTCCCATACAAGATTGGAAATTGCATTTGTTGTAAGTGTTGTTACCCAATCAATGTATGTTCCTAGGGAAATGCGTTATTAGGATTCTACATTATATTAAAGGAAGTTCAGAAAAAAGGAATATTATTCAAAGAAGAGACATAATCATAGAGGCTCATATTAATGCAAACTATGTTGCTTCATTAGTGGATGGAAGGTCATGTTCTCAACATTTCACTTTCTTAGGAGGAAATTTATTAACTTGGGGAAGTATAATACAAAATATAGTAGCCAGACCAAGTGCGGAATCGCAGTGTAGATCTATGGCTATGGGAGTTTTTGAGTTGCTATGGTTAAAGATGATCCTTGATGATTTGAAGATAATATGGAAATGATCTATGAGTCTATACCGTGATAATAAATCAGTAATAACCTTGTACAATATGATCGCACTAAGAATAATGAGGTTTTTAGATAGTTCAGTTGTATCTACACAAGATCAAGTGGATATATTTAAATAAAAGTTATGCAATGTGTTTCAAGATCTAGTAAGCAAGCTAGAAATAGAAGATATCCATTAATTTTAGGGGGAGTGTTTACTAATAACGGATTTCTAAGAAGATATTCTTCATATAAAGATGTAATTCTCTAAGTTATTATGATAATTGTTGAAATCCAGGACATCATATCTATGATTCTTTCTTCTTATGTAAAATATATGATTTGTACAGTACCAAATTACATAGGATTTAAGTGATTCTGTTCCACAATCTCTTATGTATATATAGCCACATATGACATAGAAAGATATACAAAAAATTATTATCTTGTATATATACTTTATCTTAATAGTTGGGAGGTTTATGAGATCAAACTTTTTCAAAGATTCCATTAAGAATAGATCCACAGAAGAAGCAACTATTCTCTTCTTTTAACAAAGTATTGACACTATGTTCAAAAATTCACACATCAATCAGAACTGCCGTGTAACCGTGTAACAAAGAACTGATTGAGGCCCATGTAACCGTTTGTGACTCCAACAGTCTTCTTCTAGAGGACTACGCCCAGTTGAGGACTGAAAATATAGACCTTGAGAACATCAATCAAAAACTATAGTTGGAGATTGACAGTCTCAAGGCCTCTAGGAAAGAGAAAAACATCATGAGTCAGTCTTAGTTAGACCTTGAGAAATAGAGTAAAAGGCTAAGGGATGAACTGAGTAGTATGACCAATAAGAATGAAGCCCTGCAGAAAGACCTGGAACACACCAAAGCCAAATTAGAGCTCATCATAAAGTTGGCCAAGTCTTCTGTTATGCTTGACGAAATGTAGCAAGGTCAGTCAACCACCAAGTTTGGAATAGGGTTTAAGATTAAAGAACCTAAGACTCATACAACAGATAGTGCAACTCTGTGCACTCTGTATGGTATGACCATACATCTCAAGGATACCTGTCAAAAAAACTCTAAGGCAGTTGACAACAACGTATCCTATATATATATGAATCAGGGCAAGGAAACTAGAAGGAGGTATTGTCGTAGGAACACTAGAAATAGGACAGAAAGGAATCATCTCCCTAGAACCAACTAGAATAGGTCTTGAAGAAGGTACCCATGAAGAACTGACAGAAATAGGTTGGGCAGAACAGAAGCTCAAATGCCTTACTGGTCGGACTATGTCGACAAACCTACCTTCAGGACATTCGGGGACAATAGGGCTAAAAGAACTCAGAGGGATCTCCCACCGGGGGCAAAAAAGGAACTAATTCACCCCTTTTACAATCAAAAGGGATCCAAGTGGATCTAGGTGCCCAAATATCACCTTTGCTAATTGTGCAGGTTTCAGTGGAAGGAAAGCTGAAGCAATGGTACTTAGATAGCTCATACTCCAGGCACATGACATGAGACAAAAGAAACTTCCTTCTACTAAGTGACTACCAAGGGGGGAATGCTGGCTTTGGTAATGTAAAGTAAGATGAAATCAAAGGAATTGGAAAGGTGGGACCTTCCATGTCACAATGTATTGAAAATGTGTACTACATTGAGGGATTGAAACATAATCTACTGAGTGTCTCCCAAATATGTGATAAAGGAAATGATGTGCTATTCACAGCATCGGACTGCAAAGTGATAAATGCCATATCTAAAGGCTCATACTCAGGGGGCAAAGACAAAAATGTATATAAGGTCGACATCAATGGACCCAGTCAACCTGAGTTGAAGTGCTTAGTGCTATAAGTGATGCCTCATCACTGTGGCACAAGAGGCTAGGTCATGCAAGTTTCTTCACCATTAACAAATTAATTTTGAACGAAATAGTCCTTGGACTACCAGAAGGGAAGATCAACGAGGATCAAGTTCGGGGAGCATGCGCTCAAGGGAAATATGTCAGAAGAAACTTTCAACCACTTGGGCTGTTTAGTACTAACAAACCTCTGGAAATGGTTCATATGGATCTATGCAGGCCCATAAGAGTTCTGAGCATAGGCAAAAAGAGGTATGTCTCACAATAATGGTCATAACTCCTTTATCCGACGTCGGAACGAGGTGAAACAAAGTATGTTGCAAAGCTGACTCAGGGAGATCTCATTTAAAATATTGTGGGCCACCCAGTTCTAAATATGCTAAGAGTTATGCTAGTTTAAAGTTGATCCTTATATGAAACAACACCCAAAACTCAACTTGGAGGTAAGTCTTGAACTCGTTTAGGTACTAGGAGTCTCCCATGAATCTAGTACACCCATAACCTAACCTATTGAGGCTTAAAACATGGATAAACAAGAGCATAAAGTTATGGGGTGTCAGAGTATCTCCCCTTTGGAGACATTCATCCCCGAATATATAAGATACGTACACAAGGATGGTAGCCATGAAGATGTTTAGCCTAATATGGATGCAACAAATGTATCTAAACATGATTTTCAAAAAGGTCTCAACATGAACATCAAAATTTACCATAAAACCTTGCCTATATAAACATGAATGCATGCAATGGCTTAAGGCTAGAAATTAAGACTTGAAATCGCATAAGGGACTTAGGATTAGTACCTTAGGCTTGAGTGGAGTGGAAAAGATAAGGGTATCATTTTTACATATCTGCTTCGGCCTCCCATGTAGTGCTTTCGACTTGTTGGTTCCTCCAGATGACCTTAACGGATGTCACCTCCTTGTTCCTCAATCTCTTCATTTGCCTATCTAGAGTATGGACCGGGACATCCTCATAAGTTAAGTTATCCTCAACAAACCTCAAGAGGCAAAATCGTATTAGGGTCACTAACACATTTTCTCAACATAGAGATATGAAACACACAATGAACCAAGTTCATTTCATTAGGAAGGTTTAACTTATAAGCTACCTTGCCAACCCTTTTCAAGACCTCATAAGGACCAACGTGCTTTGGACTCAATTTTCCTTTGTTACCGAAATGGACCACACCATTCATTGGAGAAACCATCAAATAAACCCAATCACCAACTTTGAATTCAAGGTCTCTTCTTCTCACATCGACAAAGGATTCTTGACGACTTTGGGCCGTTCTTAACCTTTGTCTAATCATCCTAACCTTCTCAAGAGCATCCATAACCAGATCTTCCAATAAGGCCACCTCTCTAACCTCAAACCAACCAACCAGTGATCTACATTGCCTCTTATAAAGAGCCTCAAAAAGCGCCATACTGATGCTAGAGTGATAGCTATTGTTGTATGCGAATTAAATCAAAGGAAGATGGTTATTCCGACTACCTCTAAACTCTAATACACATGCCCTAAGCATATCTTTAAGGGTTTGAAAGGTTACTTCAGCTTGGCCATCTGTTTGGGGATAAAAGGTCGTACTAAGGTGAACTTTTGTACCAAGACCCTTTGAAAAGACCTTCATTAGTGTGAAGTGAATTGTGCACCCTGATACGATATGATGGATAAAGAAACCCCATATAACCTCACTAACTCATGGATGCACAACCTTGGATACTCTTCGGCTCCGTATGTGGTCTTAACGAGTAGAAAATGAGCCGATTTCGTCCTATTAAACACTACCCATATGGAATCAAAACCTTTTCTAGTGTTGGGCAATCCAACCATAAAATTCATATTAATACTCTCCCACTTCCAAGTAGGAATCTCTGTATCTTGGGTTAGGCCACCTAGATTTTGATGTTCGGCTTTGACTTGTTGATAACTATGGCAACTGGGTGGATAGAATAAGAGGAATTATGGGCTTCATCATGAATTCTCCCCCTCAAACCATCAACACAAGGCATGCATAACCTATCTTGGTATCTAAAGGCCCCAACTCCCCCTTGGGAGAAAACCTATATCTTTCCCTCTTTCACCAAAACCTTCACCTCAACCAAAGAGGAGTCCAGATCTTGTTTTGTTATCAGCTCATCAACTAATGAAGATTTTGAACCATTAACCACAACAACACCACTACCCATATCTTCCAACATCACCCCTAATCTAGCCAATCTATTCACCTCCCTAGTCTTATCCCTATCACCACTATCCACATGAGCTATTCGGCCTCGTAGTCAATCTACTGATGAGCCTTATCGCCAAAGAAGGGGGAGCCTACTGAAGTTTCAAAAAGGGGAA
>JAABOM020000103.1:14851311-14867924 GCA_011800125.2 Solanum clarkiae
TTTTGAAATAAATATATCTTGTAAATATTTAGTTCCTTATTAGGCTAGTCTCATGTCTTAATTGAAGGCTTAGTTTTATATATATTCTGACTTTGCATATTGTGAATGGGAAAAAGAAAAACATTCCCCTTCTATCAAAAATTATAATATGATCAACATATTCCTACAAGTGAAGTTTGGCAAGTGTAGGATGTTACATGAAATTTATGAAGATGGTAAACAATGTTAATTTCAATTAAAAATTATAATATTAAGTTGGAATAATAAAATTTGACTAAAACTTTTTTAAAAGTTTATCTAATAATTATATTGAAATAGTGTTGAATTTTATAAGTTGATATAATGATATCAAAATAGTATCGATTTAGTGTAGTAGTTGACATTTAAAGAAGATACCAATTTTTTATTTTTATTTTATTTTTTACTCTTTTAATAATGACAAAACGATATATTTTACATAATGCAAATGGTTTGACCATCATTTGGAAGACATTAAAATATTCAACAATGAGAATTAAAGAGGAAAAATAAAGGTAAATATAAGCATAGTTCATGATAATTGTCAGGATATAAATAAGCAATAAAATAAGTAATTAATTAAGAAAGAATGCTACAATTAACTAAATTTTATTCTATTATTCAATTATTACAACAATTCACCTGTTAAATAAGATAAAAAGTTATATCAGTTATATCATCGAATTTTATGAAACTCCAAGTTATTATTTTAGTGGCCTTATGATTCAGACGGTCATAAAAATAAATATTTAAATATTCATTTTATAAAATGAGAGAGAGAACTTTCTTGCCTTTGTGAAAATGTTTGGGATTCAAGATTTTCCTCATATTATAACTTTTGTTGATAAGAGATGTGCCGATGAAATATGATTAGTCAGCTATTATATGTACTTATCAACTTTGTATGGCCGAGCTGGTCCATGGCCTACCTCATTCTTTGCTGGAAACTATTTTTCTTAATAGAATTACACGGCAATTGAATAAAAAATGCCTATACTAGTAGATAAAAAGACGAATGGTAGTTTTTTCTTAAGTAACAATTACTTTTATTGCTCAAATTTATGTGGTAATATTTGATTGACCATAAAATGTATGAAAATTAAAGACTTTAAGAAATTACTCCATCTCTTCCAAATTAATTGAATTTTTAAGGTTTTTTTCAAGGTTCAAAATAGTTGAATTGTTCAAAGTTTAAGATGAATGTTTGAAACTTTTTTTATATTTGTCATTCATTTATTAAAGTTTTTAAATTTTCTAGAGACAAATTACACTACATATTTATGACTCCACAAAGAGTAATAGCGGAAAATATTGTTAAAATTTTGCCTTTGAATACTTTTTTTAATATCTGTGTATTGACTCATAAATTTAATTAAAATGGGACGAAGGAAGTATGATCTAAAATTATCATAATTATTTGTGTGAATAAATTAGTCGTAAATATTTATATGATTATAATCTATCTAATGAAGCATAATATATATGTTTTGAAACTAAACCGTTATTAATATAAAAAAGCAGCATTCTTTTTAGTCAACTAAAAGGAAAAAAAATATAAGCATACATTGAGACTGAAGGAATATGAATTTGATTTCCAAGACACAATATGAGAAGAAAAAATTATGTTCCTGGGAAAAATCAAGGTTTTGCTTGGAATGACAACACTTGTAGCTTTCAAATATTTGAAAAGGCATCCCAAAATATTATATTTGTGCCGTGGCAGTTAGGAATTATAAAGAAATATTATACTATCATTGTTCACTTTATCAGAATACGAACAGGTAACCTATGTCAACTCAGTCCGTTTTCCAAAGTTTTTGGTTTCTCCAATCATAGAGTGCCATGTATATTCTTATTACCATGACAACATCCTTACATGTTGGAATGAGTCAACATTAAAATTAAAAAATCTTAAGCAAATGGTTTTAAAAAAAGAAGGGAAAAGTATTAAGAATATCCCTAACTTAGTACGAATTATTAGTTTCATATCTGGACTATTGATAGTGTTAAAAACACTATTCTACTTGACTAACTAGTCTTAAATACACCCTTGATCTTGTAAAAAGAGTGAAATACACTCCTAAATTCTTGTCAAGTTAAGATGTTTTTTTAGCACTTGTGATAGCTCGAGAGTGTATTTTATTTTAGTTAGTTAAGTAGAGTAACGTTTTCAAGACTGTCAATAGTTCAAAAATAAAACTAATAACTTGTACCAAGTTCAGAAGTGTTTTTAATGGTTTTCTCTTTTAAAATCTCAATTCATTCAAACTGATGCAAGATGTAGAATTAGTCTTTGGCTTAAGTTACCAGCTGTTGAGTTAGGGTGCTCTTAGTCTGATACCTTTTCAGGTCCCTTGATAGAGAATAATGAGGATCTTGGAATAAAAGGACAACTGAAGATAAAGACACACAGATTTTTACGTGGAAAAACTTCTTGCTCAAGGGAGGAACAACCACGACCTGATACCACAGGATTTAGCAACCAAATCCACTAAGAGCAAAGTAAAGAAATACAACTCACTCACTACTTCTCTACTTTCTCTTGCAACACAAACAACTTATGCACCAAGCACAAGTTATGAACAACCACCAATCCAGCTTCAATCTACCCTACACCACCTGAGTAGTTAGAATGAAACAACACATTCACACCTTGAGACTACAACTCTGTCTGCAAGGTGTGTTTTCACACACAGAATAACTTAAAGTAAACTGATTACTTGCCTTCTTAGTTACACTATTTTCCTCAAATACAACTCACACAAGACACAAAACTATAGACCTAGTCTATCAGGTCCCACATTTGGGTATTGCTGCAATCTTGCACAAGAAGCCAAAGGGAAGCTTTTTCAACTTTGAATGTTCAATCTTGAATATGCTTGAAAAACCTTACCTTAAAACCTTGAACTTCTTTCTTTTATGCTGCTGTGCATACAGCTTATGGACCGCTGGTCCTTTAGTACACTTCTGAAAGACTTCTCACCAACCACAACAATTTTATAAGTTGTTATCCACCACTAGAATCAGCACGCAAGCTTGATGTCTTACCTGATCCTTGGTATAGTTTGTTAATTATCAAAATAATACGCACATGCAAAACCTTATGTACTTAACACCACCTCAAAAAGCTTAACTTCCCATTTGATCCTCCGAATTACTCCGTCGTGCTGTTATTTATGCCTTAAATTATCTGTCATTTTAAAAATTCAAAATAAAATTAATTACTCTTTTACCATTTAACTTTTAATATTAATTATTGCTTTTGAAGGTTATAAAAGCTTTGGTTATAGAATAATTGCACACACATACAATAAATACTCAATGAAGAAATTTTATGTATTAAGAAATAAATAGAAATAAAAAGTCAAATCATTCTTAATTATATTTTGGGATGCATAAAAGGAGAAATACGATAGATAATTTAATACGGAAGCATGTTTTGCAAAGGTTTGGCTCGCTACTCTAACATCCTTAGGTTTTAAGATTCATAAGCCATAAGCTGAGGTGTAAAATAATTAAAGTTTGCGTATGTTAATTAATCCTACAAGAGTACAACTCAAGATGCCCCTTTAAGTGAATGTTAGGGTAATCTAAAATAATACATCACAATTAAGAAATTGAATTATTGAACCGGAATCAGTTTTTTTTTCTAATCCTTGTCAGCCACAACTATTATTCAGAATATTAATTTCAGCTCCTTCCAATGGTCTAACAATTCTTTTATATAGGAGATTCTCTTTCAGCATTTGTTAACATAGGCATCATAAATAAGTTTTTTCTAAAAAAGTAGTTGACAATATGGGTATCTGCATATCCTCTGCATCTTTTGAGATTCATGTGGTTGATTTTGGGAATGAAAATGTGGTTCACTATAAAGACAACAACCTTAACGGGTGCCAACAAGCAATTGGTTCTGTTTTTTCTCAACAAGGAAACAAAGGACTGAATCAAGATTCTGCTATTCTCTATCAGGTTCGTCTTTTGTCTCAACATGTTTACTTAATTTTTCATAAGATGGGGTATCTAAAAATGGATACTTTCCTTTATGGCAGGGATATGGTGTAGAAAATGGAATTTTTAGTGGAGTTTTTGATGGGCATGGAGAGAATGGACAAACAGTCAGCAAGTTAGTTATGAATAAGTTGCCATCTTTGATGTTGAAACTTGTACTTTCTCTGCCAAAGATCACTTCTCCAAAACATCATGTGAAGAATAAAAATTTTAACAAGTGGAAAGAGGCTTATTTGAGTTCCTTTAAAATGATGGATAAAGATATTAAAAGCCTTAAGAAATTGGACTGTTCTTGTAGTGGAGCAACTGCTGTGGTTGCTATAAGACAGGTAATAAGAATGTCTTTTCTTTGATGATTTAGAAATCAAAACTTCATTTGGAATTTGGAGAATCTAATATAGGAACTGTCATAGGATGATGATCTGATTATCGCTAATCTTGGAGATTCACGAGCTGTACTAGGAAGAAAGACAGAGGAGGGAGTAATTGAGGCTGTTCAGTTAACTACTGATTTGAAGCCTAGCCTGCCTTGTAAGACTCTTTTTTCCCCTTCAGTATATTGACATGACATCCTCAATTTCAAATTACTATTGATTAGATGATCCTAAATTATTTGATGCATGCAGCTGAAGCAGAAAGAATAAGAAAGTGTGATGGCAGAGTTCTTGCATTGAAAGAAGAGCGACATATACAGAGAGTGTGGTTACCCCACGAAGATGTTCCTGGCCTGGCCATGTCGAGAGCTTTTGGAGATTTCATGCTCAAAAGCTATGGAATAATCTCCAAGCCTGACGTCTCCTATCACCACATTTCTCCCAATGATCAGTTTCTTGTTCTAGCAACTGATGGGGTAAGCCTATTTTTAACTATATCTGTACTAGTCCATTTTGTTCTGTTTGTAGTACAACACTTGACATGTCCATTTTCATTGTTAAATAGGTGTGGGATGTGCTGAGCAACGACCAAGTCATCTCCATAGTGTGTGCAACAACTAATGCAGCAGCAGCCGCAGAGGCAGTAGTACAAGCCTCGTTAGATGCATGGAAACACAAGTTTCCAAATAGCAAGAGAGATGACAGCACTGTCATCTGCCTGTTCTTGCAACAAGGTGCATCTCAGCAAACTAGTACTTGAAGCCAAAGCTATACAAACATCCAATGTGCTTACACATTTACATCTATCTCTCTGATAGAATTTAGTAGTGCGGATATTCACATTCAGTCTGATAGAATTTTGTTGACAAATGTATGACGACTACAAGGTCAAGATTGAACTCAAAGTGTTCTCCTTTAATAAAACATACAACATGTATACAAATATTTTGTGTAAATCTAATGCGTTTTGTGCCCTCGTTTTTTTTTAAATGACTGGACTTGAGACGGAGCAATAAACAAGTAGAAAGAGAAGCATAAAATCTAGAAGAGCTGCTTCACCATATCATTGCTTGTTATGAACAAAATCCAGAAACCTTGAGCACCAGGAAATATATGGACAAGAACTCACAAGTTTGATCAAATCTTTTTACAGGCAAAATGACTTTGCTTCTCTCCACTTCCTAAAAAATTGTTACATTCGAAATAATTTCACGCCATTGCGAAGATATGTATTTACAGTTTTGAATTAGTTAGAGAATGGATGCAAAAATTTCACAAGTGCAATCCCGTCCTATATCAAAAATTCATGTTGACGGTCCATTGCAACTAGCACCAACTGTATACTTTAATTACAAAAAATGCATCCTTCTTAACTCATCATTAGTTGACATTTAAGAATAAGATATGGTAACATCTGGGACGGCTTCACAACTGCTGACTTTTCCTCCGGGTGTTCCAAGCCTTAGCCCGGTGTTATGTTCAAAGTAACTCCTCATAATGCTTACTGTCTTGATGACATCTGATTCTTATCATTCACTAGTACCAATTGCACTCAAAGCTTTGTAGCCTAATTCCTTAGGGCTTCATTTATTGTTCTTCATCTCTTTATAGTATTTCAAACATATCGTAAAGAAATTTAGAATATAGCAACCTAATTATTTGGTCATTTCAATGAGCCAACTTTACAAAGTCATTTGACCCTTCAATTTTTATATATATACAAATAAGTTCCTATAACAACCAAGTATGAATTTCTAAATGAAGCAGACATACATGGGTGTAGTCGTTTTTATTTTCAGGATAGGCCTTGGAACATGAAGCTTAAAACCCGTTGGACTACGTTAATAATTTTCGGCATTTCTTTGCCCTACCGCATTGTATTTGATCTATAGATAGCCGTAAGTTGTATCTAAACATGGACCACAGTGGACCTACTTATTAAGTAAACTGAAAATAAAACATAACCTTACAGAACATAGAATTGAAGGTCATGTTAGTGTGATCAGAATGATGATGATGAATATGAAGAACAAGAAGAAGAATGCAAGAAGAGAATAGAGAGAAAGGAAGATCAAATCGTATTGATAGTAGAATAGTTTCATTAAGTGTACAAGCTACTATATGAACCAACTTATACACTAGAAGTTTAATTAACTAACCTAACAACTTTACCTAACTCTTAGTTAGGATAGTTAAGCGAGGATTAGAGGTGTTAAGTAAGTTTCTTGATACTCCCCCTCAAGCTAGGCACTTCAAAAATGTTTAGAATGCCTAGCTTGCAGCTAAAGAACTCATGCTGACTTCTAAACAAGGCCTTTGTAAACATGTCAGCAGGTTGATCCTTGGTACCAATGTATTTGGTTGAAACCAGTCCTTGATTGATCTTCTCCAGATGAAATGACAATCTATTTCTCTGTCTTTGATTCTCTCGTGGTATACAGAATTGGCTGCTATTTGCATAGCAGCTTTGCTATCATGGTAAGCACTGATAGAAAATGATATTTCAATACACAACTCCTTCATTAAGCCAACAATCCATACTAATTCTGCTACTACAGCTGCTATGCTTTTGTAGTCAGCTTCAGCTGAGCTTTTTGAGACTGTAGTCTGCTTCTTAGATTTCCAAATGATAAGGGATTCTCTAAGATTTACTTTATAACCTGTTAAAGACCTTCTAGTATTAGGACAGGCAACCCAGTCTGCATCAGCATATGCTGATATTTCAGAGTTGTTGTTGCTGGCTAAAAGAATTTCTTGTTCGAGTTGCCTTTTTAGATACCTTACTATCCTGAGTGCAACTTTCATATGTAACTGTTTCGGAGCTTTCAAGTACTAGCTTAGAGTTTGTATACAAAAGGAAATGTCTGGTCTGGTCACAGTTAAGTAGAGAAGCTTACCTATGAGCCTTTGATAACAAACATCTTTGGTCAACCATAGGTTCTGTTTGGCCATTTCCTTTTGATAGGTGATCATCATACTCTTTTGATCTCAATTTTACATTTGTATCTATAGGAGTCATAGCTGGTTTTGCAGCTCCAAGTCCTCTGATATTAGTTGTAGTGCATACTTCCTTTGATGCATTAGAATCCCTTTTTCAGACCTTGCAAATTCAATTCCTAGGAAATACTTTCACTCTCCCAAGTCTTTCATTTTAAAGGTTTCTTGTAAAGCTGTCTTTCTATCTTGAATAACTTTAAGATTGTCACCTGTTATAAGCATATCATCTATATATAGTAACATTGTCACGGCCCGGATCTAGGGCCTAGGAGTGACATGGCGAATGGGAATCCGAGAGTTCCCAAACAAGCCTCATGGTATCCATATTCACATCATCGGTTCGGAAGCGTAAACGAATCGTAAAGACATAATCCTAATGGACGGGAGAACGAGACTCATGCTATGGTGATGTCATAGGGAATGGGAGTAACACGGATTTACAAAGCACGTAGCACATAAATACTAAGGGCCGGCTAAGTATGACTCACTCTATGAAGGCAATTCCGAACTTAGGATCTTTCTCTTCATACATATAACCATATCATAAAGCTCATAACCAATTCACAAAATGATATCCAAAGGTAGCCAAAGCCATTAACGTAACCTCCAATTACAATACTTAGCATATAATCATAAAGGAGTTTACAATGCTTCTAGTCATAAGATAGGATGGGGGCCAAGACATAACCTAGGCTAACCCTCAAAGTAAATAACATAAATAAAACACCATAGGTAGAGGAATGATGTAGCCAAAGATTCACTATTTTTTGGCTTTGGGTTATGATGGAATAAAGAAAAATGATTCTTTAAACTGTCTGCGCTTCTTTCAATTGTGAAGTAGCAGTTAGTCAATGCAACTTTCGACGCTCATCATGGGTCATCCGGAAATAGTCGCGCTATGTTTTTAAACATAGGGGTCAGGCTGCGTACATCCGACCTCCCCTTACCCCGCAATGGGCGGGAACCTTTGAGGCACTGGGGTAATATTGTTGTTGTTGTTAGGTAGAGGAATGGTGGTTTGTCCTTGGAAGATAGGACTCACCACAACAAGCAAATCTCAAGATCTAAGCTAGACGTCATATGGTGGATGAATGAAGTCCTCGGTCCCTACATGGTTAGATCATGTAGGCCAAAGTATGCATTAGTACATTTGGATGTACTAAGTATGCAGGCATGCAATGTATATGACTTACCGAACCTGCATTTAATGTTAGATGACAAGGGCATATAATATAGGAAGCAACATATAGAAAGATATATAGTATACGATATGCCATGAAACCAATGATGCATGAAATACACAAATGCTCATATATAGTGGGGATGGACTATAACCGACAAAATCAAACCCATGCAAGTTATTACACGAATTAGTCCGGTGTAGAACACCTATCGATAGAAGAAGATTACTTGTAAAGGATAGAAACACCACCTTACAATTACATCTTTTTGGTGTAATGGACACCTTCCTTACGACCTCACATTTTGGAAGGATTTCCATATCAAAACATATCATATCATATCAAAATGTATAACCATTTCTTACGACCCAGTCTTTTCGGTAATGGCTACCATATACCTATGCTGACACATAGTTAAAGGAAAGGGAGAGGATCCTTAGGGATAGCTCTTACGCCCCCAATCCATCGGTGCTAAGTCAAAATATCCCACGAGAATACATATACATATGTATGCTTTGAAAAGAGGCAATAGCCATCTCAAATCCTTTCAATGCACATTTGGGCTCAAAAGACAAAACATAATTCAAAATCATGATACTCGTGCATTGGAATAGCTCATTCACATAACGATATGGTGCAAGCACCCAAAATGCTCAAAGAGCCATAACAATAGACATTTATCTGATCACATTCTTGTCATAACCAATATCTTATCAAAAATTATTTACATAAACATAATTGGGCTTAACTCCATAATTTTCATAAATCCAATGCTCATGAATGCATATGCTATGAATGAGATGAGAACGACATGGGTAATAGAGATTCAAACTTAAATCAACAATACCTCATGAAATTCAAGCAAAGACATAAGTGAAATTTGCATTTAAATCATAATATAGGTTGACCATGCACACATCAAGCTTTAAAGGGGACATGCACTTTCATAACTTCATAATTTCACTACATTTCATCGTATTAGGGCTTAATTCACTTTACAATCAATAAATAAGCATAGACCATACATCAATTGAATTTAATAAATAATAATATTAGAAACCCACAGTTAAAGCTAAAATTCATGAAAATCACTTGAAAAGAGTTTGGGTCTTCTTGGTTGAAAAGGACCAAAAATCAAACCCACATACCTTAGCTAATAAGGAAGATTCAAGAAGAATGAACCTTCCCTTGCACCCCAAGCTTAATTCCAACTAGAGTTCTTTGAGAGAGAATTCAGAGAATTTTCAAATGTAAGGAGTGAATTTGAATGATAGGAATATAATTTAGGTCATTAGGAAGTCTTTAGGTAGCATAAGAAGTCAGAAAAGACCCTTAGAATAAATTGTATTTACAAAAATACCATTAATAAAACGAGTTGAAAATTTAATATTTCCTTTTCTTTGAGGGGGTATACGATCAGCGAGGCACTATACGGACCGTATATTTACCCGTGAACCAACATTTACAAAATTTTACTTGACAAAGGTCCAAAACAGTAATTCCATACTTAGAATTTTTCAACGAAATCACTCTCACGGAAGACCACACGGGTCGTACCACTGCCCATACAGAATTTTTCGATGAAATCACTCTCACGGAAGACCACACGGGTCGTACCACTGCCCATACCACCTCCCTTAGAAAATATCCCACAATAAAGTTCAGAGAACGGTAATTCTATACTTAGAAAATTTTCATTCTGGAAACCATACGGAGGCCATACGGGTCGTACCACCTTGTATAGACCGTATACTTGGTCGTACCCTTATACTTGGTCTCAAATGATGGTATTTCAAGATTAAGGCCACCACATGGCCCGCGAGGTGTCACAAGGACCGTAAGGGGTCCATGTGTGGTGTGCCTTAGTTTAAAACTCCGCGTTTAAGGGTCAAACACCCTCATAAGGCCAAGGGCCACTCCATGGAGGCTCCTCATAGGCCGTTTGACCTCAGACAGACTGTGAGGGCTCCCATAGAGTGTCACGTTGGTGTAAAACTTCTCGAGACTGAAATTTTCAAGCTCCAATGAGATCGTATAACGATTGGGTCCTTATAAACACCAACAATAACTCCTTTAGTGCTTTTCTTGACAATCAGTGAGTGATCATATTGACTTTGTTGAAATTTAAAGCTCAGTAATGCCTCAGTTAGTTAGGCATTCCACTTTCTTGGAGACTGTTTGACACCATACAAGGATTTTTTGAGTCTACATGCCATATTCTCCCCCTGACTCAGAAAACCTTGAGGAAGCTCCATATAGATTTCATCAAACAAATCACCTTGCAAGAAAACATCAAACACATCCATTTAATGTATGTACCAGCCTTTATTTGCTGCAATAGCAAGAAAAAACTTGATTATTTTCATCTTAACTATAGTAGAGAAGGTCTCCTGATAATCAATACCTTCTTCCTGACTATACCCTTTTGCCACAAGCTGAGCTTTGAACCTTTCAACATCACCATTTACCTTATACTTCACTTTATATATCCATCTCCACTCAATAGGTTTCTTTTCTTATAGGCAGTGGTACATATTCCCATGTATGGTTATTTTGAAGTGCTTCAATTTCCAACTTCATAGCTTTCACCCACTTAGGATATTGAACAACTTTATTATAGGTATTAGGTACTGTTTTATCAGACATCTTGGACAGATAGGCTTGATAGCTAAGTGCTAGATGATCATTAGCCATGTAATCGGCCATAAGATAAGAGACTATATCATTGATACTTAATGACATAAAGTCTTTAACCATACTAGAGGATTTCTACCTCTAGTAGATCTTCTAATCTCAGCTACTATAGGTAATACTTCCTTAGTTACTGCCTAAGAAGTGTTGAAATCTCAGATGGTTGAAACTCAGGCACTTCATTAGGAACCTGCACTATGGGTATCACTCTCAGGTAGTTCAGTAGGTTGTATTACATAATCAACCATATTTTGACTTTCATAAACAATATCAATCAAATCACAGGCACTAGCAGGAAACAACACATTCCTGGTATCATCCTTACTGACCTTGAAAGGAAAGACATTCTCCTTAAACATAACGTCTCTACTGATGAATAACTTCTTTGTCTCTAAGTCATAAAGTATATATCCTTTTTGAGTCATTGAGTACCCCATATGGAATGTCATTTTGGCCCTTGGCTTTAGTTTGTCCATTTCATGAACTACCTATATATATCACAAGCACTTAATTACTCTTAGATGTGATGTAGATAGAGGTTTGTTATACAACTTCTTATAAGGTGCCTTGTGTTGTAATACTAAACTAGGTAACCTGGTTATTTGGTATACAACAACTAATACACATAGACCCTAGAACTGTATAGGTAGTCCAGCTTAAAACCTTAAAGCTTTGATAACTTCTAGTATATGTTTACGTTTCCACTCAGCAACACCATTTTGCTGAGGGGTGTAAGAACAATTTGTTTGATGCACTATTCCAAGGCTACCAAACAGTGTTGCACACTGAGTTGACAAATTCAGTACCATTATCAGACCTTATTACTTTAACCTCCTCACCAAACTGAGTATGCATATAACTGAGGAACTGTTTAATCACTACACACACATCAAACTTTAACTTTAACAAGTAAAACCAAGTCATTCTTGAAAAATCATCTACTATAGTAATGAAATACTTAGTGCCATCAAAAGTAGCATGTTTATATAGACCCCAAACATATTAGTTCAAAGCAATCAAAGGTTTTGACACAATTTGTAGGAAAGGAACTTCTAACTTGTTTTGCACAAGGACATATAGTACAGTTATCAAATTGCACTAGCTATAACCTTAGACTTAGAACTCAACATTTGTCTAATACTCCAACTGATGGATGTCCAAATCTCTTATGCCACAGTTTCACTTCACTGAGACTTGTGGAATTGCCTTCATCTTTAATAACAATAGTTAATCATCAATTATGTGTCCCCCTTTTGTCATTTCAGAGAGCATATACAGTCCGTTCACCGCTCTACCAATCTCCTCCACCTTTCCATTTGAGAGATTGTGAAAGATGCAAAAATCAGGAAAGAAACTAACTGAGCATTCTAACTCTCTTTTGACTTTTGAGACAAACAAAAGGTTGTACTTAAATGTAGGCAAATAGAGTACATTAGACAGAGTGCTTCTTGTAGAAATTGTATTGGATCCAACACGTGTAACCTCAGTTTCACATCCTGTAGGTAAATGTACTTTACTTGTAATATCAGGCTTATTGATTGTTGCCTTATCTAGAAGTTCTGCATCAGCTACTATATGATTAGTAGCACCAGTGTCAATTATCCATTCTTGAACTTTGTTAACTAAAAAAGCTCTATGAGAATCATTACCTGCTAAGCTAGCAGATGCTGCTATATCAACCTTGACACCTATATTCCCTTCACCTTTTAGTGGTACCAAGATTTGATTATATTGCTCTATTGTGAATGGATAAAGTTTCATCTCATGATGTACTTGGATAGTACTGGAATTACTATAGCTAGACTTTGGCATACTTTTTGATCCTTTGTTAAGCTCTTGAAAATAACAATCTGCAACTGCATTATGGGCACTTGCCCTGAATCATATCCAGAGTTAGCTCCTTTCTTTTTGAACTTGTAATCTGCAGGATATCCTATCATAACCATCTTTAGTATGCCCTTTCATTTTGCAAAAATCACACTGCACACCATAGTTCCTCTTGAACCTTAGGGGTCCATTTTTAGCATACATAGCTACATGTGATCAGAATGATGATGAATATGACGAACAAGAAGAAGAATCCAAGAAGAGAATAGAGAGAAGGAAGATCAAAACTTATTGATAGTAGAGTAGTTTCATTAAGTGTACAAGCTACTATATGAACCAACTTATATACACTAGAAGTTTAGTTAACTAACTTAACAACTTTACTTAACTCTCTGACTAACTCTTCGTTAGGATAGTTAAATTACGATTAGAGGTGTCAAGTAAGTTCCTTGATAGTTAGTGCACATAATAGATTTATATAAACTCCATGTTAATACACACTAATTTTAAAACTTAACAGAAGAGTTTTAAAATTTCCCGAGTCGGGTAAGAGTTCAATTTCCACTCTTGAGAAGAAATTAATCACTCAAAAATGGCCGCTAACTTGCGGTTGACCAATGATTAGGAAGTTTGACTAACTTTCAAAGATTTGACTAGGTTTGAAAAATTGACTAATTTTGCAAAAGTTGACTAAGTTTGAAAAATAACTAGATTTGAAAAATTGACTAGGTTTGGAAAAAAATGACTACATTTAAAAATTGACTAAGTTTGAAAGTTGATTAACACTTAAACTATTTTGCAAGAGTTTTACCAAAAAAATGAATTATAGTAATAATCCTAACACTAAGAAAATCACTAAAATGAAAATTAACATCAATGAAGACAAGGTTGGGGAAATAATTAGATTAATAAAAAGAGAATAATACAGTTATGTAAAATGTTAGAGTTAGCACATCAAATCACAAGTATCATTCAGAAATACAATAAATAGGAGATAAATAAAAAATAAATTGGGCTTTGGCGTTCCCAATTCATCAACCTGTCCTAATTTCTAAGTTTTGGGCCTACCAGGCCCATCAAAATTTTCCAGCTCCTGCCTGCCTGCTGAATTGGGCTTTTAGCCCATATCCTGCTGTATAAACTTAGTGTATACCAGTGTATACACACTGATTTTTCTGCAAATCGCCTATACCATAACCCCTACAGCCTGCGAACTGACTCTTTCCCTCTTCACAAGTCGACCCAAAATAGATATTTGGGCCTCCATGGCCTGAGGGGATGCAAATGAAGAGAAAGAGTCCTTTTGGGACTCCAAAATGATTTCACATGTAATATAAGAGGGAAAAGAATTAACATTCATAACAGAGTAGCAAAGTAGTGCAGTACAATGAATGATAACCATATGTTAAATCCAATCAAGAGGAGAGTAAATTTGATAATGAGATGGAATACAAGTTTAATAGTGAGGCATCGAAATGAACTCTTGCTGCCGAATGGGGTTGACCAAGCTAGTAGGTATATTAACTAGTAATAAAGGGCACTCGACAGAAGTTGCATGCTTCAAATAAATCAAGAGAACATACTCTAATTTTAGGCATTTTTACAAGCTTATTCCTTAATAACATGAACTTTATGATCCCTCAATCTCAAACTTTATACAACAAAACATGTAACAAACCCACCAAACTATGACTCTGTTTAAACAACGGACAATATTGCAGCAATATTAACACTATAACAATATTGTACACTTGATTGAATGCACTCCGCAAACACAGACAGAAAGATCAACACTCCTATGCCTATTGAGGACAAAGATAACAATAACAAACAAATGAAGGAACTGATGTTGAAAACAGAACAGGGCATAGACATGACGAAACAACAATTGAGCCAAACAAATTTAAAATGAAAAATTGAATACATTTTTCAATAGCCAAAGGCACAAAGATAGTTAAAAAAAAATAATCAAATTACAGGATTTAACATTAGTGAGAACTCAGAGAGGATAACAAGTTATGAGGTCATCTTTAACAACTGAAAAAACAAGAATAACTTTATAATGCAATTCGAGTATCCTATTGTGATTTACAGTGAACTCCAAGGAAGAAACAAAACATTCACAATAGGTGGACTTTTTTCAAGGACGTAGATTCATGACATCAACAAAAGGGTAAAAAAGAACTACTTTAACGAGCCTTGTTTTATCAAAATGAAGGAACCAAATGGAATGAAATCAACAAGATCTTAACTGCACACTCATACCAAGGAAATAAAAGAACTGTCTTTTGATAAACTTGACAGAAGAACATTCTAAACTGGATGAAAAAAGTCCCAACAGTGGTAAATCTTAAGTCGTATAACGTCTAAATAAACATACTTTGAGCTACAAACAAGAGGCCATGATTGACAAATTTAAAATTTTGTCAACAAGAACACAACCAAATGATGAGGTGACAACTGAGAAACAAGAACCAAATAAGTTAACAACAAACAAGTCTTTTAGCTCACTAAATCACTAGCATTTCACTGTAACAGCCACACAGGAACATAATCAGCGACTACATTCTACATTAGCCATTCTTATCCTTTAAAACACCCTAGGAAAGATGGAGTTCTAACAAGCTAAAGTGAAAACAAATGTAACCTGTGTCTACCACCCATAGCAAACTAATTTCTAGAATAGAGTTTAAAATCATATATTGGAAAAAGAAGTCAAAACAACTCAGAGTTAGACCAAACGAGGAAACATAGAAAGCTGAAATTTGACGGCCGCCGACATGTAAACAGAAATAGCCAAAACTTGAGGAATGCGATCATTTACAGAATCACTCACACAAATGTAGAACAGAACAGAATCAAAAAGACATGTGTAGGGTTATTCATGACCAAATAGCTCTGATTCCCAAGCAAAATCTAGCAGAAACCAAAATTAATGAATTTGAAAGCATACTAGATAGATCGTGTTCACAAGAAAATGGGTTAACAACATCTTGAATGAACAAAACTATCATCCAAGATGAACTGTAACAAGGTTTGAACATTATAGCATGTTTTTAAATGAAATAGTGAATAAAACGACAACAACATTCTTAGCCACCTAACAGTGAACAAACAAGATGTTGAATGTATACTTAGCCAAACACAGTCGCCTCCAAAATGTATCAACTCAAACATCATCATTCAAACAACTGATAGCAACCGAAATCACAACAGCGCACTCATCATTTAAATAGAAGAGGAGAAATTCGAATGAAAAAGTTACCTCTTTAGGAGCAGCAACTGGGACTTGAGCTAAAACGAACTTCGACACCACAAAAATTGAACCTCGTCGACTTCAAATGAAGTAATCTTCGACTTCGGATTGACCCGAGCTTCCCAATAATGCTTACTCTCAAAATAAAACTCCTCTGTATTTAGAGTGTAAGAATTACTTTGTGAGTTCTTTTTTTATGAGAACAATGACGGCTGTGGGATTTTTCTAGGGTTTTGAATTGACAACCACGACTGCTTC
>JAABOM020000103.1:14874275-14891141 GCA_011800125.2 Solanum clarkiae
GGTATAGGATAATTTCCCAAACTAATCCAACTAAAACTAATTAGAATAATTAACTAATCACTTATATGCTAAACTAACTAATGTATACAATTAAACTAACTAATGTATACAATTAATTAGTCATCACTTCCAATACCCCTCCCCCCTCAAGCTGGATGTATTGAAGACATTCAATAATCCAAGCTTGCCAAGTAAAAAGCCATGCTGTGTGCGATTCAGTGCTTTGGTGAGCAAATCAGCTTGTTGATCCTTAGTGTTAACATAGACAGTCTTAATGAGTCCTCGCTGGATCTTTTCCCTAATAAAATGGCAGTCGATCTCGATGTGCTTGGTGCGTTCATGGAAAACTGGGTTGGCAGCGATCTGAAGAGCTGATTTATTATCGCAGAAAAGTAGTGTTGGCTCTATCAATTGCACACCTAACTCTTTGAATAGATTGGTTATCCATACCACTTCTGAGGTAAGCGCAGCTAAGCTTCTATATTCAACTTCTGTGGAGCTCCTTGATTTTGTTGCCTGCTTCTTGGATTTCCAAGATATGATAGAGTCACAAAATTTCAAAAGGAAACCAGTCACTGACCTTCTTGTAGAGGGGCATGCAGCCCAGTCAGCATCACAAAATCCATATAGTTGAGGCTTTTGAACAGAGCTCATAAGCAAGCCTTTACCAGGTTCAAGTTTGATGTATCTGACAACTCTTAAAGCAGCCTTCCAATGTAACAAATTTGGCTTCTGCATAAATTGACTGAGCACCTGCACTGCAAATGCAATATCTGGTCTTGTATTGGTGAGATAAAGTAGCTTTCCAATCAACCTTTGATACCTTGGGATGTCCTCAAACATAATGTCTGGGGTAAAGTCTACACCAGTTAGTGGTTGACTGTAGTCCAATAGTGTCATACAAGGCTTGGCATCTCCTAATCCTGCTTCAGCTATCATCTCAAGGGCATACTTTCTCCGATTCATTAATATTCCCTTGCTAGATCTCAGGAATTCAATTCCCAAGAAGTATTTAAGCTCACCCAAGTCTATTATCTTGAAATGGCTATGCACTACGTGCTTTGTTTCTTCTATTAGCTTCGCATCATTTCCTGTAATCAAAAGATCATCAACATATACTAAAACAATTACCAGTGCATCACTCCTTTTCTTTGTGAACAGAGAATAGTCAAGATGACTTTGTATGTAGCCTGAGCCTGATAGTACTTCAGTGAGTTTGGCATTCCATTGCCTTGAAGCCTACTTTAGTCCATATAGAGACTTCATTAACCTATATACCAGTCTTTTGTCCTTCTCGGCAGTTTAGAAGCCTTGAGGCAGCTCCATGTAAACATCTTCAAGCAGATCACCTTGCAGGAAGGCATTAAAAACACCCATTTGGAAAATATTCCAATCCTTAGCAGCAACCAATGCTATAACAGATCTAACATTTGACATTTTTACAACTGGAGCAAAGGTTTCTTGATAGTTAATGCCTTCAGTCTGGTTGTAGCCTTTTGCCATAAGTCTAGCCTTGAACCTTTCTATTTGACCATCTGCCTTATACTTGATCATCTGCCTTATACTTGATCTTGTATACCCATTTGCAGCCAACAACATTCTTTCTTTCTGGTAGTTGAACTATTTTCCAGGTTTTATTTGCCTCTAGAGCTTGTATTTCCTTCTGCATTGCATCCCTCCCCCTGCTGTCTTTTGCTTCTTCCACAAAATTTCTTGGTTCAATCTCTGTGGAAAACATGGACAAATAAGCCTGATACTTAGGTGACACACTATCATAAGATACATAGTCACTCTGAGAATAGGCCTTGGTTGTCTGAGCTAAATAATCTTTCATCCAAATGGGTGGATGAGAGCTTCTGGTGGACTTTCTGGGCATATTACTTTCAATTCTATCCATTTCTTCAGTGACAGGATTGGTGGCATCACCCTGATCATTATATTCACCCACTGGTTCTGAGGCATCATCATTGAGGAGCATAGAATCAACATCTATGTCCACACTACCTGTTGCACTGGGTGCGGGGAGCTTATTATTTTCATCACAGGCAGGATAATTCTCTGAGGGGGTAGTCAAATCAGTTTGGAACAGTGGTTGCTGATCACTGGCCATTTGTTTGAATGGGAACACATTCTCCTTAAATGTCACATCTCTGCTAACAATAAGCCTTTTCTGGACTAAGATATACAGTATGTATCCCTTTTGTGTGGATGAGTACCCCATCAGTACATATGGCTCAGACCTAGGGGAGAATTTATCCTGTTTGATTGCTTTGGTTGCATAGCACAAGCAGCCTAGCACTCTGAGATGTTCTATGCTTGCTTTGTGTCCATGAAATTGTTCATATGCAGACTTGCCCTTCAAAATTGGTGTGGGAAGCCTGTTAATCAAATACACAGTAGATAACACACATTCTCCCCAGAATCTAATAGGAATATTACCTTGAAATCTGATTGCTCTAGCCACTTCTAGTATATGCCTGTGCTTCCTTTCAGCCACCCCATTTTATTGCGGAGTGTATGGACAACTGCTTTCATGTATAATTCCAAGATTCTTGAGTAAAGTGCAGCACTCAGTATTGAAGAATTCTGTACCATTATCTGTTCTAATCCTTTTGACATGCTTATTAAATTGGGTCTATACCAGTGCTAAGAAAGATTTTAATACTGAAAACACATTACTTTTCAATTGCATTAAGTATACCCAGCATATTCTTGAATGATAATCAACAATGGTTAGAGAAAACCTGAATCCATTATGTGTTGCAGTTTTGTAAGGTCCCCATACATCAAGGTGAAGTAAATCAAAAATATTTATTGCTCTAGACATGCTCAAATTGAAAGGCAATCTAGTCTGTCTTGCAAGAAGACAAACAGAACATCTAATACACTCATCCTCACTATCAAATCTGATATGTGTGAGCAAGTGCTGCAATACTCTTGTGGATGGATGCCCAAGTCTGCTATGCCATAACATCTTCTCTGTTCTGCTATGTTGTGTCATCATCACTGCATGATCCCTTTTATTTTCTTCTGATTGCAGGGTTGCAGGTAAATGATATAGGTCATTCACTTCTCTACCAATCCCCTTCACTCTTCCAGTGGAGAGGTCCTGAAGTAAAAAGAAATTAGGAAAGAAATTGATTGAGCAACTCAACTGTTTAGTCAGTTTTGACACTGACAATAGATTATGTTTGAAATCAGGCACCACCAGTACATCTCGTAACAAATTTTCATCAGCTGTGTTACAACATCCAACATGTGACACTTGTGCAGTTTTTCAATTAGACAAGTATACTATTTTATTAACACTCTCAGAAGCATAGCATAATTTATCTAGATTGTGTCATCATGTGACAGGTAGCACCTGAGTCAACTATCCAATTTTCTTCTTCTTCCTTTACTTTTAACTGTGTGTTATGATCATTAACAGATGAAGCATTAGTCATAGTGATTATAACTGCCATGTTTGCCTTGTTATCTATCCCTTTCCTTGAGCTTGGGTCAGATGCCGAAGCTTCCCTCTCCAATAAGTGCAAAATCCTATTGTATTGATTTGAAGTAAGAGCTGGTTGTGTTTCAATATTCTTCACGGAATCATCAGGGGAAAAAACATCTTTTGATTCTCTTTCATCTCTATGAATATTCATATGGTTCACCATGTCATGATCCTTTTGCACTCTACTCTGCATTATATTTGGTCCAGCCTTCTTCTTGAATTTTCAATCAGCTGGGTAACCAACAAGCTTGTAGCATATCTCCCTAGTGTGCCTCTGCATTTTACAGTAATAACAGTGCAGATTGTTGTTACTTCTTTGCTTGTAGGTGCTGAAGTTCCCCATATTGCCTGCATTCCCACTTCTTCCAGCATAGGATCCCAACCGCTCACCACTCTCCATTGAGTCATAACCTTCCTTTTTATAGTGATTTCCCTTCCCAGCATACAATGCCATGGATTCATTCACACTTGAACTGGCAGTCACTCGCTGGCTTTCATTTGATATGATCATTGCATAGGCCCTGCTCACATTTGGCAAGGGATTTATTATGGGTATTTGACTACGCGCATGACTATACACATCATTGAGTCCCATCAGAAAGACAAACAGTCGCAGATATTGTATGTGATCAACATAAATTCTAGATTTTTCAAAATCACATGAAGTTGGAGGGACCAGAGCATCAAATTCGTCTCACAATATCCTTATCTTGGTGAAATAACCAGAAATAGTTAGATTACCTTGAGTCAGGGTGCAAATTTTCCGATGAAGCTGATAACTCCTCGATCCATCCACTTTGTTAAATCTTTCATTCAAGTCTGTCCAAACCGTCGCCGCATTCGAGGCATACATAATTCCACTCAACAATTTCTTCGACACAGTGTTCATAACCATGCGAGAACGAATGCATTGTACTTTTCCTATTGTTCTTCTAACTCAGGGCCATAGTCTGAATTTCTGCACGTTCCGAGCACGAATCCTAGCTTGCTCTTGGCGCGAAGCGTGATGAGCAGTGAACGACTCCACAGGGAGTAATTTTCAGTCCCTGTGAGTTACACCAAGATGAGTACGCTCCCAGGCGTGTCCAATGGATGAAGGTACAGAGGATGGTTCCTATTCTTCTCCACGGCATCGAGTAATTCAATCGATCTATCAATCGATTCGAGAATCGATTTGCGACCTCCAGTCGGTTCGTGACTGGTTTCTCCGCTTTCAGTCATTCTTGAGCTCGCTCAAACCTTGTCCTTGTCGCCGTTGCCGTTGTTAAAGGTGGAGCTCTAATACCATGATCAATTTCTATGGTTTCATCGTTTGGAGAAGATGGATGGGAGAATTAGGGCAAAGCCCTATCATCACATTGGTAAAGGGAAAAGTATGAATGTGTTATTCAATGTATGTACAGTAATACATATATTTATACTCTATACTTCCTCCCTATATTACTTATAATGTACCTCATGGTATGGGATAATTTCCCAAACTAATCCAACTAAAACTAATTGGAATAATTAACTAATCACTTATACACTAAACTAACTAATATATACAATTAAACTAACTAATGTATACAATTAATTAGTCATCACTTCCAATAGTTTCAAAATCAGTCAAATTTTTTTTGTCAAGTCAAAGTTAGTCAAATCTCTTAACCGCTGGATAACCGCATTTAGCGGCCATTTCGAGTGCGTAAAACCTTCTCGAAGTGGAAATGTGAACCCGAACCCTTTCTTTGGATTTTAAAAGATTTTATTGTTAGGTCTTTTAAAATATTTATTGGTTTCCTAATTATCCTTAAAATTAGGTGGCAACTCTCTCTTTTTTTTCTCTCGAATATCGAGAATTGGTTTCACTTTAATTAATTTTTGTTGAAATCAATTTTTGATTTTTTTGAATTCTCTTTCTTTTCTTTTTTTCAAAAAAAGCCATTTTTCGGCATAACAAATTGTACTCCCTCCGTCTCATTTTATGTGGAACCCTTTGACGTGACATAATATTTAAGGAAAAAAGAAAGACCTTTAAAACTTATGGTCTAAAATCATTCTTAAATATTTGTGTAGCTGATAATCATTTCATTAAGGGTAAAAAGAGTATTTTATAGGTAAATTATTTCCAATTAGAGTAAGGTGATATTTTTTTCGGAACGGATCAAAAAGAAAAGAGTGTCGCATAAAATAAGACAAAGGAAGTATAATCTATCGTTGGATGAATCCAGGTCTCATTCTTTTTGAAACGGATCAAAAAGAAAAGAGTATCACATAAAATAAGACAAAGTATAATGTATCGTTGGATGAACCCCTTCAAAAGGAGCAGCTCTGGCCCGTAGATGCCTATGAAAACAATTTTTTTTGTTCTTTCAGCTAAGTTAGAGAGTGTTTTGTTGATGTTCTGAGTCTCAGTACAACCTAGTATTTTGATTTATGTTATTTTAACTTTGTACATTTATGTGAAATTGGATGGATGTGTCATGTGTAGGATCACACACGAGGATGATTTATTTGATGATATTTGTACTCTCACGTGCACATTACATGTCATCATATCATGGACCTTCTTTAATTTGATTGGATTGGGATCATCATTCATCAATGGATGGTCTTACATCATATTCCCTCTTAATCATGTTGCAAGAACTACAAATTACTACTCCATAATGATTGATTAGGGTGAGTGATTACCTTTTAAGAATTACTCAAGAACAACTAATAAAGATTAGTCCCAAATCACTATGCATTTATTCTACTAACCCAAAACAAAATTCTATTAATAAAGGGCCATTTTAAAATACAAAGCACCCCACGTTCACATAAAATCTAGGGAAAGGCTGCATTGTAAGGGGAGTGATTAGACAAGCATATTTTGATAAATATTATTACTTACTTTCACAACTTAAATATGTGTCCTATAAATCAATTGAAGATGACAATTATATCACTGCTATAAATTAAAACTCCCCTTCAATCACACTTTCCCATATATCATGGTTTCATGCACCTAGATCATCAGTAGTTTCATGTTATCGTTATCAGCCAACTATGACGTATATTTTTCCTTAAGAATGAACAATGTGGCATAGGAAAGAAAGGTGCAATATATAGGATATGAGTTAGGACCAAAAAAAATGTACTTAACATGCATATACTTTCCTCCGTTTTTATTGAAACTGTATTTTTAAAAAAAAATCTCGAATGATTGTAATACGATAAAATTCACTTATTAAGAAACGCTCTTCAAGTACTTGGCTAGAACGGATAATTACTAAAAAGACCCTGGGAAAATCATTCTTTTCTATATCACTTAATATTCTGTTATCCTCTCTTCTCATCACTGGTGTCAAATGGGCGAATTGAGTTGAAATTGAGAATGTTAAAATAGGTTAAAATAGAGATTAGGTTGGATTATAATCCGTCCAAATTCACTTTAGGCTCAAATGGACTAAAATTTGGGTTGGGTTATGACCCACAAATTTTACTCGCTCAAATCTCAATAATTATAACATATTATTAGTTATTTTTTTATAACCACAGTTTAAATTTCAACTCAAGAAAAATAAAAATAAATAAGTTACAAATAGCCACATAGATAAATCATAGAAAATATAAAATAGATAGAAAACATACATCACATCAATGCAAGGAAGGAGCCTTAAAACAGGTTGAAATTGGAGATTTGATTGGGCTCAATTGAAGTTTTTTAAATAATGGGTTAAAGCTTGAATGAGTTGAGATTGAACCCAATTCAAATTATCTTGAAACTAACTCATAAAATTATGAGCGGATTAGGCAGATTACCTATATTTGGGCTCATTTTGACCTCTTAAGTGTACCAGTTTGATTGGATACAAATTTTAAAGATGACAATAAATTTTACAAAATTCATGATATATATTTATGTAACTATGCATTGTATTATTGAACTGAGTTAGATATAATTTTACTAGTTATGGTAGATAGATTTGATCAACACAAACTAATCCACAAAGCACATTGAGATACTTTTTCTTTTGTGTTCTCTTTTTTGGTCGGTGGCAACTGGCAATGTCTTTGTAGGGAAAAGACAGTTATAAAAAAAAAAAAAAAAAAAGAGGTGGGGGGCTACCAATTGAGTAATTGACTATAAATCTTAACCAAGATTTGCATTTAGTTGGGTGGTACACAAATTATTGTTCTGTTTAATAGTTGTCTTTGTTTGAAAGAGGGGATGGAGCTACTATTTTCCACTTTTAATTTATTTATATATATGTACAAATTTCACATGTTTGCCTATGGAACTGTCTATTTAATGGAGATTACATATCTCACTCCCCATATGTCACTTTCATGTTTCAACCAATCCACATCTACACCAAACCAAAGTTTTAACCCCTACCAAAGTCCCTATTAATACCCAAAAAAGTTCAAAAATGTCCTCAATATAGTAGCAATATTTCATAAATACTTTCTTTTTATTTATTGGATTAAACTTATCCTTTCTTCTATCTATTGGGTTAAAAGTACCCTTAGTGTATTAAAAATGATTCAAAACTGTCCTCCTTTCATTTATTGAATATAAAATATAATGTCCTTAACCATTTTGAAATAGTTCAAATAGTTTTGCCCTTCCTTCTACTTGTTAGATTAAAAATTTCTTCAATATATGAGAAGTTAATTAAAAAAAAAATTCTAATTATACTCAAGGTAACTTTCGATTTTTATGGAGATATAACTTTGGTATATATCTGCTTAGCATGCTCTCTCGGGGGCTACTTATAATGGAGATATGTTAATAAAAAAAAAATTATTGTACTTTCACAATTATTTAGTTTTCTTTTGATTTGGATTGTTCTTTTTTTTTCAAAAAATTCTTGCTTGTTTATCTCGCCTAATAGAATTATTTGCTTTAAATAGAATATATGAACTAACAAGTGAATTAACTCAAATCTATGTTGTATAAAAATATTATCTTCATCATGAAAAAAAGGAATTTCACTATTTACGCCCCCCAAAATATAATTTTTGTTGAAATTTTTTTGAGTGTAAATTCAGTATCACTTGACCTAAGTTATACAAAAATCTCATTAGTTTTAAAAACTGAAATTGTTGGGTAATGAAAAAAATATACATCTAAGATGCTAATAGAAGTAAAATGAATTAAGAATTTGAGTTTTAATTTATTCAAACTTAAAGGTTAAAATAAAAATTTCAAAATATTTTGATATATATCATAAAAATATTATATTTATTTATAAAATATACAATGATCGCACGAAGTACAGGCATGTTAAATAATATTTAATAGTTTATAAATATATTTTTAAGTAGAAGTAGGATAAATTTGAATAATTTTAATAGATTAGGAACATTTTCTATGCAAGAGGTGAAAGCGAAGCATTTTTAAATTATTTTTATATAATAAAATATTTTTGCCGAATAATTTTTTTTATTTTTAATATGTTAAGGACATTTTTAAAATTTTCCCATTTTAATCTATGTACTTGAATACAAATAGAAACTACCATGATGATAGACAAAATTGTTTTTAACATTGTTGTTGATGGATTGATGAGCATGTGGAGTCTTGGGAGGAGTATTAGCATTGAAATGGGTAAGAGTGAGTCCTACTCGAACCCATTAACTACGTGGCTAGCATAGGAGAGGATTGATCATGATGAAAGCGGATGTTTCCTAAGTCCCAAAAAAGGACATGACAGACTTTTGGATCCACTGACAGACTCGTCCTTTACCCCGACAAGGTACTGGACGAATGTGGCAATAACATCTCTTCATTATACCACTATCGGCTCATAGGTAGTAGCTGTCGATTATAGACACTCCCAGATAGGTTCCATGATGATAGAACTCCGATGTAATGTGATTCTTGGATGTTTGATGGATAGCAAAGTGATAGAGTCTGGTCCTTTACTCTGAGGTAAGGGTGAGTTATTTCTGAGGTATTGTATATTATTTCTTTTTACTTTATCCCATTTTACATACAGTACATTCTATGTACTAATGCCTCTCTGGTGATGCATCGTTGTATGATGCAGATTCGATAGACCAAGGACTTCAGCAGCCCGATCGTTGAGGTTCAGAGCTCTCTATTCCAGACAGTGGTGAGTCCTCCCCCTGCATTCAGAAGATGTTTATATTCTATTGATTTCTAGTCTTTTATTTGATGTTGGTAGTCATATCCTGTCATGGTACCATCTTAGACATTAGTATAGAGGCTTCATAGACATAAATGTTGATGTCGGGGGTTCTTTTCCTTCTTTCTTTCATTCCTTAGATTTGAGATTTTCGTTATCTATTCCATTTATTTATGATAGATTGATGATTGATAGTATGAGCCCACTGATAGGATAACATTTATTATCATTATATCATTTCTAGTCCACTAATGAATTGACTAAACGATGGCAAAGAGACTGAGTAGTCCCCTTGGGGGCTCGCAATAGTCTCTGAGTGCCAGTCATATCTAGGGTACCCTTCGGGGCATGACAAACTTGGTATCAGAGTCCAGAGTTCAAGTGTCCTAGGGAGTCTATGAAGCCGTGTCTAGTAGGGTCTTATTTATGGGTGTGTTGTGCACCACACTTCATAAATAGGAGGCTATAGGATATTAGGAAGTGTTACCTTCTTCTATGATCTATGATCGTGCTATAAAGTTAACTTGTGAAATCCTACTTTTAACTCATGCGTTTTACGCTTACAGAAAATGCTGCCCAAGAGAACAGCCGCACAAAGAGATGCCCCAGCTCTCATTGCTGAGAACACCCAATAGGAGGCTCCGGCACAGACTGAGACAAGGAGACGTGGATGCCCCGCTAGGACTGCTGAGGTCCCTTAGAGCCCCAGCCAGTTCCCACTACTGAGGAAGAATTCAGATGAGCCATCACTATGCTGACTTAGTTGGTGGCCTCCCAGAGAAATAGCCATGGTTCTCAAGCTCCTAGTTCTAGCTCATAGGAGGCCTCAGCTGCAACTCCGCTTAAGGAATCTTTGAGGATGAACCCGCTTGTATATATAAGGTCGAAGGTGGAGGGGAGGACCCACAGAACTTTATTGACGAGATGTACAAAGTTTTGAGGGCCATGCATGCGACCGATATTGAGGGAGTTGAGCTTGTATCCTACCAGCTGAAGGACGTGGTTATTATGTGGTACACTCAGTCGGAAGGAAGTAAAGGGGATGATGCAGAGCCTGCGACATAGAAGGAGTTTGAAGCTGCCTTCCTTGATCACTTCTTTCCTCAAGAGTTGAGGGAGGCGAAGGTGGATGAGTTTGTGAATTTGAAGCAATGAGGGATGACTGTGAAGGAGTATAGTCTTAAGTTTATCAAACTATTAAGATATGTTACTGAGATGGTGAAAGATATGAGGCATAAGATGAGGAGATTTATGTCTGGCCTGGTTAGACATGTGTAAAGAGAGTGTAAGGCTGCATTGCTGATTCCTGGTATGGACATCTCCAGACTTATGGTGTATGCCCAATAGACAGAGGAAGATAAGAGGAGAGGTAGAGAAGAGCATCTGAGCAAGAAAGTGAAGTCAGTGAGACATACAGACTAGATTTGATAAATCTTATCTTCAGAAGACATCATCACATCCCGCACCATCTACAGCAAGTGCGCCCATGCAGCCAACTAGGTATGAGCAGAAGTCTCAGAGTTATTAGAATTTCAAGACCCTATCGCCCCGTCTTGGGCTAGTGTGACCCAAGGTATAAGGGGAAAGCCACCTTGCAACAAGTGTGGTAAGCTTCATTTGGGAGAGTGTCATGTGGGAAATGATGTATGTTATGCTTGTGGTCAAGCTGGTCATTTCAGCTACAAGTGCCTGAAGATGAGGCAAGGGGAGGGGAGCGGCAGAGCTCAGTCCTCGACAGCACCTCCAGCAGGTAATCAACAGAGGGGTACTGCTACTATGGGTACAACAAGTGGGACAAACTGTCTTTATGCTATAGGTAACTGACAGGAGCAAGAGGCTACAACAGATGTTGTCACGGGTATGCTTCGTGTCTTTGCTTATGATTGCTATGCATTGATTGATCCAGGCGCCACCTTATCTTTTGTAACTCTTTATGTGGCTAGAAAGTTTGGTATTCTTCACGAGTGTTTGCTTGAGCCCTTTTCTGTCTCTACTCCTACTGGTGAGTCTATCCTAGCTAAGAGGGTTTACAGGGATTATGTGGTGTCTATTTATCATGGAGGCACTTTAGCTGATTTGATAGAGTTGGAGATGGTTGATTTTGATGTAATAATGGGCATGGATTGGCTTCATGTTTATTATGCTTTTGTTGATCATATAACTCGGATTGTCAAGTTCCAATTTCCTAATGAGCCTGTCTTAGAGTGGGAAGGTAGTTCTGTTGCCCCTAAAGGTAAGTTCATATCCTATCTTAGAGCCACGGAAGTTGATATCCAAGTGTTGTATTTACCACCTCGTGCGAGTGAAGTCTGATGATATTGAGTCCCCTACTCTTGAGTCAGTCCCGATAGTGAGTGAGTTTCCCGAGGTCTTTCCTGATGATCTCCTCAGAGTCCCTCCTGATAGGGAGATTGACTTTGGGATTGATGTTCTTCCCGAGACCAAAGTCATCTCAATTCCACCACAGAGGATGCTCCTGTAGAGTTGAAAGAATTGAAAGAGCAATTGAAAGACTTGTTAGAGAAAGGGTTCATAAGGCCTAGTGTCTCACCTTGGGGTGTTCCTGTCCTATTCGTGCGTAAGAAAGATGGGTCTTTAAGGATGTGCATAGACTACCGATAGTTGAACAAAGTTACCATAAAGAATAACTATCCTCTACCCCAAATAGATAACCTCTTCAACTAGCTTCGGGTTGCTACTTGTTTCTCCAAGATAGACCTCAGATCGGGTTACCGTCAATTGAAGGTGAGGGAAAGTGACATTCCAAAGACAACCTTTAGGACACTGTATGGCCATTTTGAGTTCTTGCTCATCTCCTTCGGGTTGACAAATGCACTGGCAGCTTTCATGGACTTGATGAATGGGATATTCAGACCATGTCTTGACATGTTCGTGATCGTATTTATTGATGACATCTTAGTTGTATTCGAGGAATGAAGAGGAGCATGATAATCACTTTAGAGTGGTTTTGCAAATACTCAAAGATCATGAGTTGTATGTGAAATTCTCCAAGTGTGAGTTTTGGCTCAAGTCAGTGGCTTTCTTAGGCCATGTTGTTTCGGGAGATGGTATTCGGGTGGATACGCAGAAGATTGAGGCGGTTAAGAACTGGCCAAGGCCCACTTTTCCAACAGAAATAAGAAGTTTCTTGGGTTTGGCCGGGTATTGCCGCAGATTTGTGGAGGACTTCTCTTCTCTGTCAGCCCCATTGACTAAGCTGACTCAGAAGAAGGCCAAATTTCAGTGGTCTGAGGCATGTGAGAAAAGTTTTCAAGAGTTAAAGACTAGATTGACTACAATAACAGTGTTGACCTTGCCAGATTGGACAAGCGACTTCGTGATATACTGTGATACATTCAGAGTGGCATTGGGCTGTGTACTTATGCAGAGAGGGAAGGTGATAGCTTATGCTTACAAAAGCTTAAGGTCCATGAGAAGAATTATTTGACTCATGACCTTGAGTTGGAAGCAGTGCTGGTCACAGTTAAGATCTGGCGTCACTATTTGTATGGAGTGCATGTGGACTTGTTCACTGACCACAAGAGTTTGCAGTATATGTTCAGTCAGAAAAAGCTCAACCTGCGGTAGAGGAGGTGGCTGGAATTGCTCAAGGATTATGATATGAGCATCCTCTACCACACATGTAAGGCTAACATTGTTGCTTATGCTCTTAGCAGGATATTCATAGGTAGCACTACCCATGTGGAGGGGGGGAAAGAGGGATCTAGCCAGAGAGGTGCATAGATTGGCTTGATTGGGAGTACAGCTTGAGGAGACCAACAGAGGCGAGGTCAACGTTTAGAATGGTTCTGCTTCATCCTTAGTATCTGAGGTGAAGGAGAAGAAAGACCAAGACCCTGTCTTACTCCAATTGAAAGAAATGGTTCATAAGCAAAAAGTGATGGTTTTCTCCAAAGGGGGAGATGGGGTATTGAGATATCAAAGAAGATTGTGTGTACCTGATGTTGATGGTGTTAGAGACAGAATCATGGCCGAAGCCTATAATACAATATATTCTGTTCATCCTGGCTCCACCAACATGTACCACAACTTAAGGGAAATCTATTGGTGCAATGGGATGAAGACAGACATTGTTGAATTCGTTTCCAAGTGTCCTAATTGCCAACAGGTTAAGGTTGAATATTAGAAACCGTGTGGCTTAGCTCAGAACTTTGAAATTCCGAAGTGAAAATGGGAGGTGATCAACATGGATTTCATTACCAGCTTACCAAGATCCAGAAAGCAGTATGATTCGATATGGGTGATTGTAGATAGGATGATTAAATCAGCCTACTTTTTGGCGGTAAAGACAACTTATACAGCTGAGAAGTATGCCCGACTTTACACTCGGGAGATTGTGAGGTTGCATGTTGTTCCCTTGTCTATCATCTTAGACAGAGGAGCTCAATTCACCTCTCATTTTGGAGATCTTTCCAGAAGGGATTGAGTACGAAGGTAAATTTGAGTACCATTTTTCACCCTCAGACAGACGGACAGGCAGAACGCCCTATTCAGACTCTGGAGGATATGTTGAGGGCATGTGTTATTGACTTAAAAGAAAACTGGGGTGACCATTTACCATAGATTGAGTTCGCATATAATAATAGTTATCATGCCAGCATTCAGATGGCCCCGTATGAGGCATTGTATGAGAGGAGATATAGATCCCCGATTGGCTAGTTCAAGGTGGATGAAGCTGAATTGATTGGGCCTGACCTCGTACATCAGTCTATGGAGAAAGTGAAAGTCATCAGGGAAAGGTTGAAGACAGCCTAGAGTTGCCAGAAATCATACACGGATGTGAGAAGAAGAGACTTGGAGTTCGAAGAAAATAATTGGATATACTTGAAGGTGTCACTCATGAAGGGTGTCATGAGATTTGGCAAGAAAAGAAAAGCTGAGTCCCCGTTATATCGGGCCATACCAGATTGTAAGAAGGATTGGGAAGGTTGCTTACAAGTTAGATTTGCCCTCCGAGCTAGATGGAGTTCACCTAGTGTTCCACGTATCTATGCAAAGGAAGTGTTTGGGGGATCCAGCCTTAGCGATTCCTGTGGAGAGTATGGGTATGAAGGACAGCTTATTGCACAATGAAATTCTAGTTCAGATTCTTGACCGACAGGTTCGTAAGCTAAGGAACAAAGAGATAGCCTCTGTTAAAGTCCTATAGAGGAATCAATTCGTTGAAGAAGCTACGTGGGAAGCCGGGGAAGCAATGAAACTCAAATACCCACATCTGTTCGTGCCAAGTGATGATGATGTTGAAGGTAAATATTCTTATTCTTATCAATTCTCAGTATTCCTTTCCATTAAGTTGATGTCTTGCTTTACCCCATTCCCGAGTCTAAGACAAAGATAGATAGATGATGGATAGTGAGAGTTCGAGTGTTCCCGAGTGAGGAATAAGATGAGTTTTGAGGTTATTCAAGTCCCCCTTCGACCTTTACTCATCATTCGAGGACAAATGATTCTAAGGGGAAGATGATGTAACACCCCATAAAATTACTAAAATGCCCCTAAACTTCATTGTGCGCACAACGTGTCTTTCCCAACTCTGATGAAAAATTCAAGACCGAATTTGCGATCAATGCAAAAAACTGAGTCAGAAAATGGTCTCAACTCAGCTTTAACGTGAAAAAATATGAATTATTTTTTTCAAAGAGTGCCTAAACCGGTGAGATTTCCGCGCCCTGTCACGCCCTAAAGTCCCAATAGGGCGGACTAGCACCTGTTGCTGATAAGGTTCGAGAGAACCAACCTGTATCTATGCGCTTTTTGTACATATTATGAGGGATTTCTAAGCTTTACAGGCCTTTAAGAAAAATAAACAGTGATAACAAGCCAAAAGGAAATGCATATGACTAGGTCGTTGGGGCCATGGTATTTAAAGTACGAGACATGACCACACTTTGCTTTACATAGTCTACAAAGCCTCTAGATAAGAGAAAAACATCTGATAAGGGTCAGGACAGACCCCGCCTCGACTAATTATACAATACAAAATTATGATCTCTAGACACAAAGCTTCGAAGCAATCTGGAGCTTGGTAACAACAGTTGGATGTCCTGTACTCTTACTATGGAGATCTGTTAGCACCTGTACCTGCAGCATGAAATGCAGGTCTCCCATAAGGGACGTTAGTATGATATAATGTACTAAATATGTAAGGCAAGATATATTTTATGTGAAGTATTAACTCAAATGAGACTATGCATTGGTGTAGGACAAGAGACCACCTTTAGTTATACTGTGGGATCATGTACTTTATGTTCTTTATATTACTTTACCTTTAATGTATAATCTGTGCACGGCTATAATACAAATGAACAACTGATCAGTGGTAAAACTATATCGGGATCGTCCCTGGCTAGGTTCTTCCTTAATCTCTCAGGCTACCACCCGTGATAAGATCGTCCCTGGCTAGGTGATTCTTCCACCCCTCGGGCTACCACCTATCAGTAAACAATATATTGGGATCGTCACTGGCTAGGTTCTTCCTTAACCCTTCAGGCTACCACCCGTGATAGGATCGTCCCTAGCTAGGTGATTCTTCAACCCCTCGGGCTACCACCTATCAGTAAACAATATACTTTATCTTTCAATTACCTTTGAGGTGATTTTTTTGGTGGTCACAATATTGGAGTTGTAGGACTATAGATGTAACATATGACATGTAGATAATCATACTAGACAATATGACAATAAAAAAAGTACGTTACGTAAATAATGAAATGCGTATGAGATGAAATAACACGTGGACTTTATTTGGCAAAAAAAACCCATGTAACTTGGTATCCATGTATGTATGCATATTTGAAGGTGACTATGTATGGGAGCATATGAACATGTGCAAGAGTGTAGACATAGTTAATATCTATGTCGGAATTGGTAAGTGCCTTTATGTGCCAAGGAGGGATCTATGTTTCATACCAAACAATACGAAATCAAGTAGCCTTACATACCTCGTTGTATGACCTTGTTACTACCTCGAGATAACCTTCCCTTCCACCAAGTATTTATCTACCAATTAATAGGCAATAAGAATAGTATTAGCAGCAAAGAAACACTTCTTGGCAACCCAATTGTTAGACCTCGTATTTTGCTAAAGTGTAAAATTTATCAAGTGAATTATTTTGTGCGAAAATTCAATTGGAGTCGGAAGGACTGAATCGGAATTAATATATGAAAGTTTGGGACTTAATTAAGTGTTTAACCAACTAGAAGCCCTTATGGGCAATTTTTAAAAAG
>JAABOM020000103.1:14893243-14931742 GCA_011800125.2 Solanum clarkiae
AGGATCAATGAGCGTTGGTAAACACAAATTTGAGAGAAAAATTTCTTCTATTACTTACAAGAATAGATTACAAAAAAACTCTCAACCTCACACAATACACTCTTCTTGGTGTTCTTGGTGATTATACTCTAACTCACACTCTTGGTGATGCTAAATGAAGGAGCTCAGCAGCTCCTTTTATAGGGAAAATTCTACCCTATTGATGTCATTGGTGACATCACAAGGCAGCCATTGTTGACATTGAATACTCAACAATGACAACAACCAATTTTTTACAGCTGCCATTGTTGAATAAGCAGCCAATTCAACAATGGCTGCTATGGCTGGACTGCTTCAAAAAACTCATTTTGTTGAAAAAAATTAAAATAAAGAAAAAAAGATAACTTTCTGACATAAGTATTAGTGAAGTGACCATGTGAGAAATAAACCCCTTTTTGGAGTTATGAAATTCTAATGAGAAATTCCAAATGCCCACTGAATGTTATACGCTTAGATATAGTATATATTAATAATCGGATATTCTACGGCTGTAGTTATATATGAATTCATGTTAGGTAATTGGAAGATTCAGCTAATATTCATTACGATTCGAAGCTTCATTTATGCTATTTTTTATTCGCACCTAGTTTTTATCCTTGTTTAAAAGGGATTAGCGTGTGCATAATTGTTTCCATGATTTTATTGTTATCAGCCATGCCAAGTGGAGAATTGGTTTTTGCAAATGATCTAGTTGATGTGTTGAAAAAGAAGCATGCTTCAGGGACGTATGACAGACTGGTAACTCGTTAGCTTCCTTTTTTCCTTTGGGCAAATGTTTGATTGGTGTGAAATTTGAAGTCTATACTTATGCTGAATGATATCTTCCATCTTCAGGTGTTTTACCTCGAAGCGTGCGAGTCTGGAAGCATGTTTGATGGTCTTCTCCCCGAAGGACTTGATATGTATGTCATGACTGCATCAGAACCTGATGAAGACAGTTGGGCAACATATTGTGGTGAGGGTACTCCTGAAGATCCCTGCTTGCTTCAGTGTCCCCCAAGCGAGTTTCAAGGCCTCTGCTTGGGAGACTTGTACAGTATTGCCTGGATGGAAGACAGGTATATACAAACAATTCTTGTAGTTTTCTTCAATCATTTACACTTTGATGTCGAACTTATTATTGTTTGCACCTATGAACAGTGATGTACAAGATCGAACAGCTGACAGCGTGCAAGGGCAGTATAGTCGAGTAAGAGTTTGTATTGTTATGGACAAAAATTGAATATGCTTTAAATAATTGTTTTTTTTTAAAGAAAAAAAGAGAAGATCAATTGTTAATGCTTCCATGTTTTTTTTTAAATTCTATATTAATGGAAGATTTGTGATTTCTTTTTGTCCCTCAGGTTGCAAACAGGACTGCAGCCAACATAACACATGGTGGTTATGGCTCCCATGTCAGCGAATACGGTGATATGGTAGTGAGTTTCGATTCTCTTGCCGCGTATATGGGTGAAAATTTCAAAAATCACAGTCATGGCATGTCATTCTCAACATCATCGTCAAGGAATGTTGATCAGCGCAGTACTGAAGTTTTCTATTGGTTCACCAAAGTGCGTTCGCAGAACATTGATGGAGCATTCTTCTTCCTACATATGATTTGAGTAATGTTCTTTCTTACTGTTTTTGCAGCACCAAAATGCTCCTGAAGGCTCTGATGAGAAATATAAAGCTCGTGTGAAACTCAACGAAGTCATGTCACAGAGAACTAAAGTGGACAACAATGTAAAACATCTAGGGGAGCTTCTTTTTGGTGTTGAAAAAGGTAATGAAGTACTGGAGAATGTTCAACCCGCTGGACAACCGCTTGTTGACAACTGGGATTGCCTTAAGTCCTACGTAAGTAGTTAACTAGACGGAAAACCAATAATATTTAATTTCAGTTCCATTTTCATCATGTTGTTTTGATGAGAAGATGACATAAGTGTTTTGGTGAGAATAGATCAAGATATTTGAGGCAAGCTGTGGAAAGTTAACCCCGTATGGAAGGAAGCATGTACGTGGTATCGCCAACATCTGCAATGCTGGGATCACGAGAGAGAAAATGGCTGCTATGTCTGCACAAGCATGTTCAACTTAGTTTATGTCATGGCTGCGAAGTGGATTTCTAGAAGCAGGACTTGGACCAGTTTCCAGCTTTACTTTCTTAATAATAATACCTTGTAAACAATGAATTCACTCTTGTTTGGAGTTTTTTGAAATTGCATTTGAACATGAATTTTAAGTTTTGTGAGGGAAAATCCCCAAAAGAAGAGAATTTGAAAAATCCAAAGATCAGATTTTACGGTCAAAGAAATATTTAAAGAGATGGTCAAACAAATATTAAATAAATTCCAGCTTTACTTTCTTAATAATAATACCTTGTAAACAATGAATTCACTCTTGTTTGGAGTTTTTTGAAATTGCATTTGAACATGAATTTTAAGTTTTGTGAGGGAAAATCCCCAAAAGAAGAGAATTTGAAAAATCCAAAGATCAGATTTTACGGTCAAAGAAATATTTAAAGAGATGGTCAAACAAATATTAAAAATAAATTCTCAAGATATTGGTCAACAAATATTTATAACAGAAAATATTTAAAAATAGATTTTCAAAATATATGGACAAACAAAATCTGAAAATAAATTCTCAAAATCTATGACCAAACCTGATTGCTATATATAATTGTCAAGTTCTTCACATATTTGTGAGTTCCTGTAAGCACTTTGAATTCTATGTTGTGAATCCCTTTGTACGTCTTTAGTGTTGTTGGCAAAAGTTAAAGGGTCCTATAAATTTGTCATACACCAACCTCAAATATTCTCATCCTGTTTCATTGTCAATTTCAAATACAATGATATCTTGGTGTAATATTGTTGGTGTATTTTTCCTTGTTTGGGTCTCAGTATGGGTTAATATTGAAGGTCGTAGTATCTCTCAATTCTTAACACAAAAAACAAAAGGAACCAAATGGGCTGTCCTAGTAGCTGGCTCCAAGAACTGGATTAATTATAGGCATCAGGTTTCATTCTAAATTATTCTTTATATATAATATCTTTTATGATTCAATTCCTCGTAAATGTTAATTAATAGTCGTGGTGATAGTTACATGACATTATTGGTGTGAATGCTTGATGATTTATTTGTGGTGATCACTGAAATGGTCTCATGAAACCATTTCTTGCCCTCTTTTTCTGAAATATACAACAATAACATTACCCCAATGCGTCAAAGGCTCCCGCCCATTGCGGGGTAAGGGGGATCGAACGTACGCAGCCTGACCCCTATGTTTAAAAACATAGCGCGACTGTTTCTGAAATATATTGATTGTTAAAGAGTTATATAATTGAATTTCATCAAACTACAAATCAAAAATAAAAAAATCAATAAATCAAGAAAATAAAATCCCCGACTATTATTAATTTGATTTGATTTGTAAACATAAAGATGCGACACTCTGATTTGATTTGAAATTTTAAAACCCGAACTAGGCACCCGGCTCTTAGTTAATAGTGTGGACGATAGTTAGATGACATTATTAATTACTTATAAGAACTATTGAACATTTCTATATATAGGTATAATTACATTACATACTCCCTAATCAATTTGAATTTAAATTCGGTGTATCGTCGATGTACAAAAATTTGACACCATCACGTAATATTCACTTGCTATTGCAGGTTACCAAGTAGTATTTCTTTATAACGTTTATTCATTTATATTTTTAAAAAATAATTACTATTTTTTCTCTTTCTCCACTTCTCTCCATTTCACCATATCTTTTCCTCTTTGGCAAATAGTGGTAAGGTATGCGTACATTTTACCCTCCCTAGACTCCATTGGGTATGTTGTTGTTGTTGTGGCTTCTCTACTATAATCTAATTATCTTCTTTTAAAAAAAATTATTCTACAAACATATATATCCATTTGTTTCTCCTTCACTATGTAATCTTTTTATACATTATTTTTTCAATACATAACAATTGTATTTTTGTGTCTACAATCAAAGCTAATCTTTTTAGATATATTTTAATTTTGTTTATTAGTTCTAGGATTTATTGGTATTTTTTTAACAAAATTAAGTATTTTTTTAACTGTCATTTCATTTTTCTATTGTTCTATTTTTCATAGAAGACAGAAAATTTTTTGAACAACTCCCTGCATCTTCCATCTTTTCAAATCTTGTTTTTTATATTTTATTAGAATTATTATTATTATAAATATGCATGTCATAAATTAAGTTTTTGTAAAATAAAATAAAAGATGAACAGAACAATTTAAGAAAAACGAAAGGAATAAAAATGAAAAGAAAAGACAAGAATCACAACATTGTCATTTTACCATTGTCATACAATAGCTATGAGAAAGAGAGAGTATAATTTGGATTCAAATTAAGAAAGGACAAAAATCTAAAAATTAGGAAGGAATTTGAATTACAGTATAATTAGGATTCAAATTATCTTTAATGTTTTTCTAAATTATATTTTTTTCGAAAAATAAAAATATTACTAAAAAAATTATAGCAATTATGTTTAAAGTTACTTGATGGTGTAGAAAATCATAATTTAAACTCAATCAATTTTAGTAGTCATGCATTCACCTTGTTCAGTATAAAAGATAACTTAATTATCCATGTCACTTTTTTGTAATTATGAAATCAATTGTGTGATCATTTTGAAAGATAAAAGTCCTGAGATAAATGATTTTATTGATATTGAATAAAGTTAAATGGTTTTATTGATATTGTTATTAAGTCCTAATTATGAGAAACTAAAAGTATATGCTTGTCGTGAAATAATTTATGGACACACAAATAGTTCATCCATCGGTAATTTGGACTTTAATTTGTTTCTTAAACTTGATATTATAATTTGTTATTTGATTTCAGGCGGATGTGTGCCATGCTTACCATTTACTGAAGGCTGGTGGTCTTAAAGATGAGAACATCATTGTATTCATGTACGATGATATTGCTAACAACCCCGAGAACCCCAGACCTGGAGTCATCATCAATAACCCACGTGGACATGATGTTTACAAAGGTGTCCCAAAGGTTGGTTCTTTTTGGGTTCAATTCCTTCCAAGATTACATGTTTGTTAGCTTATTTGTTTTGTTGAGGCAGGATTATGTAGGTGAAGATGTTAATGCTAAAAACTTTTTCAATGTCATCCTTGCCAACAAAAGTGGTATTGTTGGGGGAAGTGGGAAAGTTTTGAAGAGTGGTCCACATGACCATATATTCATATACTATACTGATCATGGTGGCCCAGGAGTTATTGGTAAGTTTTTCTGTTTTTCAATGTGACATTCTAATGAGAAATTCCAAATGCCAATTGAATTGTATAGACTTGGTTATTATGCGGATGTAGTTGTGAATGTGTTAAGTAATTCATGTTAAAAGCTTGCCGCCGGATAACATGATTAGGCAACTGGAAAATTAAGCTAATACTGATTACTGAATGGAAACTTGATTTATAATATTGAGAGATCCTCACCTAGTTTGAAACTGATTAGGATTTGCGTAATTGTTTTCGTGTTTTTATTGTTATCAGCAATGCCAAGCGGCGAAACAGTTTCTGCGCATGATCTAGTTAACCTGTTGAAAAAGAAGCATGCTTCAGGGACGTACGCCAGACTGGTAATAACTCACTTGCTTTAGTTTTATCAGTCTTTCTTTTCCTTTGCATGAAATTTAGTCTCTGTTTTATGTTGGATGATGTTCAGGTGTTTTACCTAGAGACCTGTGAGTCTGGAAGCATGTTTGATGGTCTTCTTCCCAAAGAACTTAATATCTATGTCACGACTGCGTCAAAACCTACAGAAGACAGTTATGCGACATATTGTGGTGAGGGTACTCCTGAAGATCCCTGCATGGAGCAGTGTCCCCCTCGCGAGTTTAATGGTCTGTGCTTGGGAGACTTGTATAGTGTTGCCTGGATGGAAGATAGGTATGAACAATTTTTATAGGTTCTTGTATTTTCTTCAACCATTTACACTTGAAGGTGACGTATTACATCAAACTTATTATTGTTTGCACCTATGAACAGTGATGTACATGATCGAAAAGCTGAAAGCCTGCATGAGCAGTATACCAGAGTAAGAGTTTGTCTTGTTATGGACAAATATTGCATATGCTTTAAACAATTTGTTTGGAAATAGAAGATAAATTGTTGATGCTTTAGATCCTATATGATATATCTATGCTTATCATTTTAATGGAAGGTTTATGATTTCATTTGGCTGCTCAGGTTGCAAAGAGAACCGCAGCCAACATATCACAAGGTGCAGATGGCTCCCATGTCACAGAATACGGTGATAAAGTGGTGGGTTTGGATTCTCTTTCTGCGTATATGGGTGCAACTTCCAAAAATCACAGTCATGACTCCGTGAATGCCGGGTCATTCTTGAAATCATCATCAAGGAATGTGGATCAGCGCAGTGCTGAACTTTTCTATTGGTTCACCAAAGTATGTTCCTACCTCTTTTTGCAGCACAATCGATGCAGAATTCTCCTTCCTACACATGATTTCAGTAATGTTTTTCCTTAATGTTTGCAGCACCAAAATGCTCGTCATGGCTCTGATGAGAAATATGAAGCTCATGTGAAACTTAATGAAGTTATATCACAGAGAACTCAAGTTGACAGCAATGTAAAACGTCTGGGTGAGCTTCTTTTTGGTGTTGAAAAAGGTGATGAGGTACTACAAAGTGTTCGACCTGCTGGACAACCACTTGTTGACAACTGGGATTGCCTTAAGTCCTATGTAAGTATTTAGCTTTGCCAAAAAAGCAATAACTTTTTGTGGTATTTCAGTTCAATTTTTGTGTTTTGTTCTTTTGATGAGAATAATATGACTGCTCTATTCCTGATCATAGGTCAAGATATTTGAGGCACATTGTGGAAGATTCACCCCATATGGAAGGAAACATATACGTGGTATCGCCAACATCTGTAATGCTGGGATTACGAGTGAGGAGATGACTGCTATTTCTGCACAAGCATGTTCAACTTAGTTGAGGGTACTCGTGGCAAATAGTATGCTTTGCCAATTTGTATCATGGCTGCAAAATTCTCTCTTTTAGTTGATAGCTACATTCAGAAAAAGGCTTAGAAGCAGATCTTTGTCTGGTATCCATGTACTAAAACTTTAGTTTCTCAATAATATAATACCTTCTGATCTTTTTACGCATTTACAGAATCTTGCTCAGTTCCATTCAAGTTCCATTTTGTCTGAATCTTTGTGTAAAATGATGAAGCTTTTAACAGCTACTACATTTGTAGAACCCACCAACACATTAGACATAATCTAGCCCTTCTTAATTGAGCGTAAGCGAAGAGAGCCGTATACAATCATAATTTTGTCTTAGGGTGTATTTGGTATGAGAGGAAAATGTTTTGCTAGAAAATCTCTTGGAGAAATAAGTGACTTCTTACTAATTTTCTAACATTTGGTGCTATATATAGCACTTATATATAATTTAGAAAAATACTATGGGGTATCCTGGGCAGAGACTAGAAGTGCCGAGGGCAACTATCTGCCTTGTTAATTTAGAAAGGATTGTTTCAAGCAGTAATAGAAAAAAGAGTGCACTTCTGGCAAACTTGAATATGATTTGCATTCTCAACACTCCAAAGCTTCAATATACAAAAGAAGTATGGACACAAAAATATAGTAGATGAAAGAAGATATTACAAGTAAACAAGTTTCTTTTGACTCGTTTTCTCATTATGAATTGATTGTTTGCACGTCTTTCATGAGATTTGTTTGCTAAATTTGAGAGAATATTGGTACCTTTGAAAAATATAAAGATGCATATGTATAACACTATCAGACATTTGTCCTTCATGAAAGTACATTTTCTTGATTTAAAGATGTGAAATTGTTTCCACCAATCTCGGATAGAGCCAAAGATTCACTATTTTTTGGCTTTGGAGTATGATGGAATAAAGCAAAATGACTCTTTAAACTGTCTGCGCTTCTTTCAATTGTGAAGTAGCAGTTAGTCAATGCAACTTTCGACGCTCATCATGAGTCATCCGGAAACAGTCGCGCTATGTTTTTAAACGTAGGGGTTAGGCTGCGTACATCCGACCTCCCCTTACCCCGCAATAGGCGAGAGCCTTTGAGGCACTGGAGTAATGTTGTTGTTGTAAAGATGTGAAATTGTGAGCTTTATCATCTCACCAATTCATCTATCATCTGACTGTACAGAAGAAGGAGGACGAATTTTATTCATTCTCAATTTCATACATCTGCTAGTCTAATGAAGAAGGCAATATATATAACCAGAGGATCACATGATTCTCATGACTAACTCTATCGGCTCATCAACAAACTTAACCAATTAGTAACTAACTCGAACAGTAACTGAAGCAATCGAACAGTAAATCAGTGCAAGTGTAGTGAACAACTGAACTACTAAACTAACTACTAAACTAAACATATTGGAACACACTCCCTCAAGCTGAAGGGTGCAAGATGCTAAGCGCACCAAGCTTGCCCAGTAGGTGTAAATGCTGAGCATGACTTGGGCCTTTGGTCAATAAATCTGCAACTTGCTTTTAGGTGTGAACATATACAGTGTCAACCAGTCCTCCTTGATCTGATCCTTGAAAAAGTGGCAATTTTTTTCAATGTGTTTGATCCTCTCATGGAAGATTGAGTTGGCTGCTAGCTGATTTGCTGTCACTTAAAATGGTAATAGGCTTCTGAATAGGTATACCAAGCTCATTAAACAGACCCAATAACCAAGTAACCTCAGATACAGCTGATGTCATGCTCTTGTACTCTACCTCATCTGAGCTGCTGGAGACAGTGTTGTTTCTTGGACTTCCAAGACACCAATGAGTCACCAATTTGACTACATAACCTGTAATGAATCTTCTAGTGTTGAGACAGGCAGCCCAATCAGAGTCACACCCATAAGTGAGCATAGAACTAGGCTTGGCTTGTAACTAGATCCCTTGGACTACTGTTCCTTTAGGTATTTTACTACCCTAAGGGTTGCTTTCCAATGAGACTATTTAGGAGATTGCATAAATTGGCTAAGAGTTTGTACTGCTGTCAATACGGGCTGGCCTACCCCATCTGGGTTAGCCTTTACAGGCTTTGGAATTTGACAGTCAGGCTGGGCTGGCCCCTATATTTTATGGGCTAGAAAACAACTAGCCCAGCCCATTAGTACATGGTTACGGGCCTTGCCGGGCCAGCCCACATTTTTTTTCACAATTATAACTTAAAAATATTAAAATAAATAGCAACAAGACAATATTACATAGTATTAACGATACTATTACTCCCTCTGTCTATTATTACTTATCCACTATACTATTTTGAGATGTCCAATAATATTTGTCGACTTTATGAAATCAAAAGATAATTTCACTCTAAGTTTCTAGTTTACCCTATCTTATTTTCTTAAAAAAATTTGGTGGTAGGGGAAGGAAAAATGGAAAGGGAGATTACAACGTGGGAAATCAAACTCTCACAAAAAACTATCATTAACTATAATTATTTTCTTGTTACATTTTTTAAAACATTGTATTTATTATATTCAAAGGATGATTTAGTAAAATAATCCCTATTATGTACTATTTTTTAATCCATGTGCTAAGTCAACAAGGGACAAACAAAGATGGAAGGAGGGAGTATATATTATAAAAATATAATTTGGAACTAAGTTTTAAAATTTTAAATGAATTTTGAGTTTGGACTCTTATTATTTTTAATATCTATTTAATTTTTATTTTTAATTATTTTTAATTTGGCCCACAGGCCGGCCAAACTCATATTGCAAAAGCCCTACAAATCATCAGGCTTATTCAGGCCGGGCTAAAAGACCCATCTTTTAAATGGACTTCAAAAATTGTACCCCAGCCCTGTTAAATCATGGATTAGGCCAGGTCGGCCTAACGGGCCTAGCCCATATCGACCGTTCTAACTACATAACTTATGTCTAGTCTAGTAATAGTGGCATAAAGGAGTTTACCATAGCCTTTAGTACAGAGTAATGTCATGAAGGATAGCATCTCTAGTAGAACCAGTCAATAGATCATGTTCAACTGTAGTTAATCTTAGGTTAGTTTCAATAGGAGTGGATGCGGGCTTTGCACCAGTGAGTCCTACATCAACAACGAGTTCTAAATGTACTTCCTTTGGTTTAAAATGACACCTTATGCATATCTTATTACTTCAATGCCCAAAAAATATTTAAGTTCTCTAGATCTTTCAGTTTGAATTGACTATGCAGACCATATTTAGCCTCAGTGATCAGTTTATATTACTTCCTATGATTAGTAGGTTATCAACATATGCTAATAAAATTACTATGTTTGTCCCTTTTCTTAAGGTGAACAATGAGTAATCATGCGCACTCTGAGTAAATCTTGCAGACATAGTAAAGCAGTAGTTAGTTTCAAATTCCATTGCTTGGATGCTTGTTTGAGACCATACAATGACTTAAGCAGTTTACACAATTTGGCTTCTCCAAGTTTTTTAAATCCACTTTCATGTAAACATCTTATCTAGGTCACCTTGAAGAAATGCATTATAGATATCCATTTGGTATAAATTTCAATCTTTAGATACAACTAAGGCTATGACACATTTCACTGTCACCATCTTAGCAATAGGGAAAAAAAAGTGTCATGATAGTCTAATCTTTCTTGTTGTCTATAGCCCTTGGCTACTAGCCTGACTTTATACCTCTCCATTTCACCATTTACTTTATATTTGATTTCGTATACCCATTTTGAACCCATTGTGTTCATACCTTGTGGTAAGTTAACCAAATCCCAAGTATTGTTATCTTCGAGTGCCTGAATTTCCTATTTCATAGCTTGTACCCATCTTTCATCTTTAGCTTCCTGTCTAAAAAATTTAGGTCCTATATGATCAGAAAATCTGCTCAAGTAGCTTCTACAATGAGGAGTTAAACTGTTATAACAAAGGTAGTAAACCATAGGATATCTAGTACTGCTTTGCCCTTTTTAGTGGTGGCATAATCCTTCACCCAAGAAGGTTCTCTGATGTTTGTAGAGGATCTTCTAGAAATAGATTTTTTAAGTGATTGTATTATGGGAGGAGAATGCAGGATCTCTTGGACTGTCTCAGAGAGTTATTGTACTATTGTGTCCTCACTATGATTTCTTCATAGACCTTATTAGTAGCACCAGTTTCCATATTCTGTAATAGCAACATTTTCTTTAACATGAAAACTATCAACAGCTTCATTGTCTGATTTAAGCTGGTTAGCCAAGTCTAATAGAGAACCACAAAAAGCCGGTAAAGGACCTGATTGTGTCTCTACTTGAGCAAATGGAAAGACATATTCTTGAAAACACACATCTTTATTTTAAAAAATCCTATTGGATTTAATCTCAGCAATATGTATCCATTTTGTAGTTCTGAGTAGCCTAAAGAGACAGCAGGAATGACTCTTTCTGAGAATTTATCACCTTTGGGCAATACTGAGGCATAACATAGTGATTTTAGGTGTATTTATATGCCGAACTAGCCAAAGATACCCATAATTAGAGCCTAGTTAGAGGGTAAATTCTTAGAGTCTAGGGGTTTTTAGTAAGAGTTTGTTTATTTTGTTAATACTGAGTCAAGTATGCCATATGGTTGTGTTTTTTTAATTGATTTTTATCAGATTATGATATGCCGAAGTGAGACCTGCATAAAGAGGAGAAAATCAGTGCAAGAAAAGGAAGAAAAAAAATCACAACACCTTGTGAAACGACCCTAAAAAGTGTCCGAAAATGTGCCTCGGAAGTGTCCCGAATCGTAAATTTTATATATCTCAAAATTCATGTGCAATATTGAAAATTTGACTTTATATTCTTGTTCAGGGGGTCAAAATTAGGGGGCGAAGGGTCTAACCCTGATTTTAGAGCAAACGATTAGCAATTTCGATTTTCCAAGTAATGATTTCTAGAGAGCTTTTCGCGCCCCTGGGGCACGTCGTGCCAAGGGCGCGCGGATGAAGAAAATGGACTTTCGCATCTTGTCCGCGACGTGGACATGTATGCTTTTCTGCCCAGTTATATTTTTGTGGTCCAAGACTTTGAATTTTTGGGCCTAAGTGTCCCCAAACATAAAAATATTCACACTTAACCATTTTCACCCTCATATCATTCTAAACATTCCCCAAAACTCATTCAAACACTTAGCCAATATTTTATCTCCTAAACTCAAGGCTCAAAACCTTCATGCGGAACTAAGGATTTCCTTCATGCTTCAAGTCTCCATTCTCAATCTTCATCAAGAGTTCCTCCAAAGCTAAGGTATGTGGGTTTCTTTTATGGGTTCCTTTCACCCATGATACCAAAACTCTCTTTACTCAAAAAGTGCATGATTTAAATTTGATTTATTCATGAGTCTTATCTATTATGAAAATCACTGCACACTATGTTGGATTTGTGAAATTGTGACTGTTTTACTATGTTTGGAGCTATGAATCTAAGGTCTATAGTAAGGATTGATGAAGGGTCTTGATGTATATTGTTTGAGGGTGTTACCAAGTATCTATTGATGGCTTTATACTGATTTTTCTAGCATGATTTCACTCTTGAATTTCATGATTTTACACTAGCATTAACACCTTTAAGTGTTTGATAAAATGTCCGGTTATGGATTCTTGAGGAATTGAAGTTCCAATGTATGTCTTATGAGTTGAATGACTATATGATGATGAAATAGTGATGAAATGATGACAGAATGTTGATGAAAATGAATGAATGTGTATGGTGAAGAAAGGAGTATATATATATATATATATAGTGTTGGGGATGACTAAGCCTAGCTCGGGGAGTTGTAGGCCTAGGTAATCTATCGAGGGGTTGGTACCTTGGTCGCCTAGATCAGGGGTTGGTAGGCTCGGGTAACCTTGTTGGGGATTGGTACCCATAAATCTTGATGGGGGGGAGGGGAGGTTTGTACTTTGTCAACCTCGATGGGGGGTTTGTACTCCGTCAACCTCGGTGGGAGGTTTGAACTCCATTAACCTCATGAAGGGGTTAATACCTCATGCGCCTATCCAAGGGGGTGGTAGGCCTTGGCTTGCACCATAATGGTCATTCCTTACACTCGTATTATGTTCTATATAAGCATGATTTTACTTTAAGCATCATTTACACATGTCATATTGTTAGTATGCTATTTATTGCTTATGATTATGCATTTGCCTATGATGCCTATCTTTTGTTGCATTGCATCCTACATACTTAGTACATTCAAACATACTAACACATACTCTATACTTATATGATGTCACCATGTAGGAACTGGTGTACCGATTTATCATCCTCCTCCACGTGGCTAATATGACTTCTATCAAGCTTGTTGGTGAGTCCTCCATTTCGGGGACATTACTTATTATCTATTACTATGTATTAATACTTTCTCTCTTTGACTTATGTATTGACTATGAGGGTGAGCCCGATTACTTTGTCTTGGCCTCCGCTCTTATCTATGTAGTAGAGGTGTTGTTGGAAATGTCATGTATCTGTTCTATGAGTGACTCTATCCACTCGTGATGTTTATGATATGGAAGTTTATCCTTAGTCATAGTTCTCCTTGTTTACATTTATCTCTTGTCGTCAATCTAATTGCTTGTGCTACCAAGGATGTGTAATGATATGCTATGAGGCTTGTTTGGGATTCCTTTGGGTTCCCCATTCACTGGTCATGTCTAGGCCCTAGGCTTGGGTCGTGACACCTGGTCCGCGCTCCTAGCGCGTCGCGGACTAGTGCATGAAAATGAAAAATCTGTCCAGTCAACAAATACGCAGAATTCTACCCAAATAATGCTAGTCCACGTCACGAACTTGAGGAAAAAAGCATAAAAGTTCAAATTTCGGGGTATATAAATCATGTTCAACATGTAAAACCTAGTTCGAGTTTTGGGGGTTTTGAGAGAAAAGCCTTAGAGGTGGTTGGAAACTTGTGAAGACCATTTTGGTTACTTTTTGCCATTAATTTCTTGTTGTTCATGATTTTTAGTATAATGTTGTGGTGTAATCTTATAATGTGTGGCTAATCTTTCTATTTTCTGGGATTGTAGCTATAGAAAATGTGCTAGTTCTTGAGTTTTTGACATTTATGAATGGGTTTTTATGACTACTCGTATATTACTTTAATCTATATTTTATAGCCTGATCAACTGTGAAATAAATCTGTTGTACATTCTGAATTCGAAAGATGTTGGAATGGATTGAACACAGTAATATAGGAAGCTTGTTCAACTAGGAAACTAGATTGATTTGTGTATGAGAGAGTTGTGACAACTACCATACACCTTGCTTGATTCAAATACAAAAGATTTTATTAATGCATTTTTTATTGGTTTGTTTATCCCCACTCAACGATGTAGTTAGGCAAACAATAGGAATAGATCGGCAGAGGCGTGCAACCCTGTTTATGTAATTTCAACCCTGTGAATCCATACTCCGTAACCTAAATATAAATGCAAACCTTGAGACTAATAACTACGTCAATAAGGTTACAATCCCAGAATCATTCTTAATTTGATATTTAACACCAAATAATTCAAGTTTAGCATTTCAATTATTTCTTTAATTTTCTGTAATCAAATATTATCAACATTTTTTGTCAAAACACTTCAAACATAATAGCATGGATTGTTACCAATTTTAATTAAATTCTTTGGGTTTGATATCCCGATCCTTGAATTAGGGCCACTATATTACTTGTTTTAACCACGTACTTGCATGTGCTGGACGGCAATAAGTTTTTGGCGCCATTGCCGGGGATTTAAATCATAAATTTGTTAATTTTCTAAGATGTTTTATTTTGTGATGTTCACTATATTTGATCTTAGTTATATTGTTTTTGCAGGTAATTCACTTCTTAACTGGAAAATTAAGACTCTTGCGTTCATCAATCTAAGAGAAGAGAGTGTGTCTTATTTCAAACTTTGCTGTTCAAATATAATGAACAGGAAGATCTAACGAAGACTAAGGAAGAAATTGAGCCTGTTAAAGAAGATATGGCAAAACAAAATCCTCTTGCACTATCAGCACCTCGGCCTGTTCGGGATGTGGCAATCCTACAAACCACAATCTCACTAGTTTCTTTGTAAAGCCAGAACCCGGTGGTCGTTGGGAACTCAAACAAAATATGGATTAGTTATTACATTCGACTGGGCAATTTACCGGACTGCCACATTAAGACCCACAGGTACATCTTTAAAATTTCATAGAAGTTGCTGATACTTTCATTCCTACGGGGGTGAATAAAGACTATGTGAGGATGATCTTGTTTCCCTTCTCACTACTGGGAGAAGCACGAAGGTAGTTGCAAATTGAGCCACCCAATTCCATCACTTCTTGGGATGACTTAGCTCGAAAGTTCCTTATTTGATTTTTTTTCATCCAACAAGATAGCCAAACTAAGGAGTGAAATTCTAAGCTTCAAACAAAGGCCTAGAGAGAACTTATATCAAGCTTGGGATAGGTTTAAAACTCTTCTCATTAATTGTCCCCATTACTGTCAGGCTAATGAAGTGTTGGTCCATACCTTCATTGAAGGATTGGAACCAAACACAAAGATTCTTCTTAATTTCTTTGCAGGTGGGCAAGCATAGGAGAAGACATATAATAAGTTGTATACGCTTCTCAACCGTACAGTACAAGGAAATCCTGAGTGGAATGGAGGATCAAGTCGACCAACAGTCCATAAGCAAGCCGATATGTGAGAAATTGATGCTATAATTGCTTTGCAGGCGCAGATATCAACTATGCAAAACATGATGACCACACACTTTAATAACTTGTTGTTGGGTCAACAACAGAAAGCATCGACATCTATGGGTCAACAAGCCGCACCTTTGAATATGGTACAACAACAGCAAATTAATTGGTGTGATATGTGCGTAGGAGGAGACCACACCGCTGAATTTTGTAGATCAAACCCAGAAGCGTAAATTTTGTATGCAATTCTAATAGAGGTGGATATCAAGGATTTGGGAACTCCTATAACAACAAATTAGAGGAACCATCCTAACTTCTCTTGGGGTGGAAATCAGCAAAATCAAGGACCATCTCAACAGCAAAGACCATAAGGAGGCCATGCTTTTTACAATCAATAGATGCAACAACCGGCAAAGTAGGCCAACCCAAATAATATGTCTGACAGTGAGGTTCTAAGGAAAATCTTGGCAAACCAAACTAGACAAGAAGAAGAAATTCAAAGAAACAAGCAAAGTCTCCAAAGTTTGGAGAGACAGTTATGGCAATTGGCAAGTTTGATGAATTCTAGCCCCAAGGAGGTTTGCCAGGTAACATAGATCCCAATCCAAAGCCGATTCATATTATCAGTACTAGAAGTGGGAGACCATTAATCGAGTTGGTACCAAAGAAGAAGAGCATGGTTGAACCAAGCACTGTACAAAATGAGGAAATCGACAATCCCAATACATCTACCGATGAGGCAACTCCATTGCCTAAGCCACCTCCTCCCTTTCCTCAAAAACTGAAAAAGAAAAAGGAGGATGAATGCTTCCAAAAGTTCATTGAGTTCCTTAAGCAGGTACAAATTAATGTACCTCTTATTGATGTTTTGTAGGGGGTCCCAAAGTATGCCAAATATGTGAAAGATATTATGGAAAACAAGAACTAGTTGGCTAAGTATGAAATTGTGGCACTCACAGAGGCATGCAACTCTGGATCTTAATAGAGATGAATTACCAACCAAGTTGAAGGATCCTGAGAGTTTTACAGTACAGGTGACCATTAGAAGTTGTTTAAATGCAAAAGGGTTATGTGATCTAGGGGCAAGTATCAATCTCATGCCCAGTTTTGTATTCTCAAAGTTGGGGCTTGGAAAACTAAAGCCCCCACCATTGTATTGCAATTGGCGGATCGATCCATGGCGAGACCAGATGATGTAATCAAGGATGCCTTAGTCCAAGTGGGATCTTTCATTTTCTCACTGGACTTTGTCATCCCGATCTGGAGGTTCCATTCATACTTGGTCGTCTATTTTTAGCTACCGGAGGGGTATTAATTGATGTTGTCATAAGGATGCTCACCATGAGAGCCCATGATAAAGTTGAGCTATTTGATGTTTGCAAAGACATGAAATTGCTCGATGTATATGAAGATTTGACAACCATCACAGTAATAGATACAGTTGCTGCAGTGAGCCAAGTTGAGAAACAGGACTCACTAGCCAGAGTGTTGTTGAATCAAGGGCTAGTAGATGATGAGGAGGCCCGTGAACTAGAAAATGGGCTGAATAACAATGTCAGCATGTTCAAGAAAGGAGTTGCACCATTAAATAGGGTGTTGGGACCTCCATCTAAACCCTCAATTGAAGAAGCTCCAAAGTTGGAATTAAAGCCATTGCCTTCACACCTCAGGTATGTGTTTCTTGGTGAGAATAATACTTTACTTGTAATTCTTTCTGCTTCATTGACTGCAGCTTAGGTGCAAGATGATGTAGCAGTGCTAAAAAGGAGAAAAAGAGCAACAAGATGGAAAATGTCGGGTATCCATGGCATTAGTCCAGCTTTATGCATACACCAATTTTTCATGGAGGGAGGCCACAATCCCATAGCATATCCACTAAGACGATTAAATCCCACTATGAAGGAGGTGGTAAAGAAAGAGGTTATCAAGTAGTTATATGCAGAAATCATCTTCCCTATCTCTGATAGCAAATGGGTGAGCCCGATGCAATGTGTTCCCAAGAAAGGGGGAATGACGGTAGTCACCAATGATAAGAATGAGTTGATTCCAATAAGAACAGTGATAGGGTGGAGGATTTGCATAGATTACAAGAAATTAAATGATGTCACCCGAAAAAATAACTACCCGGTGCCATTCATCAATCAAATGCTTGGTGGGTACTCAAGATACAATCAAATCACCATCGCACCCGAAGACCAAGAGAAGACCACATTCACTTGTCCTTACGGTAAATATGCTTTTAAACGCATGCCTTTTGGGTTGTGCAATACACCAGCCACTTTTCAAAGGTACATGATGGTCATTTTTCATGATATGGTGGAGGACTATGTGGAAGTATTCATGTATGATTTCTCGGTCTTTCGGGAATCTTTGAGCTATATTTGCAAAATCTGAATAAGGTACTAGCAAGTAGTGAAGAAACTAACCTTGTCCTTAACTAGGAAAAATGTCATTTTTTAGTTAAGGAAGGGATGGTTTTGAAACACAAAGTGTCAAAGTGCGGCCTGGAGGTGGATAAAGCAAAAATTAAAGTGATAGAGAAGTTGCCTCCACCTATTTCAGTCATGGGAGTCCGAAGCTTTCTTGGGCATACGGGATTCTACCGTAGATTCATCAAGGAATTCTCAAAAATTACAAAGCCACTTTGTGCCCTTCTAGAAAAAGAGGTACCTTTTAATTTTAATGCTTCATGTTTGCAGGCATTTGAAACATTAAAGAAGAAGCTGGTTGAGGCACCAATATTGACCACAATGAATTAGGAACTCTTGTTCGAGCTCATGTGTGATGCAAGTGATACAACTGTGGTTGCAGTCTTGAGGCAATGAATATCTAAGGGTTTCACCCTATATACTATGCTAGCTCAACTCTGGATGCAGCTCAGAGTAATTATACAGTTACAGAGACGGAGATGCTAGCCTTCGTATATGCATTTGACAAATTTAGATCTTACCCGGTGGGCACCAAGGTCATTGTTTTCACTAACCATGTGGATATTCGGTACTTATTCAATAAAAAGGATGCCAATCCCAGGTTAATCAAATGGATCTTACTGCTCCAAGAGTTCGATATCGAAATTAAAGACCGAAAGAGGAGTGAAAACCAAATTGTCGATCACCTCTCCCGCTTGGAGAATGATGCTCACTTAGGTAAGCAAATGCAAATCAAAGAGGAATACCCCGATGAGCAATTGTTGGCACTTGAAGTGGAGGAGCTGCCGTGGTACGCGGACATCGTCAACTACTTAATGAGTGGGGTATTTCCCCCGGATGCTAACCATCAATAAAGGAAGTGGTTAGCCCACAACACAAAAGTTATATATGGGATGAACCCTATCTTTTCAAGAAAGGGGATGATCATATGGTGAGAAGATGTGTGACCAAAATGGAGATGTGGATGATTTCAGAAAAGTGCCATGTTTCTCCTTTTGGTGCTCATCACGGAGGTGAGCGAACAGCTCACAAAGTTCTACAATCTGATTTCTTTTGGCCTACTTTTTTAAAGATGTTATGCAGTTTGTGAAACCTTGTGACGCTTGTCAAAAGACCATGTCACACCCCGGGAGGGGACCCAAGAGATGCTGGCACCTAGAGACTACTGCTAGCCTCCAAGGAACCACATGACCTCATCATCTTTATTCATTCAGTAAAATCTACTAATCAGCGAAAGACATAAACAATGTAAATGTGTACATCTATCATCTAGTCTAAAAATAATAATGATATAATAGAAGGCTAGTAGAAAGAACTAGATCACAATCTCAACAATCAACATTCTACTTTAGTTTATGAAGCCTCTATTACTACCAAGCGGTGACAATAACTGATCCATAGCTACCTCAAATCCAAATAAGGTAAAGCTAAACAAATCTAACTCTAAAGCAAGATGAAAATAAAAGCCATGAATCCTCTGAAGTAGGGGAGGCTCACCAATCAGCTGAACGTCAAAGACCCTCAATGATGCGCCAATTGATGATCTCTGATCCCTATATTTGCATCATAACATGATGCAGCACCGAGTGATGTTAGTACGTAGAATGTATGGTATGTACAATAGCTGAATAAAATTGAAATACGTAGATTAATATAGAAACAATCAACTCAAAATAATAATAATCAACATGTCAAGTGTCCATCTAAAGCAAGAATAAAGAGTAGACAAATGACCTATTTAACCCATGAAACCTCATCAATCAAATCAGACTCATTTCAGAGGGACTTATCTGAACTCATCTTATCTCATCTCGACTTAGAGTACTCAAGGTGGGGAACTTTCTAGGAGTTTCTCTTATCCGACAACAATCACGCTGATGTTACCACAACCATTTCGTACTTTCCAGTTAGGGGACGAATCGAATCCACTAGGGACTACTAACAAATCAAACAAGTCCTTTATTATTTCAGGGACTCTATCAAGAAGGAACCATGATGTAATATGATGGTTCGTATCCTCACCTACACTTGGCTATGTAGTTTTACAAGTACGAGTTAATTAAATCTTACTCTTTCGGTGCTCAATACTCCTTCCAAGACTCAATACTCATAAGATAATCTATCCAATCAAATCATCTCAATCAACTCATCTCAAATCAGCCTCATGGAGGCACTTCATTACTCAATCAGTCTCATAAGGACTCTCATCAATACTCCTTCCAAGACTCAATACTCATAAGATAATCTATCCAATCAAATCATCTCAATCAATTCATCTCAAATCAGCCTCATGGAGGCACTTCATTACTCAATCAGTCTCATAGGGACTCTCATCATCTCATCAATCAACATCTCAATTAATAGCTTAAGGCTTAAAACAATCATTAGGGAACAATTGAATAGACAAATCATTAGAGTTCATTTGGAAAGACTCATGGGCCATCAACTACTATCAACCTATCATAATTCTCACATTCACAACCACAACTACAATCGATATTCTCAATCAAGGCTCTGGACTCAATCCATATCTTCTTTCATATAGGGTTTATGCAATATCTCATGAAAAATATTCAATTCGAAAAATAAATTTATGATGATCATCAACGTATGAAAATACATGTAATAAATATAAATCCTCAAGAAAACAAATCAAGAATCATGTACGTAGGCTCAAGAACTTTCAATTCACTTCATCTACGGGGAACATAAGAGAACAATCTCATACTTTTAGTTTGACCTTACATACCTGGGATCAAGCTATGGCAATCAATCTCCCAAAAATCCTCCTTGAACTCTTCAATATTACGTTCCCCTTCTTTTCTTTCAAGCCTTAGTCTCTTTCAAGAACTTAAAATGGCTTAGGAATGGGGTTTTAGACCTTTTTATGCATCAAAACGACCTATTTTGATTGTGTTTTGAGTAAATTGGTGGTTGAAAAATAACCAAAATGCCCCTCAAATTAAAAAGAAAAATCTCAACCCGAAATTCTTGGGCACGCATCAATGCTGGAATTCGTCTCGGATCAAAAAATTATTTTTCGTTCTAATGGCTCTAAAATTCGAATGAGACCATTTTCTCACTTAATTTGCCATGTTAATTATCTATCCAGTCTTATATTCTCAAACGAAGCATGGAAAGATGTGTTACGCGCACATCTCTATTTTAGGGGTATTTTGATAATTTTACTGGGTATTACAGACCGGCACCATCTCCAAAAGACATGAGGATGCCTCTTAACAATATCTTGGAGGTGCAAATATTTGATGTGTGGGGGTAGACTTCATGGGTCCATTCCCACCTTCTTTTGGCAACCAGTACATCTTGGTAGCAGTCAATTACGTGTCAAGATGCATTGAAGCAGCAACTCTACCTATAATGATTCCAAGGTGGTAAGCAAGTTTTTGAAAAAGCACATATTAACTCGTTTTGGGACTCCAAGAGCCATCATTAGTGATGGGGGTACGCATTATATAAACCATACACTGAAGAATCTTCTGGCTAAATACGAAGTAAGGCACAAGGGCCCCACAGCCTACCATCCATAGACAAGCGGCTAATTTGAGGTGTCAAAATAGAGAAGTCAAGTAGATTTTGCAGAAAACAGTAAATGCCACTAGGAAAGATTGGGCTATAAAGCTTGATGAGGCATTGCGGGCATACCGAATAGCTTATAAGACACTAATTGGCACATTTCCATACCAACTAGTGTATAGTAAAGCTCATCATCTTCCAGTGGAGCTTGAGCACCAAGCTTATTGGGCAATCAAAAGGCTGAATTTAGATCCGGAGCTTGTCAGAAGAAAAAGGTTAGAACAGTTGGAGGAGTTGGAAGAATTCCGGCTCCAAGTTTATGAGAGTGCAAAGCTCTACAAGGAAAAGACAAAAAGATGACATGATCGGCATATCATAAAACGTAATTTTGAGCCGGGCCAACAAATACTCCTTTTCAATTCTCGTTTAAAATTGTTTCCAAGTAAGTTGCGGTCAAAATGAAGTGGACCTTATGTGGTAGTATCCATGACACCCCATGGAGTAGTGGAGCTTAAGGACGAGACCTCCAATGAAATTTTTTTTGATAAGCGGTCAACATGTCAAGCACTATTATGATGAACACACGAGCAAGTTTGAAGAGGTCATTAAATCGGCTAAATGAAGAGTAAACAGTTGTTGTATCATGTTGTGATGGTAAATCAGGCGCTATAGGGGAGGCAACCCATGGTAAGGTGACGTTTTTAATTTATCTTTACGTAGTTTTAAATTTTTACACTAAAAAAAATATTTTTAATAACTTAAGAACCCGAAATAATCATACCATGAAAAATTTTGCACCAACACCCAGTCCATGCCCCTAGCGCGACGTGGACTACATGGTATTTTGGTGCGGAATTTTGCATCCTCATTTCCTCACAATTCGTTGGATATTTTTTGTATTTTTTGGGTCAAATTAACTTATTTTAGTGTTTTGTATCCAGGTGTTCGATGAATTTTTTCGAGTCCTAAGCTTAAAGAAATATTTTTACGAGAGCCAGAACAGTGTCTGTCCGCGAGGCCACGACGTGCCTAGGACGCGGATTAGGCCATTTTGTGCCAGCACTGTTCAAACGTAAAATTCTAAGTTACAGAATGCGCCAAGGGCGCGCACAGGTACTAGTTTTCCCCTATAATCTCATATGGCCCCACCCTTATATAAATACTTCCCAGGTGTATTTACTCTTTTTTCACGCTAAACCCAATCTCTCCACTCTTTTGTTTCAATTTTTCTCTCAAAATTTTTCCCTTCTAACATTCTAAAACCACCTTAATCCGCGACGCGTCTTGAATTTCATCAAGAAATTATTCCTCCCTCTTGCATTATTCGGCAAGACAAGTAAGTTTCTCTCACTATTTTTCTTTTTCTTGGTTATGGGTTTAAGTATTTTTTGTACGTTTTTAGGTTGCAATTAAAGTGGGTTAAGTAGTTTTGTGTAGATTATTGTTAAATACTTGTTGGGTGTTCAGATTTGAGGCCTAAACTTTTGCATTGTGAAATTTTTGTGCATAATTTTGAGGGAATGACACCCTAGGCCGAAAATCATGTGCAACATTGGGGATGTTGCAATCTTGAACTCAAATTGTAGCTAATATGAAGTGTTGTTGTTAGGTTTTGTAAAATTCTAAGTGTGGGGTTGTGTGTTGTAGTATAATGCTTAAAGTTATGCCCCACGGGTTGAAATGTGCTTGAATATCATTCTTGAATGACATGCTTCACCTTATTACTTCAATATGCTTAAGATTGTTTAAGGAATGGACCGTATAAACTTGCAATGAGGGAATTGTACTGATTGTGACTATTTACTTGTTGAAAGTGGGAAACTTGGATTGTGACAGTTGTTTTGTTGCTTAGCTTTATGGGGTTATGGTGCCGGATAAAATCTAAGTGTGGGGTTGGGTATGTTTGGAATTGTGTAATAGGGTCAATATTTTTTGCATATGTATTCATGCTAACTATTTCTTTTTGCAGGATATTATGGCTTCACATGCTTGACGTACAGGTCAATCTACCAGGGCTGGGACCTCGACTAACAGGAAGAGGCATAGGGACATCCCTACGGTGCCTCGGGGCCCGGTGCACAATCGTCGGACAATCCAGTTTGGGATTAACGCTGTGAACAGGGATGGTCAAAAGTGGTATTAATCTCACACTGAATCAAAGTACTTCCCAGACTTCCCGATCATTGCTAACTCGCTAGCCAGAGATTATCCTAATATTTATCAGCGGTGCATGGACTACTGGATGAACTTTCTATTTGAGGAACCAAGGCATTGCAACCTAATTGTCGTCAGAGAATTTTATGCTAACATGAGCAAGGAGCCACGGACTCGGCAGGTTACTGTTCGAGGAGTGGAAGTGGCTTTTACTCCACTTGCCATAAATGAGATCTTAGGAACCCCCAACAATGTGGCCTTGGAAACGTTCATCGAGCTTCAACAGCGCGCACCCTACAGAGACATTCCTCCGCCAGGTGGATCCATCATGCATACCGGAGCTTCCACTAGTCTTTCGCTTTTGCACATCTGAATAAGGAATCTCGGGTATGGGTGAATATAGTGACCCATGCCCTTTTTTCGGGGCAGTACTTCACAGCTTTCATGAGGGATAGGATCTGCTTGGTTTATGCACTGATGCAGGGGCTAGAGCTTAATGTCGGAGCGGTTCTCAAGTCTACTATAAAGAAGGATCGTGTTCACCAGGGCCGCAGGTACGCTTTTGGTGGTATCATCACCAATTTGTGTCATCGTGCAGGTGTCCTTATGAAGGAGTATGACTAATGTCCTTGCATCGAGACTCGTCCCTATGTCATCATTAATGTTCAAGGGCCTGAGGTGGCTATGGGGCCAATCCTTACTACTGTTGAGCATTGTGACAAAGACGAACTTATTATGGCACGCATGTACAGGCTCAAGATGCTACAACATAGGACAAGCGGGCGACTGTCCACATAATAGGAACTCGATGAAGTTGAGGCCCATTACCCTTTGAATGATCATGCCAAAGCAGTTTTGGGCATGGGAACTCAGTTCGTGGAGCCATTAGATGACGACATCCCATCCGATCCTAATACAGCAAAGAGTGATTCTGAGGCGGAGGATGAGGAGGTTGACGAGGAGATGCCACTAGCTGTCGAAGGTGAGCCCATTATGCCAACCCCGGAGGAGTGAGCACCGGTCTCCTATTCCACAGGTTTCGTATGGTTAGCACTGAGGGCAGTGCTAAGTTTAAGTGTGGGGTGGGAGTATTATGCTACTAATTGAGACTGATATGGTTAATTTGACATGTGTATTAAGTTTGTAGGTTTCTTGTTTTATTTTTGGACATCATTTTCGTTTCTTTTTATTTGGTTATGAATGTGTGGTTTTTTCTTAGTTAATGCATTTTATTAGTTATGATTATTTTATTTTGTGATTTTAGTAAATATAAATAATAGTAGTAGTCATAGTTGAGTGACAGGACCATATGATGGATGGATGACGACCGTCCTAAGGGTGCCTGTCAAAAAAATCAAGTCTCATTTTAGAGTGTCAGTAGTAGGTATAAATAAGCATTATATGTGAAACATGTGAACTAAGATAGCTTCATTTCTTGAATTTCTAGTAGCTGATACTTGAATTTTGTGCTTCATGAATCTATATTCTTAATTTTGAATTCATGAAAATAATGTGACAGTGAGTCTAGTGATGCCTTGTAATGAGAATATGCCAGGTGATAGTGAGTTTATTTGGGTCTATGTTGCTATAGCTTCTGGAACCTGCCCGGTACGTGAATTTGACTTGGTAGGTATTGAATTTAAAGGAAAGGATCTAGGTATTTCTTTGGTAGCCTTAGCACTTTTTGAGCTTTTTGTCCACTTAATAAAATCCTTAGTTAGCCCTTTAGAGCTTTAGCCTTTTTCTTTGGTTAGCCAAATTTCAAGACAAACCCGTTTTTTGACTTTAAATCGTGTTTGATCCTAATTCTTAAGCACTTTAGCATGATAAGTTAGAGAGAAGGAAGCGAGAATGGGCACCAAAAAGATAAACCCATTATATAGGGATACTCCAAAAAAAATAGACTATCTATAAATATTAGCTGATGTTTCTAAATTTTGTAAATTATGAAAACAAATAATGGGTGTTGAATTAAGAAGGATTAGAGGTAATGAAGTAAGATAAGGATAGTGTAAGCTATGAACACTTGGGAATTGAGCCTTGTCAGCTATATCCTGAAAATGTATCCACCCAGCTCGAAGCCTACATTACAACGGAATAAAATACTTAAGTGATCCTTTAAATGAAATTCAAACTAGGTTCGATTCAGACATTAAGGGCAAGTTTATAGGAACTAGAAGCAACATAAGACTTTTTTTTTTGAGAGAGAGAGAGTCAACTTTAATCTTCTTTCAGGTTTTAATGGTGTGCATGGGTAATTCTTCTAGTGAGGGCACATGATCATCTAAGGTTGGCAACTAGGTGAGCTGTTAACTAAAATTCTACATGAGTCCGCATTGACACATGAAGTGCTTAATGAAATTTGATTTTGCTAGGAGACTTGAAAAGTGTTTGTCATAGTTCGAAATGTATTGTCATGTAATGTTTATTATACATATTACCTAGGATGTTGCATGCATGTATCTTGATTTTCCCAAGGACAGACAAAGTTTTAAGTGTGAGTTGGTGATCTTAGGCATATTTATACGTCCAACTAGCTAAAAATATCCATAATTAGAGTCTAGTTAGAGGGTAAATTCTTAGAGTCTAGGGATTTTTAGTAAGAGTTTGATTATTTTGTTAATACTGGGTCAAGTACGCCATGTGGTTGTTTTTTTATTGATTTTTATCATATTATGATATGCCGGAGTGAGACTCGGATAAAGAGGAGAACATCACTGCAAGAAAAGGAAGAAAAAGAATTCACAACACCTGGTCCTCTCCTAGCGCTCGCGGACAAGTGCAGGGAAATGGAAAATGTGGCCAGTCAACAAATTACGCAAAATTCTACCAATAATGCTAGTCCACGTCGTGAACTTGAGAAAAAACGCGTAAAAGTTCAGATTTCGGTGTATATAAGTCATGTTTAATATGTAAAACCTAGTTCGAGTTTTGGGGTTTTTGAGAGAAAAGCCTTGGAGGTGGCTGGAAACTTGTGAAGACCATTTTGGTCAGCTTTCACCATTAATTTCTTGTTGTTCATGATTTTTACTATAAGCTTGTGGTGTAATCTTATAATGTGTGGCTAATGTTTCTATTTCTGAGATTGTAGCTATAGACAATGTGTTAGTTCTTGAGTTTTTGATATTCATGAATGAATTTTTGTGACTACTCTTACATTACTATAATTTATATTTTATAGCCTGATCAACTGTGAAATAAATCTGTTGTACATTCTGGATTTGAAAGATGTTGGAATGGATTGAACACAATAATATAGGAAGCTTGTTCAACTAGGAAACTAGATTGATTTGTGTATGGGAGAGTTGTGAAAACTACCATACACCTTGCTTGATTCAAATACAGAAGATTTTATTAATGCATTTTTTATTGGTTTGTTTATCCAACTCAACGATGTAGTTAAGCAAACAATAGGAATAGGTTGGCAGAGGCGTGCAACCCTGTTTACGTAATTTCAACCCTGTGAATCCGTCCTCCGTAACCCAAACATAAATGCAAACTTTGAGACTAATAACTACGTCAATAAGGTTACAATCCCAGAATCATTCTTAATTTGATATTTAACACCAAATAATTCAAGTTTAGCATTTCAATTATTTCTTCAATTTTTTTTGTAAACAAATATTATCAACATTTTTTGTCAAAAATACTTCAAACATAATAGCTTGGGTTGTTACCAATTTTAATTAAATCCTTTGGGTTTGATATCTCGGTCCTTAAATTAGGGCCACTATATTACTTGTTTCGACCACGTATACTTGCGTGCGCTGGGAGGCAAAACATAGTACATTATGACTCTTCAGTGAGATAGAGTGGGTTGTATAGAGTAGAAGAGTTCAGAAGGACTTTTGTTTCCAGTAGTTGATGAAGTAATCTTTTTATCAAATACACTGCAAGCTTAATACAATAACCCCCAATATCTGATAGGCAATTGTGCCACAAAATACAATCACTTTTAATGCTTTAAACTTAAAATTTTTATGTGTTCTCAAAGTGATGTTAGTGGGTTTGATATGTTTTTATGTTAATTTTGTAGAATTTCAGGAAACGAGGAGTTTTTGTGCTAACTTGGACAGATTGTAGTTTTTTTGGATTTTCACAAGACCATCTACGGTATATGTCTCATTCCACGACTCATATATGGGTTTCATAGGTTTGATCGAGTAAAGGGACAATTTTCAAAAGTTCAGACTACGTATTATCAGGACGGGTTGTAGATCACTTGACAGCCCGTACATCAATTCGTGCTTTGAGGATTAGAAAATGTGCATAGTTGCTGAAAGTTACCAGGATGAAGGCTTTCATTGGTCGTAAGTCAAATGATGGGCCATAGGAAGCAGTTCGTACATTTAAGGTAGTTTTTAAAGGATGCAATCTATGAGGTTATCTACGGGTCGTAAAGTCATCTATGGCTCGTAAGTCCACTCGTGAAAAGCCCCGATTCCAGTTTTCCTAATCAGTTTAGAATTTATATTTCTTTTATTATAAATAGACGTACAGATCTCTAGACTTCATATTATTACTTTTTTTAAAGCATGTTCTTGGAGATTTCTTGTGAATTACTTTTGATTATATCTTCAAGATGTAAGTGTTCTTCAATTCATTGTTGTAAGTGTTCAATTATACAAATCCATAACATGATTCTTTCATCTACAATGAACATAAGTAGCTAAATCCACAACTAAGGTTGTGAGAATCATGACCAACTAACAAAGTAAAACTGAATAATTTGTAATCTTTGGAAAGTGTGCATGCATGTATTATTCATCTCTTTGTTTTGATTACTTTTTAATGGTGGTAAATGTTAAAATTTGCCTTATTCTTACTTACTGGACCAATGGGGTAATGAATGGGAAAAAGGATAAAGGACATATTCAATGTGAGCAAACTCGTCTAATCAACCTAAACAGACTAAGAGATGCTTGTACTGGGGACAAGGTAAGGTTTAGTGACACGACACGCGTAGACGGACCAAGTTGCGTGGTGAAATTTTCCTAGTTGTCATAGCAAGGAATTAGGTGAACATAACTTACTAATTTTGCATGTTACACACTAGAAAAGATTACAATTATGATCATATACTGTGTTAGGAGTTCATGGGGAACACAATACCCCAGTTACTACTCTCACTGAATTCACAATATTTACATTGACTGTTTGATCATAGTTTAGGTTTAATTTTTGTTTTTACGTTAAAATCCCCTCTTTGAGAAGTAAATCGATTAATTCATCTTAATTGCTTTAGTTACTCCACATCTAGACCATATTCTTCGTGAGATTGACCTTAAACATTATTAGGTTCTATATTTGAACAATGATTGCTTATACCTTAATTGGGAGGTGTAAGTGCAGTCATCGAGGAATACGATTTTTAGAGTGGTTTAATCAGGCTAACTGGATAGTTAATCTTTATTTCCATATTTTACATTTTTGTCTTTATTTTTAGCATACAAATTGTAATTTTCGTGAAGATTTCAGATTTTGTATTCTTCACTTCTTCGTCGTAAGTGTTTAATTATGCAAATACATAACATGATTCTTTCATCTACAATGAACATGAGTAGCTAAATGAACCATGAAGAACTAACAAAGTAAAACCAAATAATTTGTAATCCTTGGAAAGTGTGCATGTATATACTATTTATTTCATTTTGATTTTTTTTTAGCGGTTGCAAATCTTAGAAATAGCCTTATTATTACTTACTAGACCAAGGGGGTAATGAATGGAAAAAAAAATAAAGTAACAGGATTCGACACGAGCACACTCATTTAATCAACTTGAATGGACCAAGGGATAGTTGTACTAGGATAAGATAAGAGTTAGTAATATGACACCCATACATGGACCAAGTTGTGTGGTGAAATTTGCCTAGTTGTCGGACCAAGGGATTAGGTCAACATAACTTACTAGTTTTGCATGCTACACACTATAAAAGGTTATAATTATGAGGTTATGGTGCGTTAGGAGTTCATGGGGAACATAATACCCCTAGTTACTTCTCTTACTAAATTCACAACATTTGCATTGACTATTTGACCGTAGTTTAGATTTAATTATTGCTTTTACATTAAAAACGCCTCTTTGAGAAGTAAGTCGATTAATTCATCTTAATTATTTTAATTACTTCAAGTCTAGACCATATTCCTGGTGGGATCGGCCCTAACCATTGTTAGGTTCTATATTTGAACAACAATTGCTTGTACCTTAATTGGGAGGTGTAATTTGGGCATGATCAACTGGAATCTGATAGCTCTGGCTACATTAAGAATATGTCTATACTTCCTTTCTACTACATCATTTTTTTAAGGTGTGTGGGGACAACTGCTTTAATGTAAGATACCTAGATCATGAAATAAGTTTGTGCATCGAGAATTAAAGAATTCAGTGTCATTGTCAGATCTCACAACCTTAACTTAGCATCAAACTGAGTTTTTACCATTTTGAGAAAATGTTTAATGGCAACAATAGTCTCAGACGTTAATTGCAACAAATGAACTCATACAAATCTGCTATAGTCATCTACAACTATTAAGAAGTAGTGTTCTTATCCATAGTAGGGGTTTTATAGGGTCCCCAAAGATCCATGTGAACAACATCATATCTCATAGAGGTCCTAGAGTTGCTAGTAGGGAAGACTAGCCTGGTTGGCTTTGCTAGTGGACAAATGGAACATTTAGAGATCACTTCACTATCTTTATTATTTAGAACTAGATTCAAAAGTTTTAAGGTCTGAGAAGAAGGGTGTCCAAGCATGTTATGCCATAGATTGAGATCCTGCGTTTTGCTCCTGCAGCCACTATTTTCTGATCACATCTTACATCCTTAACTTGTTTTGAAGTAAACTTGCTCCTCAAGATATACAAGCCTCCATCTTCCGTACCAATCCCCTTCACTTTGCCACCGAAGAGGTCCTGAAAGATGTAAAAATCAGGTGAAAAGACACAAAACCTGATAGTTCCCTTGTGAGCTTGGACACTAACAATAGGTTGACCTTGAAACCTGGTACGTAGAGCACAGCTTTTGCGAACTCATTGCCAAATATGGATGCTTCACCGACATGACTAATCTCTAATTTGTCTCCTATAGGCAAATGCACTTGATTCTTCTGTGATTTTGTTAAAACATGACTTCTTAACATTAAATGCTTAATTGCTGTAATATGATGTGATGCACCAGAGTCCACAATCCAATCTTGTGCAGGTATATTTGACATTAAACAAGTAACAATACCTGCTGTGTTGGCCAACTTAGGATCATGTACATCTTTATTCAACATGTCTAGCATCGGTTTGTACTCCTTTACAGTGAACGCCTGTCCTTTTCCCAAAAAGGCTCTGCTTCCTTCCTGACTAGTTGATGCCATTTGAGATTGCTCGCTTTGATTATTAGATATGTTGTTTGCTGAGTGTTGGCCAGAGTATGAAGAACCTGTTGCATTGTTCATGTTACTTGTTAGAACTATCCTCCAAAAGCACCAGGATGTGAATGTCCTACTGTATTTCTCATATAGTTATTGCCATGTCCTGATTTCTTCTTTTGCTCCCAAGCATCTAGAAAGCCAATCAGTTTGTGGCAGTTGTCTTTGGTGTGACCAGTGTAGTGACAATGCTCACATCTTCTTCCTTTGTGGTACTCCTTTCCTTGATTCTTGTTCACATTCATCACCACTGGATCTGATTTGTCAACAACATTAGTTACGTGTGTTGAGTGTTGAATCTCAACTTCTATAATCATGAAATAGGCTTAGTTTATGGTTGGTGTAACTCCTTTCAACAGAATCTGCCTATGAGCTTGGTCATAGATCTCATTCAATCCGCTAAAAAACTGAATCAGCCTTAACTGTTGCAAGTGATATACATATTCCTATGATTGAGGACACGAACAATTAGAATTTGGTGTCACTGCATCATATTCATTCCATAAAGTTTTCAGTTTAGTAAAATAATATGAAACCAAGTCAGTACCTTGTGTCAAAGTGTTGATTTCTCTGGTGCAACTGATAGATTCTCATGCGATTCACTTTGTCAAATCTCTCCTTCAAGTCTGCCCGAACTGAGGAAGCACTTGTAGTATATACAATTCCACTTGGGAGTTCTTCACTGACAGTGTTCATCAGCCATGATAACACAATTGCATTTCATGTTTCCCGTTGTTCATGTAGTTCTTCTCTGTACAGACCTACAAAAACATACTTCCTCTTTCCCATCACTGCAATCCTCACCAACCTACTCCAGATTCCATAGATTTTTTATCCAATCAACTTGGTTGGAATCAACACAACTGCTGAAGTGTCTGAAGGTCCAATATATAGGGGATCATTCTGTATCTTTGAGATCGTCATTTTTGCGGCTTCAATCTACAAATTGTCTAGCTAGAAAGCCTCTAAACTTTGCCTGTGAGTTCTCGAAGCAATCAGTATCAACTGCTCTGATACCATGTGGAATTGTGAGCTTTATCAACTCACCAATTCATCTATGAGCTGAACTGTACAGGAGGAGGAAGAATTTTATTGATTCTCAATTTCATACATCTGCTAGTCTGTTGAAAAAGGCAGTATATATAGCCAGAGGATCACATGATTCTCATGACCAACTCTGCGAGCTCATCAACAAACTTAACCAACTAGTACATTAGTAACTAATTGGAACAAGTAACTGAAGCAATGGAACGGTAAATCAGTGAAAGTGAAGTGAACAACTAAATTACCAAACTAACTACTAAACTAAACATATTGGAACAAAAGAAAATCAAACTTACAATCCATTCCAAAGAAAGTCTGGTAAGGTAGAGATTTTGCATAGTCAATGTTATTTACAATGATGACGAACTATAACAATAGGTATTTACAATAAGAAATGTGCATCTAGTACATTTCCACTCAATAGTGACGTGCTTCTAAGCTGTATTTACAAGGAAGCAAATACACTAGCGAATAGTTTTACAATCACTATATCAATCTTCATATTGATAATTATGAATAATTTTGCTAGCATCTAGGCGTGCATATTGCACATTACATGCCAATCATGCACTAAAACCCCTGTGGAGGGAACTCCAAGTATTCGATGGAACACTGGGACAAGCTTGTGCCGATGCCTCCACCATCTGCTCCATCTTAATTCCAGTGTTGCATATGTTAGCAACGGAGCGCATATGTTTCATTCCATACTGAGATAACGATCCACAATATGTTTCAAATGTTCTAACCTGTACAACCCAGGTATTGCTGATGAATATAAGCCATGAAACCATCCAAACTAACAATACATCAAAATACCAATGATCTGTGCTTCATACCCAATATACTCATCCAAGCTATACAAGAATAAAATTATTTCCTACCCACCAGCAAATTCAAAAGATGTTGATTAAAATGGAGTGTAAATGGCGTACTTACATAGGATTTCAGGCAGTCCCAATTGTCAACAAGAGGCTGACCAGCAGGGCGGACACTTGCCAGCACCTCTGGACCTTTTTTAATTCCAAACAGAAGCTTACCAACAAGGGCTATGCTGTTGTCTAAGTGCATTCTATGTGATATTGCCTCATTTAACTGTTTCTGAGCCTCAGTTTTCCTAACAGAGCCTTCAGGAGCCTTGTGGAACTGCCAGTTTAGACAAACAGAACAGTAAGTCAGAAAAAAATCACATGGTGAAGATCAGATACAAAATTTCAGTCTCTTTGACCTGAACATTAAGAATGGGCTTCTATAGTAGCTATACATCCCTCAAATATGGTCATTAGTAATTGGCACCTAATGGCAAATGTATATCTTTTTTTAAGATGATATTTCAACTAGGTTAATGAGCTTCAAAAGTCAAAACCATTATTTCCTGCCGTTTTACATGTGTAGGTAATTTTACTTCTTTCATACTTAGGATACTAACTTGATTCATAAAAACACAAACTTGGAGCATACCTTGTACCAGAAATGCACAAGATCTGCATCACGCTGGTTTACAGCCTTTGATGTTTGTAAGGAATTATCATCCATAAAAGTATAATTATCATTTGCAGGATCAGTACCCATATATAAGAATAGAGCATTCTTGCTGAGATGTACATCACCATATTGCATGACATGCGAACCATAGGTAGGATTCCCATGGGCAGTTCTCTCTTTGACCTGAATAATCAGGCATTAGAGCTGATGACTTGCACTCAATTCTCAAATTGCATCATATAAAGTACATTTCAGAAATAACCCCCATATGACTATTCACAGTAAGAGCTAAATCATCAGAAGTATAAAATGGCATCTACTTCCTCTCTTTACCCTTTCTCTCACTTGCACAACTGAAAGATATTGGCTTCGCTTTTAAAGTTCTTCATTTTACTACTATTATTTTATACTTTTCTACTGAGCCATGAATTCTATTATTGATTATCCCAATTCTCCATGTCCATAAGCCCTTACCAGGTGATATTGCTGCTTCAAACTTTCAGTCCGCAGGTTGTGTCTTTCACTGTTCAGATACAAAGAACAGAGTCAACAAAATATCATGCTGCTGAAACTAATAAAACAATATCATAAGCAGATTTATAGTTATAAGAACTACGCCTTAATTTCAGCTAGTTTGGGTGACTAAGTAGCATTTCATAATTGCATAATGGAAAAATTTGAATGTAAACAAATGGAAAGAAATCCTCATATCACTAACGCCAGCTCTCATTGGCAAGTAACCAGTTCTCGAGCAGTACCTTGTGAGTTTTATCATCACCAGTGTAGAATTCAAGAATGTATTCAATTTCTATGGCAAAGATACTTAAAGGACTAGATGAATTAAAGTTTTTCAAACATAGTGGTCTGCTAATACAGACATTGAGAATATCTTCAATTTCTATTGTCATGCTATTTATAGGACTGGCGAACTTATGATGTCAAACATAGCCAAGCAAGAAGCTAACACATTGGACAAATATCATAAGTCGAAAATTCATCAGAAACTCAAATTTGTTATAGTTGCTTAACATGGCATTTATGTAATGCAGAAAAAAGGCATGTACCTGTCCTCCATCCAGGAAATACTATACAAGTCACCCAGGCAGGTCTCATATTCGATAGGAGGACTAGGGTACTCTCCTGGGCAATAGGTTCCCCAGCTGCTCTCATCAGCATTTGATGCTGTTGTGGCATAGATGTTCAAACCTTCAGGAAGAAGACCCTCAAACATACTTCCAGACTCACAAGCTTCAAGATAAAATACCTGCGAATAGAAAACAAGAAGAAACTTAGAGAAGGGAAAAGGACTCAAACAACCTATAGCAGCAGGAGTCAGCAGGAAATATAAAAGCTCACCAAGCTTTTATATGTCCCGGAAGCATGCTTCTTCTTCAGAGCAGCAACCAGATCATTTGCATAGAGGTAAGGATTGGTAGGCATCCCTAGAATAATGACACTGTAATTAGTATATAAAGTGAAGGAACTATAAAATATTTTTCATACAATTTAAGAAGACCAATCAAATGCAAAATATAATTGACGACAGCAAGCCTTCAACACTTTGATCAAACAAAATATGTCCTGTCTTATTTTTTCATTCATCACCAAAAAACCAACTTACCCTTGATCCATACAAACGATAGAATTCCACATACAATAGTGATATCTCAAAATTTGAAAGGTCGAAAGAGAAGATGGTTCATAAGAGACATAATAAAACCACTAAAGTCAGACAGATTGTGAATCAACTATTGGCTAGTGATTTCTTGTTGAGTATGGCCGTCTATATCATATTCCAAATTAAAAGTTGTTATTGTTAATTTGGAAAGCAGATTATTCTTGGGAATATAGTTTATAAGCTTATGTCTAGAAATGCAGTTTCTTGGGAATATAGTTTACAAAGGTTGTTATTGTTTCACTTGGCTAGCAATATAGAAACTGCATTTCTAGATGTAGGCTTAGAGGAAATGTGAACACAGCAAAAAGGATCAAAGATTTTCATGAAACAAATCAGTACTAAGAAGTACAAAGAAGCTACTCACCAAGCACTCCAGCACCCCCATGATCACTATAAAAAATGAAGATATGATCATCTGGACCACTATCTACCACCTTTCCACTGCCTCCCGTAAGAGCAGTTTTGTTCCCAAGGAGAGCAGCAAGAAAGTTGTTAACAGTAACATCATCCCCAGTGTAATCCTGCCTCAAGAGATAATATCAGAAACAGGTATTAGATAGATGGTAAATTTTTAATTTTTTTTGAGAAGGTACAGTAGGTAGATGGTAAATTTACGGAAATACACTTACCTTGGGGACTCCTCTGTAAACATCCTCACCATGAGGGCTATTAATAATGACTCCTGGCCTTGGATTTTCTTCACTGTTTGCAATGTCATCATACATGAACACAACAATGTTCTCATCTTTAAGACCACCCTTCTTCAACAGCTGATATGCGTGGCATATATCAGCCTGATTCAAGAATGACAGGGCATATTATCAATATAGGATAACCATGTGGATCCCCATAATCAAGAGAAGTTGCTTTCTTTTTTCTACACAACCTCAAATTCAATTTATTAAAACAACAAAAAGGGGTGATCCATACGTATGTTACTAACTCAGTCAGAATTAACACTTAGTTGCTCGTGATATGTTAACAAAAAGGGGTCCAGTATTTGCAAAAGTATTTTAGTACCGTTAGATAATTAGTATGCTAGTGCATCAGCACAAGTGAAATTCAGAAAATATAAGAGATTCATAAAGCCAATCCCAGCATGCTTAGCAATTGAGGCTAAGTGAATTGGTTGTTCATTCAAAGAAAAATGTTGTTTTGCAAAAAATTATCACCCAAATAGTAATATCGTTTAGATAGGTACCTTCCAAGTTCATACAAGCAGCACATATATATATTAGCAAGGTTATACAAGTAAAAGACCTTGCCACTCAGAAACAAGAAAAGGACCCCAGATTACTATATATCAACTAACACCAGTGGCAGGTTACATCACACCAGCTTTCTTGAAACTCTAAAAGAGCATATTACATGGACATAAATATAATAATGGATAATACTCCCATCATCCATCTTTATTTATCCATTATACTATTTTGAGATATTCAATAATAGTTATCCACTTTATGAAATCAAGAGATAATTCTACAGTTAGCTCTTATTTTGTCCTTATCATTAATAGTAATCATTTTCCTATCCCATTTTTAAAATATTATATTTATTAATCTTTATGTGATTTGATTCAAAGAGTGATTTGATAAAATTACTCTATCATTAACTACTTATTAATCTCAGGACAAGTAAAGTTGGAAAGAGGGGAGGTTACACTCTCGTGGTTAGCCCCACAATTAACATCCACCAGTGTAATTCTTTTTATATATACAAAAAAGTTAGTTTTATATGCTATTTACTTGAGTGTAATTTTTTTGAGGGGATTCAATTAAACTCCTCGGCAAAAGACTACGGCCTTCTTGCTTTATAAACTTTGTTGATAGGTTTTATAAATTCATATCAAATGAAAACACATAATAATAATAATAACAATAATAATAATAATAATAATATCTCTTGTGAGCTCACAAAAGCATATACAGTAAACTTATTACTAAAGTGAACTGTAGCTCCGACTCCACTAATCATAAGGTAGACTCAATGAATTTTTGTTATACGAAAACACAGGAGAAATATTTGAAGGAAAAAATGAATTATGACCTGGTGACGATAATTCCAATAACCGTTTGATCCGGCAAGCAAGATAGCCCATCTTGTACCGACGGAGTCATCAGAACCTTCCGACGGAAGTTTCAAAAAGTTACGGCTCTCGGAAACGGCGGCGAACCCAATCAGGAACAAAATTCCGGCGACGTAACCATTCATTGTCGATACAATGAAAAATAGAAATAAAGGAGGATGTTGTAGAAAAGGCTCCCTTACCAGCTTATTTTATAGACTTTTGTGGCGTACGTGGACGGCTCAGATTAAATTAGATACCCTCTCCTTCTCCATTTCTCACTAATTAATTAATAATAATAATTTCTCCATAAGTCCTTTTCCCTATTAGAATCTGGACCAATTTTCGGATTATAGGGTGTTTTTGGTATCCAAGAAAATGTTTTTGAAAAATATTTTTTTATTTTTTATATTTAATTGGATTAAATATTTTAAAAAATATTTTTTAAATTAATTTATTTTTTCAAATTTAAGAAAAATGATTTCTTCCAAAAGTTAAGAAAAAAATATTTTTCAAAATTTTTATTCAATTTCAAATTAATTTTTTTATTAAATCCATATTATGATCCCCTCCTCGAATCTTAAAAAAATTAAATTAAATTAAATTAAAACCTTATTTAAAAAAAAAAACACATTTTGAAAAAAAAAATTCACCTACTCCTATTCCAACCCATCCAATTCCCCCCACCCCCTGCCCAAAAAAATTAAACATTTATGTTTACAAAAATTTTAAAATTGATTTTTTCTTTAAATATTTTACTCCACCTCCACCCTCAGCCCCCTACCTAGCCTCCTCACGCCCCAGCCCCCCACTCCACCCCACCCCACCCATACCAAAACATTTAAAAAATTTAAATTTTAAATTTTTTAATTTTTTACTCCACCCCCAATCCCCTCACCCAGCCTCCTCCCGGCCCAGCGCTCCCCCCCCCCAATACAAAAAAAAATTAAAAAATATT
>JAABOM020000103.1:14931842-14948924 GCA_011800125.2 Solanum clarkiae
AAAAAGTATTTTTATCATTAATTGGTTTCTCAACTTTTTTTAATCATAATTAATTAGTTTGTCAAATTTTTTCGTTTTTCCTTTATGACACTACTATTTCAATAAAAATTTTCTAATTTCACCATGAATTCTAATTATGTAATGAAAGGTGTCATCCTAAATATGATAAAATATTATTTCCTATCTTTTTTGATATATAACTTCTCTACTTCTATAAAACACTTCAATTTTAACGTTTGATTCATCAATCATTAACAATCAACAATTTGACTTGTATTTTCTTATTTTACAATTGCAATCAATTTTTTTCTTACTTTAATTGATTCATTCATCCTCTTCATGGATTTGTGTTAACTGATGTTGGATCTTATTTTATACTTTTTTTCGAACTTTAAATTAATTCTCAGGTTTACTTATAGTATACACTCACATTCTTTGTTTCATATTCTCTTCCCTTTCTTTTCCACTTTTTGGATTTGAAGAAAATAATATTAATTTTCATGGTTGCATAAGTTGCTTGAAAATAATATTAATTGTTATGTCAGCGTAACTTGTTTCATTCAGATTATATTATGCCCTTAGTTTACTTAGTTGAGTCTAATAAATTTTCACTATTTAAATTTTTTTCTTATTTTATAATTAACATCTCAATCTTTTCACAAGTTTCATTTATTCAGGTAAAATAATATCTCAAGTTTCATCTATTCAGGTAAAATAGTATCTCAAGTAAGACAATACTTCTTTGCTTTAGACAAAATTATCTTTTCATATTTAATTTTTTATAGTTTAGTTTCCAGATCACTTTTGGATTAGAATTACTTTATATTTAGAATCCACTTCTTTCTATGTAAATAATTAATAAAAATTTTGACTACCGAATACTTTATTAATAAAAGTATATAATGTAACAACTTTAAAAATAAAATTATCTTGGAAACACTAAACTACTCCTTTTATATTTCAGAATCCTTTGTTACATTAAGTTTTAGTCAATTAATTGTTTAATTTCTAACTATTCAACTCTAAACTATTACTTTATGTATTAAAAAACTATTAGCATATCTATACTATAATCAATTGAATTGATTTTTTTCATCTTTGCTCTATCACAATAGACTAAACTATAGCATCAAACTAGTAATATTTATTTAATTTTTATTAAAAGTATGTAGTATTACAAATTTAAAAGAAAAAAATTCAGTAAAATTATGTTGCAAATATTAAACTGCTCCTTTTATATTTAGGAATCTTTTAGTACATTAATTTTATAAATTTAATTATTTAAATGCTAATTATTCAACTCTAATTATTACTTTATGTATTCAAACATTATTAATATATCTTTATTATAAGTAATTGAATTGATTTTCTCATCTTTGCTGTTTCACAATAGAATAAACTATTTTATCAAACTAATAGTATTTAGTTAATTTTGTTTATATGAATAATGTACTTATTTAATGATAAGTACTATTTATATATAATTTTTAAGTTGACATGGCACATACTTGCAAAGCACGTACATTAAACTAGTGTATTTATAAATTGTTTATTTTGATTTTGATTACTTTTTGAATGTAACAGTGTGGGTTATTTTACTACATGACTTAGCAACATGAGTATAAAAATCTGTATCTATATGTTATAATTTAATTGTGGTCTTTAAAATAATAATGTAATACATTTCCTATGTGATTAAATTTTTTTATTACCTTCCCCCCTTATTTTTTTTCCATTTATTTGTTTATATTTAAAAAGTAGGAACATTGTATAATAACTAATATATTTAATATTTGATAAATTTATACATTTACTTTATTAACAACTCATATTTCCTTATATTCTTTATACCTTCAACTCTTGAATTGTCACGTCCTGGGAGGATACCCTAGACGTAACTGGCACTCAGAGACTATTGCTAGTCTCCAAGCGAACCACTTGGTCTCATCGCATTCATTCATTCATTTATATATTCTACTAATCAGGGGAAGACATAAGGGAATAAATGGGTGCATCATCATCTAGTCTCAAAATAATAGTATAATAAAAGGCTAGCAGGAAGAACTAGCTCAAAATCTTACATCAACATTCGGTTGTAGTCTATGAAGCCTCTATCACTACCAGGATGTGCCAATGACAGACCCATGACTACCTCAATCAAAATAAAACTAAGCAAATCTAACTCTAAAACTAGATGAAAATAAAGTAATGAATCCTCCGAAGTAGGGGAGGCTCAATAATCAGCTGAACGTCTCAAATCCTCAACGATGCGCCTGTTGACGATCTCCAAATTTTGTATCTACATCATGAAACGATGCAGTTCCAACGAGAGACATTAGTACGTGGAATGTAGTGGTATATAAAATAGTTGAGTGAAATCGAAATAGGTAGAATAATATGAAACAACATCAACTCAGAAAGATAACCAATCAAATTGTCAAATGTCTATCTAAAGTAAGAATAAAGAGTAGACAATGATTCAACAACATCAATCACATCATATTATCACCTCAACATCAGAGTACTATCAAGATAGAACTTATCTGGGAGTTTCTCTAACCAATAACCATCATCTATGAGCTGGTGATGATACAACGAATCGATGTCGTTGCCACATTCGTCCAGTACCTTGCCGGGGTAAAGGATGTGTCTATCAGTGGATTCCTAAATCTATCAAATCCTCTTTTGGGACTGAGAAAACATCCGTTTTTCACCATCCAATTCTCTCCTACGCTGGCCACGTAGTCAATGAGTGCGAGTGGGACTCACTCTTACTCGTATCAATGCTCAATACTCCTCCTATGACTCATTTCTCATAAAACAATCCATCTAATCAAATTATCTTAATCAAATCATCCCAATCAATAGCTCAAGACTTAGTATAATCGTCAGAGAACAATTGAATGGACAAATCATTAAAGTTCATTTACGAAGACTCAAGAGAATATCAAGTTCTATCAATCTATCATCATTCTCACATTTACAATTACAATCTCTATCAACATCCTCAGTCAAGACTCTAGACTCAATCCTTATCTTCTTTCATGTATGTTTTTAAAAGTCAACATATAGGGTTTATGCAATATCTCATGAAAAGTATACAAAACAAGAAAAAAAGTTTTATGATATTCATCAATGCATGAATATACATGTAAGTAATATAGTTTTCAAGAATTTAATCAAGGTAATACTTCAAGAATAATGTATAGGGACTCATAGACTCTCAACTAATCTAATGACTATCTATGGGGCACATGGGAGAATAATCTCATGCTTTTAGTTTAGCCTTATATAACTGAAAAATTGATATTTTAATCAAAATTTGAAGAATACTAGCTTTCTTGGAGAAAATCCTCGATCTCGGTAGTTCCTTTAGAGAGGAAGAACTTGGAAAGACATTATTTAAAGGGCTTCTCCTTAATTCTTGAATTCTTAACTTAGAATTTTTAGAGTTCTTGATGAAGAACCCTACATTCTTGAAAAAAAAATCAAGAAATCCTTTCTTGGGACTCTTGATTTCATCTTCTTGAAACTCTTGAGCGTGAATCTTGAAGGCTAATCCTAACTTGAGGGCTTTCTTGATTATTCTTGAACGTTTATGTTTAGGAGTGAAGACAGAGGGCTTTTGATTATTAAAACTGACGTTTTATGCGTTTTGGGACCTTGAATAGACCCCCAAAGGTTTTAGGATAAAAGTACTCTCAAAATAACAAAAATAAAACATCATTGCTTATCTAGTAAGGGTCCGTGTTTGGTCCACGACGCGCTCCGGGCACGGACCTTCAGACAACTTTGCAGTCCTTCACTAAAATGATCATAACTTTCTACTCCAAACTTTGATTAAGACGATATTAAATGTGTTGGAAAGCTAATTCAAATATATTTGATTTGATATATAATGGGTCACCTAACTCATTATACTTTAAGAGATATGGTCGTTTGAAGTTGACCCTTTTATCTACTCATACGAAATCTTAGTTGGTAAAAATTCTTTGGACTTGGCTTGGTGTGAAGGATCCCTTATATTTGTTTATTGAACTTAGGAGGGGTTGAAAATTAACCGGAATGTCTCTTAAAGAAAAATGAATTTTTTAAAAAAATACAAGGCATGTCTGCAGCGCGCACAACCACTGTTTTTCATTTTGAATAGAAAAATTATTTTTCGATCAGGTGACTCTAAAATTCAAACAAGACCATTTTCCCACTCAGTTTTTCGTGTTGATCACAATCCGGTCTTGAATTTTTCATTGAAGCATGGGAAGACGCGTTATATGTACAATTTCATTCTAGAAGTATTTCAAGAATTTTACGGGGTGTTACATGAATCTTATTCATAATTCTTATTTGTTTCATTTTTATAAGTTTTAATAATATTTATTTAATGTAGAAAAGAATACAGTTAGCAAATGTAACAACAAAGACATAACATAGAAGTTCAAAAGCAGTTTTTAAGAAATCAATAGAAGATCAAATACTCCTATAAAAGATAAAGAACATAAAAACAAAAAATAAGTATTCAACTTAATACAGTAGATTGTTATTCAAAATATGAACTCTTATTCCATTTGCTTCAGCACTTACACATTCTAAATTTTTCGTTCTACTATATATATATATGAAAGGTTAGTATTTTAAAAAAAAATGCAACGAATTTCTATTTAGGATACTAAAAAATATATATATTAAGTGCATGAGTTTGATATTTTTATAATTAACAAACTGAGTCGAGGACCAGATAGACTATTGGATCGCTATGCTGAGTTAAATATGGGATACACCTGGTTTAAAAGTTGTTCTACTTGGTGATATGTCAATCGCAGTTGTACTGAAGGATCAGCGGTCCATGCACTGCATCGAGTGCAGTATAAAAGGAGCTTGTCCAAGGAATAAACTCAAGTTTTTGGAAGATTTCACAATTGAATATTCTTGTTCCAAAAAGTTCTCTCTTGACTCCTTGTGTGAGAAGATACAACTACTGCATACGAGGGACCTGATAGAAGACTTCTGTAGTTTCTTTGTTTATGTGTTTGGTTTGCAAACTATAAGAACACTCCTAGTATATAAAGGAACGCGGTTATTGTTGTTTATTGTTTTGAGAGTTGTATACCTTGTAGGCTATGTATAGTCTTACGGTTGTGTTGTAGTGTAGTTTAATATCATTAAGGTAGTGAGAGTGCAGACTAGGTGGTGCTGCTGCTCATTGCTTGTAACTAGGTTACAAGTAGGAATGGTGACAAAGTGAGAGAAATAAGTCGTGTGTGTTGTATTTCTTTGCTCATTCATTAGTGAATTTAGATTTTGGGAAATCTTTACGTGACAGATCGTGGTTGTTTCTACCTTGAACAAGGAGTTTTTCCATATCAAATCCTTACATATTTGTTTCTTGGTATTTATTTTCTTTTCGTTTCTGCTTGTAGTGTTCCGAAGGACCAGATCCCTTACTGGGTAGATGCTTATTAACTCAGCAAGTGGTATCAGAGTAGGGATCTCTATAAGGTTCATATCTAGAGATTTCCTAGTGAATATTGATGCTTCACTTAGCTTAGAAGAGGGACAATCATCTACAAGGCTACCAAGATTTAATGGAAAGTTTTATGAGTGGTGGAAAGGTCGTATGCACAACTTTCTCATGGCAGAAGATAGTGAACCATGGGACATCATTCTTGATGGACCATGTATTCCTCTGATTGAAGTGAAAGAAGGAGAAACAACTAAGCAGGTTCTTAAGACCCGACGGCAATACTCAGAGGCTGATAGAAAGAAGATTGAGAAAAATACAAGGCAAAAAAACATATCATGTTTGGGATCAAAGCTGAGGAGTATAACCGAATTTCATCTTGTGAATCGGCTAAAGAGATATAGTACTGTCTGAGGAATGCTTATGAAGGTATTTAGCAGGTAAAGGAGTCTAAAATGGACATGCTGACTTCTCAGTATGAAAACTTTATTATAATGGAAGGTGAATCCATACACGACATGGAGACCAGGTTCTCATCTATAACAAATGAGTTGAAATACTTGTGAGAACCTGTTAGTCAAAGCAAATAGGTGAGAAAGATTCTCAGAGTGCTTCCCAAGTCTTGGGAAAGCAAAGTTGATGCTATCACAGAGTTAAACAATCTGATGACTTTGATCATGGATGTGGTCATTGGCATACTTCAAACTCATGAACTGAATAAGAAACATGCTACGACTAAGAGAGAACGAAAGAAGGATAAGACTTTGGCACTGAAAACTGTTCACAATAATGATGAAGTTGATGGTGTAGATATGACATATCTCACCAAAAGATTCAAGAAGATTATCAGAAAAAATCCTAGTTTTACAAGGAAAGATAATGTAGGAAGGTCACAAGGTAATGCTGAGTTGTGTTTTGGATGTGGAAAACCAGGAAACTATGTCAAAAGGTGTCCCTTTGGAAGGTTGAGGGTGTCAAAGTTTGTGAAAGATCGAAGGAAGAACTAGGTTCCGAAAAAATTCAGGAAGAAGATTGCAGCTGATCAGATTGTGATGAAGGCTCTGGGGTGTAAGGTAAATCCTCCAGTGATTCTGATAATGAAAAACAACCTGAGAACTCATCCATGCTTGTTGTAAATGATGATGACGAAATCTTTGATATCTTGTTTGCTTTAATGGCTCAATCATATGATGAGGAAAAAGAGGAGGAATAGGTAACACTGATAGACTTAAAAGAGAACTTTGATCTTTACTCTACCAAAAAGTTGAAAGAAGCTTGCAATGTGTTCTTATTGACTCCATTTGTGAATTAACTGCTGAAAAAGACCTGTTAAACAATAGTGTGGATATGTCACATGATGAAAACAAATATTCTAACTAGTCAATTATCTGATCTGGAAGATAAGGTTATGGCTCTTAAAAAAAGATGAATTGTTGAAACTGATGGAGAATGACACTAAGTCTGATATTAAGTTAAAAGCTAAAATAAGTGAAAATGAACTTGCTTTAGAAGAGAAACTAAAGGTTGCTGAGTTAAAGTTGAATCTAGCCTTAGAAAAAAATGTTGTGATGAAGATTGAATGCTAAAGGTTAAGGAGGACCTGAACAAGTCCATGAAGTGGACTGCATCTTCAAAACTATTGGGTGACATGTCCAGTAGTTGGGGTCATGAAAAGTGAGGTATAGGATTTGTCAACAAGATTTATCCCCCCATATAATCCCTACAGTAAATATGTCTCTGTTGTTGATAATTTATTGTGTCTGCATTGTGGTAGAAATGGTCATCTGAAGGGCAGCTGTGAAGTTCTCAAGTGAACTCTGAAAAGGCAACAATCTGGTTACTCAGGAAATAAAATGGTGAATGAAGGACCCGGTCCTAAGTCAAAACTGAGCAACAGACCTTTGCCTAGTTGGACAAAAAAATTGTGATTAGGCCTCTATCTCATTATTGGGAACTCAGATTAAAGTAAGTTTCCGAAACTAACAAGTGATCACATGCAGGAACAGTCTGAAGGAAGCAATCAGTGCTAGTTTATGGACAGTGAATGCTTAAAGCATATGACTGGAAGGACTAAAAACTTCCTCTCTTTAAAAGAAATTGAAGGTGGCAGTGTATCATTTTGTGATAAGAAGGGGTACATCATGGTCATAGGAAAGATTAGTAAGTTCTTTGAGAAAACTATTGAAGATGTGTACTATGTTAAAGGATTGAAGTACAGTCTTCTTAGTGTTTCTCAAATCTGTGACAAAGGCAATGAGGTTAAGTTCTTATCAGACAAGTGCACTGTTACAAATTTGTCTACTAATATAGTGATCCTCACAGCAAAAAGATGCAGAAACATGTATGTAGTAGATCTTAGAACTACAAAACAAGGCAATCTCACAAGTCTTAAGGTCCAAGATGATTCAAGTGACTTGTGGCATAGGAGACTTGGTCATGTCAGCCCTTCTCTACTGAACAAGGTAGCTTCCATGGACCTGGTTCATGGTCTATCAAAGATGAATTTCAGTAATTCCAAAATGTGTTGTATGTGCTAAAGAAAAGCAGTCAAAAAGCCCATTCAAATCTAAAAATGAGGTAAGTACCACTAGACCTATTGAGCTTATTCATGTTGATCTTTGTGGTCATATGAAGGTTCAAAGTCATGGTGGTAAGAGATACATTATGGTAATAGCAGATGACTACTCAAGATATACTTGGGTAAGGTTCCTGAGATCAAAGGATGAAGCTGCTGAGTTGTTGATCAACCTCATCAAATAAGTTCAGAATCAATTTGGAAGCAAAGTTGCAGGGATCAAGTTTGATCATGGTACTAAGTTTGAAAATTCAAAACTGAATGGTTTTTGTGCAGATCAAGGAATCCATAACAATTTTTCGGCTCCTACAACACCCCAGCAAAATAGAGTTGTGGAGAGAAAAAATAGAACACCAGTGGAAATTAGAAGGACCATGCTGATTGAGTCTGGATCAGCCAAGAACTTTTGGGCTAAAGTTGTCAACATTGCATGTTATGTAACAAAAAGGTGTCTGATCAGGTCTGTTAAGAACAAGACTCCTTATGAAATCTTGTTTGGTAGAAAACCCAGCACCAGTCACCTGAGGGCCTTTAGATGCAAATGTTTTGTTCTCATAAATGGGAAGGAGGAAGTTGAAAAATGTAATCCAAAAAGTGATGAGGGTGTTTTTGTTGGATACTCTACAAATAGCAAGGCTTATAGAATATTTAACAAAAGAACTCTTTGTATCGAAGAAAGTGTGCATGTCATCCTTGATGAGTCTGGTGATATGAAAAATCTCAGTGATTTAGAGGACTCAGACCTGGATGAGCCCTTCCAACTTCAAAAGAACAACCTGATAAATGATCATTCAATGGATGATTCTGTATAAAATCAGGATAGAACAAATGAAAGTGATGCTAATGCAGAATCTTTAGAAAGACTTGGTACTTTTTCAAGAGACACAGAGGTAGATAGTGTTGATCATGATGAAATGCCTGACACTGTGCAACAAAAATAAGGAAATGACCTTGATTCCCTAAGGAATCAGGATTAATCTACAGCAAGGACCTCTAGGTGGAAACATCAATCATCTCATCCTGTCGACAATCTAGTCACTCCTTTGGACTCTAGAATCCAAACAAAGTCAAAGACTAGAAACCTGATGTCCTCTTTTTTGTCCTCCATTGAACCAAAGAATATCAAATAAGCTCTCAAGGATGCTGACTGTGTGAACTCCATGTAGAAAGAATTGCTTCAGTTTGAGAGAAGCAAAGTGTGGCATTTCATTCCTAGACCTTCAGATAGAACTATAATAGGGACCAGATGGGTGTTCAAGAACAAGTTAGATAAAAATGGTACAATCACAAGGAATAAGTCCAGATTAGTGGTACATGGTTTCAATTGGGAAGAAAGGATTGATTATGATGAGACTTGTGCTCTAGTGGCTAGAATGGAGGCTATCAGAATATTGATTGCTTTTGCCACTTACATGAATTTTAAGTTGTTCCAAATGGATGTAAAGAGTGCATTCCTGAATGGTTACCTTAAAAAAGAAGTCTTTGTAAAGCAACTTCTTGGGTTTGAAAATGTTAGATTTCTAGATCATGTCATGAAATTAGACAAGGCACTGTATGGGCTGAAACAAGCTCCAAGGGCCTGGTATGAGGCCTGGTATGAAAGGTTGTTTAGATTTCTGCTCAGTCATAGATACAAAAGAGGTAAAATAGACAACACTTTGTTTCTAAAGACTAGAGGAAAGAATCTACTGATTGTGCAAGTGTATGTTGATGACATCATCTTTGGTGCTACCACAAACTCTCTCTGTCAAGAGTCTAGGGACCTGATGCGCAGTGAGTTTGAAATGAGTATGATGAGTGAGCTTAGCTTCTTTCTTGGGATGCAGATTAAACAAACCCCTAGTGGTACCTTTATTAGTCAAGAAAAATATATCAAGGACCTGCTTATGAAGTATCAACTGATGGATGAAAAGTCTATTGATACTCCACTAGGGATAAGTTCTAAGCTGGATGTTGATGAATATGGTACTATGCTGAATGCCATTATGTATAGAGGGATCATTAGTTCACTGTTGTACTTGACTGCTAGCAAACCTGATATAATTTTCAATGTTGGCATGTATGCTAGGTTCCAATCTTGTCCAAAAGAATCACACTTAAAGGCTGCAAAGAGGATATTTCGATATCTCAAAGGTTCTAAATGCTTGGACCTGTACTACCCTGTTGGGGATTGTTTTGATCTTAAGGGATATGTTGATGCTGACTTTGCAGGGTACCTAGTTGACTATAAAAGCATATCTAGTATGGCTTATTTTTCGAATTCTTCATTGATTTCCCGAGGGACCAAGAAATAAAATTCAGTTGCATTATCCATTGCTGAGGCTGAATATGTAGCTGCTTCAGTTAGTTGTTCAAAATTATTATGGATCAAACAACAACTTGAAGATTTTTGGAGTACTGACAGATACAATTCCCTTGATATGTTACAATACCAGTGCTTTGAACATGGCTAAGAATCTTGTTCATCACAAAAGAACAAAGCACATTGAGGTGTGACATCATTTTCTTAGGGACCCGATTGAAAAGGGAAATATATGCATGAAGTTTTGCAATACTGAAGATCAAATGGCTGACATCTTTACTAAGCCTCTTTGTAGGGATTAATTCGAAAGGAACAGACTAAAATTGGGGTTGATCAAGCAGAATCACTCAGTGTCTTAATGACTGTAAACTTCCCCAAAGTTTTGGCTGGAAATGCTAAGGCAAATATCTGAGAAATAATTCACTATAAGTTAAATGCCTATGTGTATATTGCAGATCTGCAGAATTTTTGACATTTTTATAGGAATTAAAGAATTTGAACTTAAAAGGTTTCTCTCAAGTATCTTCTCATCAGGGACCTGACTCCGTTCCAGGTTGGTATTCTTTTCATAATGTTTTATAGAATTAATATGGGTGCTCTGGACCTTTCATGTCGGTTCAACTTTTCTGTACCAACATCATTTCGTCCCGAGAACCGAATCGATATAACCAATCTGGGACCAAACGCTTCCTTTCCACACTTTTAAATGGACTTTCATTCGCCATTTTGTTCTCATCAGTTTCCTAGAAATCGAATCAACTACTTCTTCTTCTTTTTTTTTATCTTTTTTCCTGTGTTCTTGTTGTCTTGTGAAAAACTTTAAACATGTCTGGAAGCCCCTCACAACTAGGCACTGGAAATGAGTCAAACATCAACACACCCCTATCTTCTCCTCTTCATACTCTGACAAAGCCTGAAGAGTTGCATCCATTGACCCAAAACCTTTCACCCTCTTCACCGACTCTTCCACTTCCTTCTGAGTCTACATCTGAGAGATTAGAATCACCCAGTACAGCACCTGATGTAACCCCGTTAGAACCACCATAAAGTGTTGTTGAGGAACAGGGTGACTCCTCCCCACTTGGACTTACCTTTTCTTCTTTATCTGAAAAGCACTTTGAGGGGGACTTGGTCATGGACAAAGGCATGGAGTCCAATATACTTGTAGAGGGGCCTGAATGGATTGCTAAGGGATTACTAGACCTTAAGGAGAATGAACAAAATACCAGGGATGAGCCTGCCTCCCCTGATCTCAGTCGGGAACTGGGCACACCAGTATTTGATCAAACCCCAGTCGGTGAGATCAGGCTTGTGAATGTCTCTGAAAATGCTGAAGAAGACTTGGATGATGATGAGGATAATCATCCTTTGATTTGGAAAATGAAGAAACTTATTGTCCCTTCTGCTCCTATTCCTACAAAGGACCAGGTTAGAATAACAAAGGGAAAACAAAATGTGACTAAAGAAACACTGGAGTGTCCAGGAGTTATACTACCAGGGGAACAGAGAAAAAGTTGCTAAGTGATGCAATGGTTGCCAGTAAGGTGAAGTCCACAAAGAAAAAGAGGTTGAGACATACTGTTGTGATGGAAAAAGATGTACTGAAGGACCAGGTGGTCGATGTAGATGAGGAGAAGGAGATTAGTTGGACTGAGTCAGATAAGAACCTAGTTGGTCTCAAAATACACTCTGAGGTAACCAAGCCCTCATCTCAAAGATTTGACAGCACAACGGACCCTAAGACTCGAAAGAAAGAGGTTGGGAAAACTGAGAGGGGTGACCCTGCTCCCACTCGAGGACCAGGTTCACTTGTTAAGTGACAAAAATTTGAAAAAGTTCTTACCAAGGAGGAGAGGATAAGGTTGTTGGAAAAGCAAAAAGTGTTGAGTGGAAGAGTGTTTGAACCTGCGGCTAGTTAGTAGACATAGTTGATTTCCAAGGATAGACCCACCTATTTGAATGGTCAGTTCCTTTCTTGCATTAGTGGGAGGTAAGGGAGCTTTACCTCAACTTTGAGGTTCAAAAGGATGGAGGTTTTATGACATCTGTGAGGTATATCTCATTTAGGGTAGATGAGGAAGTTTTGAAGATGAACAGGATAAGGATCAAAACCATTATTGACAAATCCCTCACGAAGAACTTCTTGCTATTGATTGGGAAGGTGCAAAAACTAAACACCTCAGTCGTTGCCAAGAAGTATCTTAAGGGGCAATATCAGTTATATTTTGAGTTTGTCAACAAGGTTTTGTTGCCTAGAATAGCGAAGAAGACCATAGCTACTATGGTTGATTTGTACTTGATGGAGATGTTTTGCACTCTGGAAGACATCAACCTACCAGCATTGATGATAGAACACATGACTAAGGTTTTAAATATGAGTGAGGGCAAGCATGGATTGGACTACGGGTACCTGCTAAATCATGTGTTCGAGTACTATACAGTGAAGCTGGGAAGGGGAATAGTTGGAACCATCAAACAAGCTCTGTCTCACACTACTTTGCAAGAGTGTGAGTGTGGGGAGCTGAAGGCTGGGATCAGGAAGTCTCCCATGTCTGACCTAATATATCAGAAAGAGGCCTTAAAGGCATAAATGGAGGAGTTGATTGTTGCCTTGGCACATAAGGATGCTGAAGTGATCTTGGTAAAGCCAAGCTGGCCCAAGGCACAAGTGAGGGACCAAGCTCTGCCGAATTGATCAAGCTGAAAGAATAAAATGTGCAGTATGCCCTGGAGATCAAGTCTCTCATTCACCAGCTTCTTCAGGCGTATCAGGACTCTAATGCAAAAATGACTATGCTTATCCAGCCTTTTGCCCTTAAGTCCTCCGGTTCCTAGGTCATCCAGCCTTGTGCATTTTTTTTTATTCCCCTTTGTTTCTTATGATCCTATTCTTTGGCAACTTTTATTGTACCTCGGTCCTGAGCATATCATGTTATTTTTTTTGGTTGCTATGACTGGAATGCCAATTTGAGATGAAATGATCTCTTGTTATGACTCTTTTTTCTAGTTCATTTTCTTTGCTTTCTATACTTTTGCTCACTTTATGTGATCTCATTTACTTGGTATTTCTTAACTGTGACTATTCTCTTAGTTTACTGTTTGGTATTTAATGATGCCAAAAGGAGGGAAGATTACATTCAGGGGGAACAAGTACAGTTGTTGGGAATAAAGGGGGAAGCATACATTCAGGGGGAACAAGTAGCAATTCATCCTTTCTGGGGGAACACAATTTGTCATCATTAAAAGAAGGAAAAATGTTAAGTGCATGACATTGATGTTTTGATGATTAACAAATTAAGTCGAGGACCGGTAGACTATCGGATCGTTATGCTGAGTTAAGTATGGGATAGAACTGGTTTAAAAGTTGCTATAGTTGGTGAGATGTCAATCTCAGTTGTACTGAAGGAATGACGGTCCATATACTGCATTGAGTGCAGTATAAAAGGAGCTTGTCCAAAGAATAAATTCAAGTTTTTGAAAGATTTCACAACTGAATATTCTTGATCCAAAAATTTCTCCCTTAGCTCCTTATGTGTGAAGATACAACTGCTGCATACGATGGACCTGATAGAAGACTTTTATAGTTTTTTTTTGTTTGTTAGCTGTTGTGTTTGGTTTGCAAACTGTAAGATCACTCCTAGTATATAAAAGAACATGGTCATTGTTTTAGTTTATTGTTTTGAGAGTTGTACACCTTGTAGGTTGTGTATAGTCTTAAGGTTGTGTTGTAGTGTAGTCTAACTTCATCAAGGTTGTGAGAGTGTACACTAGGTAGTGTTGTTGCTGATTATTGCTTGTAACTAGGTTGCAAGTAGGAATGGTGAGAAAGTGAGAGAAATAAGTCGTGTGTATTGTATTTCTTTACGTTGCTCATTCATTAGTGAATTTGGGTTTTGGGAAATCCTATCGTCATAGGTCGTAGTTGTTCCTCCCTTGAGCAAGGAGTTTTTTCATGTTAAACCCTTGTATATTTGTTTCTTGCTGTTTACTTTCTTCTAGTTCTGCTTATACTGTTCCGAGGTACTAGATCCCTTGCTGGGTTAGACGCATATTAACTCATAAATATATATAATGAAGACGAGGATCTACGTTGTCTTCTCTGCACAGACCTGAATACAAATACTATTTACTATTTCATTAAAAAAAGAATATATCCATTCATAGAATTAATTTTTATATATAAACAATGGAAGTGGAAATAATTTTATTAGTTAAAATAAAACATTTTATTAAGCTCCCTGATATTTGATTCCATTATTTGTACCGGCATACTCCAGTGGACAAAAAACGTACAAAAACAATGAGATGACATGACAAAACTATGACAAGTAACAAGAATTTTCTTGTAAAACAATGAATTCGCAATTGTTTGATCATAGAGTTTAAAAGGTGAAATTTAAAAATTAGATATTTTGAAGTTGACTTTGGACATGTATTTTGAAACACGAGAGTGAAAATCTCAAAAATCAAAATTTGTAAAAAAATTAAAGATGTGAGAAAATCTTATCAAATTTCCATGGTAAACTCAATATTAAAGATATGATCACAAAAATATTTAGAGAAAAATTCTCAAATCTATGATCAAATATTTTAAAATAAATTCTCATAATATATGACAAAATGCTATGGCAATAATTGTCAAGTTCTTGACATATACATTTTCGTGAATTCCTATGGTTGGTTTACTTTTAAGACCTTTGAATTCTACGTTGTGAAAAATTTTGTACGTCTTTAGAGTTTCTGGCACAAAGTTAAGGATGCTATAAATTTGTCATACACCTAGCTCAATATTTGAATGGTTTCTTTGTTAATTTCAAACACAATATAATTAGAATGATATCTAGGCATAATATTGTTGGTGTATTTTTCCTTGTTTTGGTCTCAATATTGGTTAATATTGAAGGTCGCAGTATCTCTCAATTCTTAAACCAAGAATCAGAAGGAGCCAAATGGGCCGTCCTAGTTGCTGGCTCCAATGGCTGGGATAATTATAGGCATCAGGTTATCATCCTAGGTTATTGTTTATGTGATTTGATTTAGTATTTAAAAGAATCAAATCAAACTCACACTATGTACACTCCTAGTTAATAATCTAAATGATAGTTAAATGACAATATTAATTAGGACATAATTACTCATATGCTCACTCAATTACTATTTACTTTTTTTACTGAAAATCACTCAACTTTTAATTTTAATTCAAGAATCACTCAACTATGAGTATTTTTCTTATAAAATCAGTCAACTTATTTAATTATTTTTTAATTAAAATTTTTTGAAATATATTTTTAATTTGAAACCAAAATTTTTAAAAAATTAAAAATAATATGCATTTAAATCATTTAGTGATCCAACCGCTAAAAATATAATATTGACCCATTTTATTTTACCCATCCTCCTAAACTAGCCACTCACTTCTTCGCCTCTTTCTTTTCTTCTTTTTTTTTTTTCCGTCTTTCTCAATTGCTACCTCATGGCATAAACAAGTGGAGAAACTGATAGCAAGAGAGATTTAAGTCACCAAAATATGAAAGATCTGAATCCATTTGAGTGACGCAATCCTAACTGAGGTTTATTGAGTTATCAAAACTACGTGTATAAAGACATTTGATATATACACTATGAATGATTGTATATATGATTTCAGGCAGATGTATGCCATGCTTATCAATTACTGAAGGCTGGTGGTCTTAAAGATGAGAACATCATTGTATTCATGTATGATGACATTGCTCACAATAGAGAAAACCCCAGACCTGGAGTCATCATCAATAACCCACATGGACATGATGTTTACAAAAATGTCCCAAAGGTTTGTTCTTTTTGGGCTTCAAATATATATGTTGGAAATTTTTCAAGATTTAGAGTATTTCCTAGCTTATTTGTTTGTTTTGCTGAGTCAGGATTATGTAGCTGAAGATGTTAATGCTAAAAACTTTTACAACGTCATCCTTGCCAACAAAAGTGGTATCGTTGGGGGAAGTGGCAAAGTTTTGAACAGTGGCCCAAATGACCATATCTTCATCTATTATACAGATCATGGTGGCCCTGGAATTGTTTGTAAGTATCTTCCTCGCGTTAATTTTGCTTACTTTTCTGTTTTCACATTTAGCAGGACTTAGTTTGAAATTATTTCTTGCATATTTTAGGAAACTCATAATTACTATTAGTTTAATTAGGAGATCCTTACCCTAATATATTTGAAAAAGAAATATATTATTCCTTTAATATTGGAAGAACCTTTTTCTTACAGTTCTATTAGGTCTACCTGAATCTCGTTGAATTCTTATGTTATTTTTTTTCTCTATGTTCTTTGTTTGTTATTCTGTACTAGTTAATTAATGATACTTTCATAGCACACATGGTCATTCAACTAGCTAGTATAATTCAGCCTCTACCATAATTTGAGCATCTTACTTCCCTTTTTTGATTTATCGTACTTCTTTCTAAATTTTGTAAGTTTTCCAAGAGGCACAATATACAAATTTGACCCTAAATTTGGAGCGAAATTATAAGTTGGAACTTCAACTTTCAAAGTGCACAAATAGGCACTCCAACTTGTCCATTTCTGAACATTTAAACACAACTTGCTGACCTAACACAGCAAGTGTTTAACACGCAAATGAGGCGCGTATGAGGAGTGTTTTTTACCATTTCAACGGTAAAAAAAGAATGAATTGACCCTTTTACCCCTACTACATGTCTTTATATATATACTATTTATTTTCAAATTAAAAAACACTTTCT
>JAABOM020000103.1:14972548-14986391 GCA_011800125.2 Solanum clarkiae
GGTAGAGTTAGGTGGATGCTTGGCCTCGGGGTATAGTAGGGTTGATTGGGCAGGGGTACTCGTGTGTTCTCAGTATAGTTGTATTGTGTGTTACTCGTACTTCTTTTTCATACTTACAAACTGCTATGTGCATTTCATTAGTAGTCATATCTTCTCTTTGTTCCCTTCACCTCTGTTTTTGTCACCTCTGTTTTTGTCATATCTAATTCATTTCTGCTTATGAGTTTTGAGATGAGAGTCACAGGAAACAGCCCCTCTTCTTCTCTGAGGTAACGGTAAGGTCTGCGTACATTATACCCTCCCCAGACCCCAATTGTGGGATTTTGACTGGGTATGTTGTTGTTGTTGTTGTTAATTTAGGTCACTAATATTGCTTTCTTTTTCTTGTTTGGATAAGCAGTTCATGAAGTGTTGAAATCTGACCTAGTGAAGACTGGTCCTGGTTGAACTTAGATGATGTTTTGATATCATATTTTTGCTCCTCAATCATTTGTGACTCGGATTTATCCTGGGCAAAATGCTTTTTTATCAAATTTTCAATTCTTGAAAGCTGTTCAGGTGTCAGGTTTATTCCTTGTGCATGTGTCAGCACATTCACCTGGAAAATAGTTTGTAAATAGATAAATTCATAGATTCAGCCTATTAGTATAATGAGGACACACATTGTTCACCATGTAATATTCTCTGTCGAGAATACCGCATGGTAGTATTTTGAAGGCACTTTTCAAACTGAGAAAAGGAAACAGTCTCTCTACTTTTATGGTAGTGGTAAGGTTTGCGTACATTCTACCCTCCCCATACCTCACTTGTGAGATTTTACTGGGTATGTTGTTGTTGTTGTTTTCAAACTGAGAAAAAACATCACTTTTTGGGGAGTGCAACAGAATTTGCAACTGTCGATTCTCCCAGTCTCTAGCATATATCCAACCAAACTAGAGAACATAAAGTCACTTCAGTTATGGGATACATTTTCAGTATGTTCATTTTCTTTTTTGATGTGAAAGCAGTTTTTCCAACTTGACTTGTTTCTCCAATTGCTTGCATAAAGTCTAAAGTCAAAGAGTCCCTTGCAATAACTGCAAAGCTCGGGTATGTCCATGTGTCCAATACAAATCTTAGTTGGGCATAATCCAAAGCCAACAGAAAAGACAAAGAAACATAAATCAATTAAGTATACCGAATCAGACATATCAAAATGCAGCTTGGTCACAGAGTCCCCACGCCCCAGCTCCTGGGGAAGTCCATAAGCAATATATGTTTTTGGTCTCATGTCAGGCATCAAAGACCCTAATGGCAGTTTGACAGCAAGATTGAAATAGCCACTTTGAGGATGTGTGCACGCCTTAAAGGGCAAGCTTCTAACAAAATCAGTAGAGTGACGAGGTGACCGCTCATTGGAAAAATCAGATGAAGGACAGTCCTTCAACTTCAAAATCTGGGGCCAGCCAGTACTATCAAATCGACCTTCCTTGTATCCCTTAAAAAATTGGTAGATGTTGACTTCTACCTGCAGTAATCAAAGGAAAAAAAACATATTAAAACGTGGCTTAAATTTTTTTTGGTTTCCCAAGGTATCCCCTAACCCAACAGGCGAAGGATTAATCCTCCGCGAATCTGAGCTCCATTAAAGGGTTTGCCGCTGACCAATTGGTTGCTGCATGCACAAGGCGAGGATTCTTGAAGCACTTAAGAAGACTAAAAGGGCAAAAACTTTTGTGAAGCACTGCATTTCACAGGCTCAATTACAGCTCAAGTAGACATTGCTACTTGGTCCAAAATGGCTGAGGTTGCTCAGTTGCTGCTACTTGTGTACTTCATTAGCAAAAAGTATTCTTGAAGTGTGTGTCCATCTCACTGAAAGCTTAAGTTATTAGAGAGAACACACTTATGTTTACTTAATTATATTCTAAACACGCCCACTCACATGGGGGCCAGATTTTTTTTCGTGGGCCAAGCATGTGAAGTTCTTTTTTGATGATGGGTGATATGAAAAGTTTAAGCTGCTAGAGAGAGCACACTTATATTTTCTTAATTATATTCTCAATAAGAACAAACACAAACAGGTACTTCCCTTCATACTACCTCAAATCCCAAATAAGTACAAACGCAATAGATGTTCGCCTTCATTCTACCTCAATCCCATTGAGTTGATCTAGTTAACATTCACAAAGTCATCAACTTTATTCATCATACCACGAGCAACGTCAATTATTGTTTAAGCACATTTTAAGTAAAGAATTGAGTGGTTAGTGGTGCTTTTCATGAAGTTCCAAAATGAAAATAAAGTTAGTCAAGTCAAGCTTAACTGTACTAATCCAGAAATAATGAGATAAAAGTAGTCTATTAATTTAATGGAACAGAAAAAACTTATAGTGGATGAAAGAGTAAAATATTCATGCAGACTTTATAGAACTACCTACTCCATTAAAACACCTAATGAACAAAATAGTATTTCATTAGTTCAAACAATGAACAAAAAGCAAAGTGAATTATCCATCATAATTTTTTTTTTTAAAAAAAAAACAAGAGTAAATATCTGCCAGTATGACGATATCAAAATGGATGCTTGAACATCGCACCTTAAATTATACCAATTAAGTTCCTTTGAGCTAAAACCATAGATTAAGATTATAAACATAGCAATAAATTTTGTATCATGCATTAAGTGCTTAGATTTTGATCTGAGCTGTAAATTGATATGTATTTCGGTTTGCATCCAATCATACTGTCATCCAACCAGAGCTGACACAACAGTGATGGAGAGATTCTTCATAACTAAGATATTTTGTTGTCTAGCTAAACTTAAAGCAAGGAAAACCATAAATTGATGCCTCAGAAAGTACACTGCATAGAATTACACCCTCCTTACCCCGGAATTTTCTTCCATGCATAATTTGAACAACTGGAAAGTATTAAACTTACCTCACACCAAAACAAGCAATTGATAGCGCTGACATTCAAATGAAGGGGATGATTTATGCTCTTTTTCTGGCGATATGCTCGCAACATAACCATGGGCTCCCAGCTTAACCCTGACGTCGTCTCAAGCATATTGCCAACAATTGCAGGCTCACCTTTCTGCCAATGACATTGGAAATGGTTCAGATCCTCCTGCTGAAGATCTTTAGCTGCTGGACAGTATAAATAACTGTCATCAGAATCTTCACGAAATGCTGCTTTTACACAATTTACTTTTCTGCATATCATTTTCATCCATTGATTTCATACATAAGCATGAATCTTGAGGCATTTCATGCATGTATTCCAATTCAACTTGTTTGGAAATATCTTCAGCCTCTTCCAACAACTCGGAGATCAGAGATTTTGACTTTGACGTCAGGCCCTTCAGCTCGCCACCAAAATTCTCTAGCGGACAAGGAATGCTACCATCTTCATTGCATTTCCATTCACCAGCAGGGTGACCAGCACTCCCTGGAAGAAGCCCTCCATCAACCCCAGGTTCCATTTCAAACGCAAAGTTGGCATCTCCCACAGAATCATTGTCAATCATCTTCTTGGAAAATGTAGGCCTTCTTGAAATGGTACTTCTGACATCCAATCCCATGTCACCATGCAAATAAGCAACCCCAGTGTCAGTGAATTTCATGATGACTTCTTCACCTCCCTTAAAGTGACCATCTCTGAGCTCCCGGCAACAAGGCAAAGAACATAGGAACAGCTGAAACAATTTCTGCGAAAACCAAAAATGGATGTCTTGCAGTTGTTGCTGCACAAAACATAGCTCATTTCAGTTTATTTGAACATCATCCAAAAAATTGACATGGAAAGAAGAGGTGTTTCATGCTTACCAGTGTAAGCGCTCAACCTCAGGAAGCTTTAACTCTGACACAGGTACTCCTGCCCAAATAATTGAATAACCATCGGAAGTTCTAGTTACAATAGGAAGCTAATGAAGATGCACTACACATTCAGTTTATGGAGGAAATTGGTATCTCTCTACCTACTACACAAAACTATTTATTCTTATCTCGGAAATAGCAAGTGGATGATAAAACATTCTCCATTTAATATTTCAGATCCTTTCAAACTAAACCCCGACCATATAGATGGCACAGAAGGGCTATCTTGTTATGTTTTTTAGTGTGAAAACAGATATCACCTAACAAACCCTTAAATGCATACTTATGGTTGCCCAAATGAAAACAAAATGGTATATCAAATGAAAAATATACAGAGCTGTTATGGTATCCAATTTTTAAGCAAGATAATAGAACCTTGACTCTTAGCTTCAATCTCCATCTCCATCACTTGCTCTGCGTTGAATCTTCTCAAGTAAGGCAAAAGCTTTTGCACGATAAATTTAGAATATTGAATCTTTTCTTCTTCGCTACTTACAAAGTGTAAGTACTTCAAAGCCTGCAGAAAAATTTTGATGAGTGAATTATATGATAGAAGGGAATGTTTTCCTTCGTCATTCTCAATATGCAAAGGAACTAGCCTAATAAGGAACTAAATATTTACAAGATATATTTATTCCAAAAATATCTACTAGCCTAATTCTAAGGAACTAAATATCTACAAGATATATTTATTCCAAAAATAACTACATGATATATTTAACACATGTACGTTTCTCTACTCTCTTTTTCTGCAGCATTTTGTTTCACATTCTTCCTACAATTAGCGCTCACTTTCACCAATTTATGCTCTTAATCTTCTTTCGCTTTCACAATTGATTCATCTCATCCTATGCACTTTCTGCGAACAATAGACAAACCGGAGACTAGAAAAGAGAAGAAAGGATTTTGGAGACAATCGAGAAGGAAGGGTTTTAGGGAACGGAGTTCAGAAATTGTACAGAAATAAGTCCCTCCTATTCTTACGAACCAAACAAGTAGGTTTGGAGCTGGCCAACATGATAGCTGAGTCAAGTTTCTGAGCACCGTGTCTAGAGTTAACCAGAAAAAACTAAAGTCTCGGACAAGTTTTCGGAAACTCTAAAATATTGTGAATAAGATTTGAAGTCCTCTGAAAACTTTATAAATATTTAGAATAATGTAGAAGTATCTTGTCGGAAGATTTAGAAATATTTAGACATGTAGAGAATTCTAGAATAAGGGCTAAAGTGTAAACGAGTTAAAAATTTATAAGTAAACATTATTTGCATATAAGTCCTTTAGGAGTAGTATAAATAGACTGGAGGTATTTCATTTGTCAACCATCCAAAAATCAAGTGTTCTAAAGCATTCTCCAAGCAATATACAAGTCTTCTTTCAAAACTCTCTCTTAGAAAGCCTTCTTATCTAATATTCCTTTAGTGGTCATACCGAAAAAGGCTTAAGATCGTGAAAGAACCGTGAGCAAATCGACTAGTGTCACACGGAAGTCTTAGTAAAATTCTAAGTCCGTGATAACCAACTACTATAATTTCCTCCGACTAAAAAGGTTAACATACTCCTTTATTTTTGGGTACTCAGATTATTTTTAAATATTTTTTTGAATGTTTAAATAGATTAAAAAAATATTTGGAAGGAAAAATCATGTAATTATGTAAACTATGATATGCATTACTATAATTTAAAGAAATTATAATTTGTAGTTATAACTAGAATTTCGTAGTAATTTTCTCTCTTCCTCTCTTCTTTGGCTTGTCTCTCTCCTCTCTCTTTTGTCATCTCTTTCTCATTTCACATAGTGTGGGTCTACTCTCATCTCACCTTCATCATCAGGGTTTTATCTCACCTTCATTATCATTGCATCATCATCATCATCAAAATATGTGTTTCATACTTAGAATCATACCTCATGAAATTTATAGCTTATCATAGAGAATTAGGATCATATGTGGGTTCATGAGCAATTGAGTTAAAATCATGCAATTAGATAAAAATCATATATCAATCATATAATTGAAATCAATTTGGATCATTGGTAAAGGAATCCACATCAATTCATCAACCCCCAATCATCATACACTTGAAATAATATACTTTCACTTGGAAATCATATAAAGCATGTAATTCTTCATAATTCATGCATAAATAGGTTTCATAATTATAAAATAATCGTAATCCAAACATTATTATAGAAACCCCATGAAAAATCACCATGAAATTTTGAAAGAAAAAAAAAGAGATTTTGGATTGGGCTCCATGGGTGAAGCTAATCCATGGATGAAACCCTACATACATCAAATGAAGGACCTTAGAAATTTCAGTGAAATATCCTTGAAATCCTTGACTCAAACTGGAACCCTAGTTTAGAGAGAGAAATTATGAGAGCCTTAGAGAGAATTATGAGAGTGAATGAATTAGGAATAAGATTTATAAGGGTTGAGTCGGTTAAGTTAGTTAGAAGGGTCAAAATGACGTAGTTCAGGAGTTAAATGAACTGAAAATAACCAAAACCCTTTATTTAAAATTGTCAGAACCCATGAGACTCCGTTCACGGGCTATAATACCAACTATGATTTGCTCCTTGTCTTCGTAAAATAGGTGTCATAAAATTTTAGCTACTGAAAATTGCATCTTCCAAACCATGAGCAAACAGTATGGTCCGTAGTTCCATTTACGGATCTTAAATTCCTTTGTAAAACTCTCTTAGGCTTAGAAAAAGTTTCATCCTGCATGGGTTCTAGTTACAATCAAGACTATGGGTCGTGGTTCTATTCACAATCCGTCCTATTCATCGTTGAATGATTTTCAGAAATTTCAAAATTGTTAACTTTCTGGGCCTTCATCCACGAGACATTTTCACGATCCATGGTCCAATCCATGACTCGTAGATTGACTCATGAACCCCAACCAATTCAAAACTTCCTTAACCTTTTATTTTTCAAGTGCTTCAACATGTGGGATGTCATAATATCTATCTAAACTCATTGATAGACGAGCTTAAACAACTCTAGTTTGAAGGTATAGTGACTTATGACATAAAAACTAAGCATAATTTTGTTATGTGTGCTTGTTTATTGTGGATTATTAATGATTTTCCTGCATATGGTATGTTGTCGGATTGGATGATTCCCGGAAAGTTTGCTTGTCTCATTGCATGAAAAATGGTAAGGTTTTCACTTTAAAGCATGATTGAAAAAATTCATGATTTGATTCTCATTGTCAGTTCTTATCAACGAACGACGAGTTTAGAAAGGTGAAACAAGCATATAGAAAAAACATGGTTGAAAATGACCCCCACCTACATCACTGACAAGACATCAAATTTGATAGAGAGTTTTTCAGTTACCTAAAGTTACAGAAGCTCCACCTTCTAGACTTCCTAGATATGGTGTTGAATGTTATTGGATCGAATAGAACATATTTTATGAGTTGTTGTATTGGAAGGACAATGTACTACAATATAATCTTAATGTGATGTATATTGAGAAGAATTATTTTGATAATTTATTCAACACAACGATGAATGTCAGGGGCAAGACAAAAGCCAACTTAAGAATTAGAATGGACTTCAAGGAATATTATACGAAAAAATATTGTGATTATATGAACTAAAAAATGGTAAAATTTTCTAGGGGAAAGCAGTTTTTCACAAAGTAATGGATGAGAAATATGAAATATGTGGGTGGGTTAAAAAGTTGAGAATTCTGAAGAGATATGCTTCAAATTTGAGTAAGAGGATAGATCTGAATAAAGAAACGCTACTACGTATGAAAAGTGTTGATTGTCATGTATTTATGAAAACTTTAATTCTTATTTCTTTTAGTCATTTACCCAACAGGATATGGAAGCTAATCATAGAGGTAGCTCTTTTCTTTAAAGATTTATATTCTAAAAAACTATTCAAAAGTAGTGTAGATAGGATGGAGAAAAATATTTTTATTATCACTACAAAGATGGAGAAGATTTTTCTATGTAGATTCATTGATGTGATTGAGCATCTTCCGATTCATCTCGCGCAAGAAACCCGCCTTGAAGGTTCAAACAAAGTTGATGTATACATTTGAAAGGTAATATTTGTTCTATATAAGTAATTATAACATATTTTGGGTATATATATATACAAAAAAATTGAAAACTACAAAGAAAGAATTAAGCAAAGGGGACACGAAGGATCATTGTTTAAGCTCATATTGCGAGAGAAATTGACGATTTTTATTCCTATTACTTTGGGAATAAAGTGTCATGTAGGAGAAATAGGCTCGATCGCAATGATGAAGGTGATAGCGATCCTATGTTTTCACCAATTTAAATTTTTAATCAAAGTGGTCAAGGACCTAAAAAGCGTGAAAGAAGAGGCCTCATTGCTATGAAAAGACAATCAATTATGACCCATATTTTGCTTAATTATCTAGAAATTTAGTCATATCTTAAGTAAGTATTAAATTATACTATCAAATTAGATAGCAATAAGTGTTTACTGGCTAACAAAATTGTATAATCAAAATCAACTTGTTCGTAAACACATGGGGCAATAAAGCCATGTATATGAATTTTTTCAAATAGTTAAAGGATTATGTAGGTGTGAAAACTTAATCATATTGAATCAATAAGCATAATGTATTTATTTTATATTAAATTATGTTGTTTGGAATACAATTTGTAGGCTTATGATGAATACTTGGATGTTGAATATTCACCATTTGTGAGAGAGATTGAACTCGAACCTGGATCTTAAATTTATATGATATTGCGTGAATGATTTTAAATTTCAAACTGAAAAAATTTCTATGTACAAGAAAATCAATAATATTAATGTGTGCATTCAAGGTGACGTCGACAATAATAGTCAAACTACTGAATATTATAGTGTCATTCAAGAGATTATTGAAATAAGATATTCAAGTTGACCTAAAAAAGATAATATTATTTTGGCATAAGTGGTTTGACTCATCATACAGAGGTACAAGAGTAGACTAGCAATTTAATATAATTGAAGTTAATTGCACTAGACAATACAGAAGTTATGATTCTTTTATCATTATCCAAAATGTTAAGCAAGTCTATTATAGTCCAAATCAATAGAGATAAGGTTGATCAGTGGATTATCATTAAGATAAAGTCTGTGGGAAGAATAGAAATTGAGAATATATTAGATGTGACATACCAAAATAATGTTGCACTTGTTTAACAACAACTTGATGTTGAGTTAGAAACCCTACTAAAACATTCTTAATATATGCTAGAAGAGAAAAAAGTAAATGAGGAATGTGCATCAAAGGAGAAAAAGGAATGGGAGGATAATAAATATGAAACAACTGAGGTGAAGAAATGAGAAGATGATGAAAACGAAACAAACAAGAAGGAAAAGTGGTAGATTTTAACTAGTATGTAAGTAAATTTATTTTGTTAACACGAAATTTATTTAATTTATATTTCTTATATATTGTATTATTACTTTACATACAAATCTCATTGAATGATGATGATAGATCTCAGGATCATTTTTTGTTTCATTTGGGTAGGGCAGATTGCCCGGGGAAGTCAGAAAGGAATGGACATCATAGTAGAAAATGTGAGTGTCACGACTCAAGCCTAGAGCCTAGACGTGATACGGCGAATGAAAAGTTCAAAGACAACCCAAACAAGCCTTTTGATTGTAACATGCACACATCCTTGGTTGCGAAAGAAAAATTAAGCAATAACAAAAGTCATGTAATAAAAGGGAAGTGGGACTAAGAGAAATTTTGAAAATCATAAAAACATAGGAAGAATCAAGCTCATATCATATACAAACATAGTATCAAACAATACCTCTACTTTAGAATGGAGCAAGGGCCAAGATACTCGCCGGGCTCACCCTCATAGTAACAAGTACCCAACATAAAGGATAAGTCTCAACATAGCATGAATAAAATAGATATTGTCCTTGGAATTGAGGACTCACTAATTAGCTTTCTTCAAAAGGATCTAACTAGCCACGTGGAGGAGGATGATCAAAAGGAGATCCAATTTCTACATGGTGATATCATGTAGGCATAAAGTATGCATTAGTACGTTTGAATGTACTAAGTATGTGGGATGCAATGCAACAAGAATCATGTACACAATAATCAAAATGTATAATCATAATCAATGGACATGAGCTCAATATGACATGTTTAATCAATTACTTGGGTGAAAACATGCTTGAGGACAATCATACTTGCATATCTTGTTCACCACAATAGAGTAACGTGATTAGCTCATCCAAATACCTCGTACTAGAGGGTGAGGACTATAGCATGAGTCATGACCCCTTCTAGCAGGTAGCAGATAGTACTGGTATTAAGTCGTACATGAGGGTAAGACTTACAACATGGTTCATATCCCCTTCATGTAGACATTAGGTAATGCATCATAATAAGTCGTACATAAGGTTAAGCTATATAACATGATTCATGACCCCTTCACATAGACATAAGATATTAAGTAGTATTGATACATGAGGGTAAGGTATACAATATGATTCATGACCCCTTCATGTAGATGTCAGATAATATATATTAATAAGTCGCACGCGAGGTTGAAGTATACAACATGGTTCATGACCCCTTCATATAGAGATTTGCCTTGTACTAGAGGGTAAGAAGTACACTATGATTCGTGACCCCTTCTACTAAGCTTTACAATTCACAAGAGCATAAAACTTAGCATAAGAGCTCAATGGATCACTTGTAGATCATAAAGACTCATCATGATTTCAATGCATGTTTGGGAGCCCATAATCATCTTAAAATACTTGACTTATAAATCATGCAATAGATCGTCAACAACTTGAGGATTCTTGTCATATAATTTCATGAAACACATGGTGGGTTCATGATACTTGTTCAAGGTCATGCAACTCATAAGTATAACAAGAAGAGTAAAATCAATTCAAAATCAACCCACCAACATTATAACAAAACCCCAATTTGGGTATCATGCAATTCATATCAAAAGTTCATCATAGTTCCTAGTCTTCATAACTTAAATCGTGCATAGTCTCAATAGATATAAATCAACTCATGGAATAAGTTTAAAGTAGACATTCATGCATAATCAATCAATACTTGATAAAACCTCAACATAATTTATGTTCATATTTCATAATAAAAGATATCCATGAGTAATACAATTTGAAATCTTGCAATTTCATAGAAAGAGAAGGTTAGGCTCCATGGGTGAAAGGACCCATGGATGAAGACCCACATACCTTAAACTTGGATTTTCTTGAAATTGAGTTGAGGGAAACTTGAAGCTTGAGATGGATTCTTGAGTTCCAAAATTGATCTTGAAATCCTTGAATTTGAATGAGAGATTTGATAAAGTCTTGGAGAGATTTTAGAGAGAGTTTTGTGAGTTATATAGTTGAAAAATGGCTAAGTATGAAAATTTCACGTTTAAATGCGCATTGGATCATTACCTAAATGCCCCTAAATGAAATAAGAAAACTAAGGAAAAACTTACAATGGTCCGCGTCCCTGGCGCTATGCAGACCAAACAGGCCTGGCAAAATATACTACTCCGCGCTCCTGGTGCATCACGGCCTGGGTGCAGATAACCACTAAAATTCAAAAATTAGCAAAAATTATTTTTCATCACGAGTCTTCTAAAATTTGGGTTGTACCTATTTTCCACTCAATTTGTCCCCTGATCGAGAATATGAAGTCGAATTTCTGAAATCATGCACAAATTTTAATATATATGAAAATTACAATTATGAGCATTCTGAAGCACATGAGGGATGTTTCAGCGAGCCGGGAGGGATGCTTGCATTTTCTTCTTGTCGAGGACAGACTAAACCAAAGATTGCAGCAAGACAGTCACCACTGCATTCCTATGTTTTATGGCCTTTATCGATTATAGTCGATCGATGGAAGGCATCTCTGATCCACGGATTCACCACTAAACAACTTTACTACAAATAAGAAATGTAGGAGACCTGGTGATCTTAAGGATATCCAGGACAAATTTCTTCAGCACCAAATATGTGGCGCCGCCCTTCTAGTTCTACCCATATTAATGTTGTGTCTTTTGGGGACTATGGATCCTTTATTTTACCAAAGTCAGTTATGACTTGGAGTGTTCATGGTTCGGTTTGGATCGATTATTAGTTAGAACCATAACCAAACCAATTTAGTCGGTTTTTAAATTTCTATAACCAAACCAAACCAAATGAAAAAAAATAACCATCGGTTTGGTTATTATCGGTTTGGATCGATTTGATGTTTTGTCTCTCTGTTAGTTTTCGGTTTGAAAATAATAAGTTTATTGAGGGCATACACATCTCGAGAGATACAAACACCTAGTACGTGAATAATCCACAAAAAGCTACGGTAGATTCAATTAAACAATAGTACTTGAGTCATTATTACACAAACAAAGTGATTTAGTTAAGCAATATTAAAGTCATTATATACCAAATATCAAATATTTATAGGAAAAAAAACTCAAGCTCAACTATTAAATAACTACCCGAGGGGAAGGAGTACAAAAAAATTATATGCAAAAATATTAGCAAGAGAATTTTCAAATATAAATGGTAAAGTAACGATTTAAGTTCATTAAAATATAATAAAATATTTATATATTATTCATAAATACTATATAAATAATTATAAAATTTATATATGTAATTATTCGGTTCGATTTGGTTATTTTTGTGATTTTTTTAGTAAAACCAAACCAAACCAAATAGAATCGATTTTCAAAATTTAAAAACCAAACCTAATTAAACCAAGTCAAATATTAAATTTTTTAATCGATTTAGTTCGAATTGCGATTCGATTTGATTTTTTAACCATAACCATGAACAGCCCTAGTTATGGCAATCACGTGACGCTTATTTGTTTTCACATGTCAAATTTACTTTATATGACCAGACCTACCAACTATCTACGGAGGTTTATCCTCGACCTTAGAGATGATCATTTTCGAGTCTATCTGTCTTAGTTCCATCTCCTAGATTTCTATTTCGCATCTCAGTCTCCTCACCTTGTTACATTACGACTTACAAATTCTAGTGCTGAGACTAGCACTCCTCCCTTAACTCAACATTATGTACATCTTAGAACATCAGGTTCACCTTCTTCTGCTGCTGTACCCAAGGCAACACAAGATGCGCCTGAGTTACATCCTAGGCAAAGGGACAGACTTGGAAGAGTCTTGATTGAACTTGATGAATCATTGCAAGTTTATTTTTTAAAATTTATTTTCATTATAAAATAAATTATACATAAACTAACTTGTTTATTATGTGTCTTGCAAGTGACAACCTTTGAAGGAGGCTGCCAGGGCTCTATAAGAGAGTGTTAGGAGGTTACATACTAAGGCCTATCACTATTAGCGGAAGATTCCAAATAGTATCTGCTAGTCGATGTTTAATGAATTCAAGGTGTATATGTTTACATACATTTGTTTTGGTTAAGTTTAATATAACTAATTATTTAACGCTATTCACTTTTTATCAGATTTTATATACCTCAAAGTCAAGGTACAATATGCTCATTGTGATCACTTTTGAAAGAAAAACAAGCGCTAGATTATCTTGTTGGTTAAAGAAAGCCAGGGATGATCGGACACCTGCGAGTTGAATGCTGCCTCATGTATTTGAAGAATTATGTCGGTATTATAATATTGATGAATTCAAAGCTTTATCTGATCAAGCCAAAAAATCTAGAAGCAGTCTAAAGGGTGGCTCGTTGTACATCGAATGTGCAAATCTGAGGTACAAAAAGTATTGGTATAATTACGAGAGAGATAGTAAAATTTTAAATTTTAAGTTTAAATTCATACACATAAATAAATTATTTAATTTGACAAAATATGATTTCACTAATTATATTTTTATTTATAGAAAAAGAATTGGGATGCACTCTCTATTGTCATGAAGTTTTTAAAATGACTTATGCCAAGAAAATAACTATGAGTAGATGGGGGAAAGGGTCAAGCGAGCGTATATAAGT
>JAABOM020000103.1:14986491-15000630 GCA_011800125.2 Solanum clarkiae
ATATGGTGTTCATTGATCTCGAGAAGGCATATGACAAAGTCCCAAGGGATGTCTTATGGAGGTGCTTAGAGGCGAAGAGTATCCCTGTGGCATTTATCAAGGTGATTAAAGACATGTACGATGGAGCCAAAACTCGGGTAAGAACTGTCGGAGGAGACTCCGACTATTTCCCTGTTGAGATGGGACTCCATCAGGGTTCTACGCTGAGCCCTTTCTTGTTTGCCTTGGTGATGGATGAGCTCATGCAATCTATATAGGAAGAGGTACCATAGTGTATGCTATTTGCAGATGACATAGTATTAATTGATGAGTCTCGGACTAAAGTTAATAAAAGATTGGAGACCTGGAGACACGCCTTGGAGTCCAAAGGATTCAAATTGAGTAGGACTAAAATTGAGTACTTGGAGTGCAAATTCAGTGTTGGGAGGGAGGAAGCAGACTCGGAGATGAGGCTAGACACTCAACCTATCCCCCAAAGGGAAAGGTTTAAGTATCTGGGGTCCATCATCCAGAGTAGTGGTGATATCGATGATGATATCACACATCGTATTGGGGCAGCATGGACTAAATGGAGGCTCGCGTCTGGGGTTTTGTGCGACAAAAAGATACCACTGAAACTCAAAGGTCAGTTTTACAAAGTGGTGGTTAGACCAACGTTGCTGTATGGGGCGGAGTGTTGGCCAGTTAAAAATATTCATGTTCAGAAGATGCATGTCGCAGAGATGAGAATGCTGAGATGGATGTGCGGACACACTAGGAGAGACAAGGTTAGTAATGAGACAATTCGGGAGAAACTAGAGGTGGCCCTGGTGGGTGAAAAGATGAGAGAAGCGAGACTGCGATGGTTTGGACACATGCAGAGAAGGAGTATTGATGCTCCTATTAGGAGGTGCGAGACATTGATTGTGGAGGAGTATTGATGCTCCTATTAGGAGGTGCGAGACATTGGTTGTGGAAGCTATTAGGAGGGGGTAGAGGTAGACCGAAGAAGTACTGGGTGGAGGTGATCAAACAGCACATGGCGGAGCTCGAACTTACTGAGGACATGACCTTAGATAGAAAGAAGTGGAGGTCGCAAATTAGAGTAGCAGGCTAAGTTCTTCTTCTTCCTCTTGTTTTCCTTCGTCTTCTTCCCCTACTTTTCCTGTGTATTTTACGTAATATTAGTAGTAGTATGTGTATTATTATTACTATTACTAGTAGTAGTATGATTACCATTAGTATCGTCCCCTCTCTTATCATTATCTGGCGTCTAGGCGTTGGTCGTATCATCTGTACATACTATCTTGTGTTATTCGTTGTTACTCACACTTGCTATTCCTTTCCTTTCTCTCCCTGTACATTCCATTTTGTCATATCTAGTCTTTTCTACTTATGGGTTTTGAGCTGAGGGTTTTAGGAAACAGCCTCTCTACTTCTATGAGGTAGTGGTCTGCGTACAATCTACCCTCCCCACACCCCACTTGTGGGATTTCACTGGGTATGTTGTTGTTGTTGAGTGTTTTAATAATGCTTGTTATTATATATTTTGTGCATTTTATTTATTGTTTGTTGTATTGGATTGGCCTGAATTGAATTAATATTTATTTGCACATGGACAATAGAAACTGCAAGTTTCTGCTATAAAAATATTACAAAGGAGGCGATGGACATGATCCTTTAATCCATCGCGTTTCTATATTTTTTTTGAGAAAATCGACGGTCAAGGACCCTAGGTCTGTCATTTTTCTGAAAAATATGAAGAACGAAGAATAAAGGCGAGGGCAGAGACCCAAAGTTCATCTCTTTTCCGAAAGAAAATAAAAAAAATCTGAAGAACAAGAAGAATATAGGCGAAGGTAGGGACTCAAAGTTCATCTCTTTTTCTGAAAGAAAATTAAAAAATTACACTGTTCGTTGCTTAATATTAAGTAAATAAAATAAAATAAAAAATGACGCAGTCTGCCATTTTCTGATTTTCTTAAAAAGATTGGAGTGACACAGTCCGTTGCTTTTAAAAAAGCGTCGAGCAAAAAAGTGACGAAAACCGTGTTACTTTTCTGTCGATTTTAATATGCATCGCTTTTTTTGCAATATTTTAGAAGTGGAACATGAAAGAATTTGTTTCATAGCATTATATAGGAACTCAATGTATGTCTATTTTTGAAAACCTTTTTCTTATATTTGTCACTTTTTAACATATTTGTTACAATATGGTTTGAATAGGGCTTTATGTATGTGTGAGACAAGCTTGCATCGAGCCTTCATTTCATGATATATAGTCTACAATGTATTATACCTCATGAACAAAATTATTGGAACTTGATTTCAAAGTGATGATTTTAAATGTGTTTTTCTCCGAGAATAAGATGTTTTAACACAAACACCAATATGATTGTACAAGATTACTTCTACAATTAAGAGCATACAACATAAGAAAAGAGGTAGCAAGAAAAACAACCAACAACTATTTGGAACTACAAGACATCGATTCTTCTTATAATTGATTTTCCTACATAAATTATACCTTTATGCCTTGCTATCTGAAACAATATCCATTTCATTTCTAATACATCATCTAATATTATTGCACTCTAGGAGTTCGTTTAGGAAAAAATATATATGTTTTAAAAAGTAAACAAGTAATATATTTGTTTTAAAATATACTTTGACCTATTAGATAATCATATGAATATTATAAAATTAAATCATTAACAAAAATTTTTAAACTAAACTATTAACATAATATATTTATAAAGAAAATAACTAGGCAAATATTTTACATATATATATATGATTTCTTTTTGAGATTTTTCATATTCACTTTGTTTGGCTGACTTTTTTTAGGAGAAAAATATTATAGAGTTTCCCCACAAGATGAGTTGATATTTAATTCTCAAGTATTATTTCGTTATGTTAACGAGGATTAACACCAATCATCATTTAATTCATAAATTGTTTGACGAAGAAAAAACAAGTAAATTTTTTTATTTCATCTATCATTTAAAAGGTTAATTTGAATTCATAGTTATTAAAAAAACGTTATAACCCTAAGATAATTCTTGAGTTAGCAAGAACAAAGGATGGTAATTCATGGAATTAGCTTAAAGTTCTAATCTTATCGTCAAAATTAATTATAGAGCATTTGTAGAACTGCAAATTTTCGTACCATAGCATTTTACAAGGACTCGATATATGTCTATTTTTGAAAGCCTTCTTCTTATATATATATATATCTTTTTTAACATACTCTTTATTACGAGATTTAAATGAATAAACTTTATGCGCGTGCAAGACAAGTTCTCATTAATACTTCATATCTATATCTCATGATACAATACATGTACATGAACATACATGTTTCGTCCTATGAATAAATTATTGTTTGAACTTAATTTAAAATGATGATTTTTAAACATGTTTTTCCTCATAAATGAGATATTTTAACACAAACAATAATATAACTGAATAATTAAGAGCGTACAATATAATAAATAAAAACAACTAACAATCGATGGTTTGACAGAAACAATGATTCTTTTTATGATCAATTTTTCTACATAAATTGCATCTTTGTGCCATGCGATTCGGGTCAATATTCATTTCATTCTTGCAACATTGTGTATTATTGAAATTCATTTAGAAAAAATATGTCTTTTTAAAAAATAATATATTTATTAAAATAAATTTCAATAATTATATGAACTAAATTATTAACCAAAAAGTTTATTTAGACGAAACAATTATATTAGAATATAAAGAAAACAACAAATTACAAGATGGAAAGGAAAAGATAAAAGAGTAGGGAGCGAGAACCTTTTGAATTTGCTAAGATAATTTGTCCACTATTGGCCTCCAAGTCAGCCAAAGCCCAAAAACAAAGATAAAGTTAACCATAGTTAAATTAACTCACCAAGGTTAGGTCAATCACACTAAAGAAGCCATTTCACCGGTTAGCGAGAAAGGTCCATGATTAAAATATTGACAATTAAAATTATTAAACTGACGCCCATAAAGATTCCGTTGATCAAGTTAACGGCGTCAAGTAAAATGCAGTATATAAGTGGGCCGTAACGGGACGATATTGACGGTTCAAACGATAAACTCTTTTCACCGTTGGATCCTTAATGAACGGTCACAGATTAAACGGCGTGTTGAAGTTGAAACGGAGATGTATAAAATTATGGGTTCAAAGGCCAGAGAGGCTATTTTGTTGTATCAGAAGGAAGAAGAAGATAGTGAGCACTTCTTTTTCTCTGTGTTTTTGGTTTCTTCAAATAGTTTTCTTTCAATCTTCCTCCAGGAAAATTTCTTCGGAATTTTGGTGAGTGAAAATGTCTACAGTTTGTCAATTGCGTGAAGATCTAAATCTCTTGTTTCAACTTTTCTTCAAAATAAATTTGTGACGAGATGAACAACTTTGTAAATTTGAATGTGGAGCTTGTTATTTATGAGTCTAATCTCGAAATTTACACTTTCGAAATTTTGTTTTTGATCTGCAGATACATTTTAAAGAGATTGACACTTTCTTCGCAAGGATATTGAGTTTTTAATTCTGTAGATTGTGAAGATTTGTTGTGGTTGAGATTATGTTTCTCTGAGGTATATAGTTTGAACTGGTACTTGATTTTCTCCGGTTAATTTTGGTGATTGATATTATTTTTTTTCTCCGGCAGGCGCTGCATTCGGAGAGATTCAGTTAAGATATAGGAAGAATCTTCAGTGCAGAGATCACTTTTAGGATTGAAAGATCGGAATTCTACTCGAATCTGATGAATGAAGCGCTGAAATGTCGTCATTTTTACTGAAGAATTTCTGTTCTTTAGAATGACAAGTTTCAAAGAGTATTAATAATCGGAATTCTTCTTGAATCGGTTTAATTCGCCTTTGACGAAGACAGAAAAGATTACCTCTGCCAATCGATAGTTTTATGAGGACAAAATCAAAGTAGATAAGGTATGCTTATCAGAATTCTGTGAAAATCGGTTTAAGTTTGGGTTTGATTTGCGTTTTTGAATGACAAAAGTTGACATTTTTTCTTGTTGCACGCCCGTTTACGGATCCTGATTTTCATCAAGTCTTGTTTAAGACGCTCTTCCAATTGCTGATAGCTCCAGACGACCGTCGATTTCCGATTAGGTTCTGAAGAGGACAGTCGATTTTACAAAGGTAAGGAATCGGGTAATGCAAAGTTGTCCGATAAGACTAGCCCATTTTCTTTCCCTTAGCCGCTATCAGTTTTCATGAAGGCTGTCAACGTCTTCTGATAGTTTCTCTTTCGTCCACTCCATTTTCATCTGAAAAACATCTGCTTTTTCATCAGTCATTCAAAAAAGAAAAAAAAAAACAACTTATATACTCTGTTTTCTCTTCTCTCAGTGGGGCTCTCTCTCGACTTTGAAAGAGTTCTGGGGCTAATTCTTCACGATTCTGAATTTTGTTTAAGTTTTTTTTTTTTAATTTGTACTATGGGTGAAATTGTTGATTCTCCACAATGGTTCTTTTAGTTTTTCATAATTCGGATTTTTCTTCCATCTTTGAAGCAATTTGAGGTTAATTTTTCCAGATTCACTTCCATAATACTGGTGAAATATTGTTTCTCCAAAGATTTTTTTAAAAAGAAGTTTCTCCAAATATGCTTTGGTTTTCAAACCTTTCATGGTCTTCATATATTTTCAGAGAAGAAAGCATCCATTTTCCTTCTTCCAGATGCTCACTGCTAGAAAATCAACAATTTCCTTGAGATTTTCTCATCTATTATACAGATGGTGCAGTTGTTTATACATTGATTGAGTTTTCCCTTTTAATCTAGATAAAAATCTTATTTTTCTATGTACAGTGTACTAGAACTGTACTGGATTTCATCAATATTATATTTCTGGATTTGAACCTCTTTTCCCCTTAATTTAGATGTGATTACTAAATACTCAATATTTCTGATCATGAATTTATTTTCTGCGAATTTCCAAAAATATAAAATATTTGTTTTATTGGTGCTATAATTAGTTGTAAAGTAATAGGAATGGCTAAAAGGTTAACCGCAGTTAATCAATCTGTGTGTGTTGATTGGGTAAAACAGGTTGTTGAGTTATTTAAAAGGCACAGATGGAGAAAAATTCGAGATCAGGTCATCATCAGAATCAGAAGGAGACGAAGTCAGGTGGTACGACGTCGTCTGATTTCGTATTACAGTGGGGTAACCGGAAAAGGCTTCGGTGCATGAAGGTACAGAATAAGAATATTAACAATAATAGTAACAATGACTCGGCTGATTCGGTGGCTGTTCAGAGAAATCCGGTTCGAGTTGATCGACGGGTTGTGAGATCCGATCTAAACAAGGACTCCGGCAATCAACCCGCTATCACCAATAGTAATGGTTATTTGAATCTCCGGCAGCGAGCGGCGTCCCCTTCTCATCGAATTCTCAGGTAAAATTCTCTTTGTTTTCCTTCTAAAAATGCTTGTTCGGGGGGCGAGGGGTTTCAAAAATTAAAGCGTTTGGGCCTGATAATACCTATTTTCAGATGCTCTTAAAGAGGGAAGGGTTTTGATTTTTGAATGAAATGATTGAACGCAAGTGGCAAGTGCTTCCTACCTACAATGAATGAGGTGGATTACTATTTAATGATTGGTATCCTCTTATCGTCGTCTTGTTGGGTAGAATTTATCCAAAATTAATTATTTTAAAATTAGTTATCAAATTATACTATCTTGACATAAGTTATTTCATCATATATATAAATATATATATGATGGAATAACTTATTTCATCATTATGGTATAAATGATGAAATAAGTTATTGTAAACTTGACAATCAAATAAAATATTAAAATTTTATTTTATTTATTATTTTTTATACCTTTATTTTTATTCCTTACACCAAACGAACCTTATTAGTTATCTTAAACTTCACAATCAAACAAAATATCAAAAATTTATTTTATTTATTATTTTTTATATCATTATTTTTATCTCTTTAAGCCAAACGAATCCTTATTTTATTACTTCAACCAGTACTCCTATTTGGCAGTAACCTGTGTTTGAATTTCGGCTTTTGCTGTGTTTTTCCCTCTTCATTTGGATTTTTTCCCTGGGTCAATTATGTGGTTCCGTTCGGGTTGAATAATCAAATGACTTTGTTGGGTCTGGAATTTGCATATAGGCACGTTGGCACAGTTCTTAAAAATATCAACGGCGTGTTTAGATATGAAGAATGTAAATTTGAAAAAGAGCCGTTTATTTATTTTTCAAGTTGAATATTGAAAATTAGAGCTCTTTTTGGATATAATAACAACAATAACATAAATTAAAATTGATACTGAATTTTTGTGACTGATGTGGAATTATAATTTGTGAAAAATATTTTTGGAGTTCCTTGAATTTCAAAAAACATTATATCAAAATAGTTTTCTTATTAATTTTCAAAAAGGAAATGAGAATTATCCCTAGCCAAAAACGTCTTACCACTTGTGACTACTTTGTCTGCAAGTATACCACTCTTCTCCAGATAAGAAGATATAGTAATGGAAATGGGGGAGGAGGAGATAGTTTTTGCTCTTATCTTCTCCAAGTTTTAGTGGACAGCTAGGGTATTACTTATATGTAATTAAAATATTAAAAAAAATAAAATAAGGTCCGCATCGACTTCTACATCATTGTTACTAAATAGGAAAAAGTAGGAAGAGGCACAAAGTCAAGGACAAAGTTGTAAATTTGTCTTAGAAATATATTCTTCTGCTACCATTCATATGGTTCATATTTTTTTAATTAATCACAGAGAAGACATATTTTTATATTTAATAACAATTAATTTTAAAATGCTTATTTTATTTTTAATTAATATAATTTACAATTATGTAGATACTTATAAAAATTTGCTTGAGAGTATTGGATGGAGGGTGGAGTGAGAGATGGTTGAGATGATTGTAATGCGTATAGATTTGGAAGTTGGAGAAATTGTTACTTTAAAATGGTCATACTCAACGAGGTATGCGGGTCCACAATTGATAACATCCCACAGCAATAACCATTCCAATCTTGTGATCAAGACACGTAGCCCTCTCTACAATTCCCATCGGACGGCTCCTGCTCTGTCATTGCACCCTACATTTTTCCTCTTTCCTTCTTTTTTTTTTTGTCTTCTCAAATCTAGATTAATAATCCATTGCACACTCTCTCTTTCTGGACATCGGGATTCACTTTCACAGGTCCATCTTCTTTTCCCCCTCGATTAGTTTTTCTCCGTCGATCTCCCCAAAATACCCCCGTTCAGCGAATCTCAGATCTAGATAAACGCAAAGGTTATTTTGGTAATTACACTGTTGCCCATAGTTTGAATTTATTTATTATTTTGGCAAATTAGATAAAAGGAATAAATACATTTCGTTTATATATGTGAGTGATTTTTGTTCTCGTCAGGAATTCAGAGAATTCAATTGGGATGAGAGAAAGGAGCAACGGATTAAGAGCGATGGCTTCACCGGACAAAGGGGGTTCTGGGCACGATAAGCGCCACAACCACCAGAAGACCAATAATGATGATGCTAACAACCACCACGGCGCTGGAGGTGGGGGTTCTGCATCGTCGGAAACTGCGCACGACAACAAGAAAGGCGGAGGAGGTGGTGGCTCTTCATCAGGTAGTGACGCGATTCCGATGGTCTGGCCACCTAAGTTTGTGATCGGCTTAACAAACAAGGAGAAAGAAGAGGATTTCATGGCTATCAAAGGCTCAAAGCTGCCTCAACGACCCAAGAAAAGAGCCAAGCTCGTTCAACGTACCCTCAATGTAAGCTTTTACTTCTCCATTATTTTAACCATTTTACTTGATAAAAACCTTCCGGATACTACTAATTTTTTGAGAAAAGAAACAAATTTCAACTTTGCTATCAATTAGTAAAAAATTATATCAAATCAGGACTTGATTAAGTAGTATTCCGCATTGAAAGTCTGTCGAAATAATCAAATGAATTTTACATTAATAATTAATAATAAAAAATAAAAGAATGGTATTTGGTGGGGCTATGATATTTTTGGCTTTTTTCTCGTGGGCACAAAGGGCTAGGAGAAAAAAATGTGACAGAGCCACAAGGACGGCAAGTGGATGTTTTGAGTGGACACTTGGCTTTTCAGAAAACAAAAAAAAAAATTAAAAAACAAGGTATACCACTATTATTACCATTATTGTTCTGTGGATTAGGTTTCAAACGGGGAGGGACAAAAACTTGAAACGTCTTTGGACACAATATTTTTCAATTAATGGGCGTGTAAGGTTCGCTTAGGTAGATGACTATCTTAGAAGATAAAAAAGCTAAGCACGTTCGTTTAAATAATCTATACCTAATTAAGTCAAATTTGTCGGCCCCAACTTGTTTGAATAAGTATTTCACTTTTCCAAATTGTGTAGCTGATAAGTCCTGGGGCGTGGCTTTGTGATTTGTCGTTGGAGCGATATGAAGTTCGAGAGAAAAAAGTTTCCAAGAAGGTACTTATCAATTATGAATTGGCTGTCAAAATTAGTCTTCCATGATAGAATAGTATTAAGTTATTATGTTGTTTTGCAGAGACCAAGAGGACTCAAAGCTATGGGAAACATGGAATCTGACTCGGACTGAATTACTACTGGCTTCTGTTTGGAAAGGTTTCATTGAGTGAAAAAAGGCAGAAACAACTACTTCATGGTATTCCTCAGCATTAAATGTACTTTTTCACCTTGCCATCAATGAAAATATTCTCAATTTCGTTTGATAAAAATATGAGAAATAATCAATCGGTGCTACGAAGAATGGGATAAGACGACAACTTATTTTTCACAATATAGATGAAGGAAATTAACTAACAAATTCCTGTTTGAATAACTTCTCCACACTTGATGAACTAGTGCTTTGCTTGATTTAAAGAAAATATGTTGTTGATTTGTATTACAATTTCCTCTAAACAAACAAATATAATGATTGGTATGAGAAATTTTGACTTCTTGTCACAAAAAATCTTTGCTTTATCAAATGATTGTTGATTGAAATCTGCGGCACATCTCCCTAACCAAAATGTTTGACAAGTTGTAATGCTGCTGCAACATTTTCATCCGCTAAAGTGATAAGGTCATACCACTTTTTTTTTTTTTTTTTTGAATTTTATCATATTGCTCCAAATTCAAAATTAAAAAAAGAAACTAGATATGGTCCTTCTGTCATCAACATTATCCAGTGTTTTAAAAACAGTGGTGGGACTCGCCTCGGGATGGTTATCGTTTTGAGACTCAGGTGGAATTTAGTTCCGTGAGACTTATACTCTAAGCATCCAATTGTATTTAATCACCTTCGACGTCCAACACTCAAGGCTCGTCTAATGAGTTTTACATAAATTATTTTATATTTTCTAGTTAACATTGTTGATCTTCATAATTCTTTAATAAGTGAATAATATCAAATCTATAGAAATAAGAAGATTGAGAGTAACTCTCTACCAAAAAAATAAAATAAAATTGAGCGTAACTCAAATAATCTTTTAAGGAGGAAAATTGATAGTAATACATTTTTAGAAATAATTCTTTTTTTATCATTTAAAAATTAAGATATTAGAGTTGATTTGCATTTCATTACAATATTTATATTATTAGATTATTTATACTTGTAAACTCTTATCCATCAATCTCGGATGGAGCCAAAGATTCATTATTTTTTGGCTTTGGGGTACGATGGAATAAAGCAAAGTGACTCTTTAAACTGTCTGCGGTTATTTCAATTGTGAAGTAGCAGTTAGTCAATGCAACTTTCGACGCTCATCATGGGTCATCTGGAAACAGTCGCGCTATGTTTTTAAACATAGGGATGAGGCTGGCGTACATCCGACCCCCCTTACCCCCGCAATGGACAGGAACATTTGAGGCATTCGGATAATGTTATTGTTGTTGTTATACTTGTAAACTCATGTTGCAAACTTTATGTTCTATGAATTTCCTTAATAATGTTTTTAATTATTTATAATCTTTTGTTATTACATTATTTTACTATATCATAAATTAAAAATTTAAAGATTCAAAAGCAAATACCTCATCTCAGCCCGCTGAAACTACCTATATAATTACCATCAATAAAGTCAGTTAATGTAGAGGTTGTTATCTAAAAGTATCAAATTTCTTGCTTAGTTGTTTCATCGATATTTCAATATTCTCTTTGCAACTCTTTGAAGGTGAAACTTTCTTGGATTGTGCATAAATCTAAATACTATGTCAGTCCAAAAAAAAACAAAGGTTAGCCTTGTACGAGACAAATATTTTTTTAAAAAAAACAATGACGAAAATTTTTTATCATGCAATTTTTAAGTTCAATGATGAAAGACTCATTCAAATTCATATATCTCGTATCACCAACGTAAAGACATATCTCAAAAAATCATTTTTCATCTCATTTTACACGGAGAGTACACTCACTATTACGTTTTCCAAAATCATTCTCCTCAAAATAAAAATCAATTTTAAAGAACCAGGCTTGTGAGGCTTACTTTAAGTCATAAAATATATTTTCTTTTACTGTAAATCTTTTTTTATTTTTTTTTTGTTGCCATGAATTATAAAAACCCTCAGGCTGTGAGATATAAGCATTTTCTTCCAAATCTTCATTCAAAAGGTAAATTTATCATCAAATTGGTCCACTGGTCAATGGCCAATTTAAATTAGCAACCAATGCTAAAAAGTTCTCACAGTTTCAGAGTAGGCAACATGAGAAAAATTTTGTCCTATACCTTCTTGTTGAAAATAACCTTGAGCCTTACCTTGTGGTTTGGAAAATTTATTTAAATATATTATATTTAAAAAATATTTATTATTTATAACTACCTAAGTTTTATACATATATAATTTACTTTTAATATTTAATGCAAATTTTTTAATCAAAATAAACCTAATATATTTTAAGATACTTATAAAACATCTATATCGAATGCAAAATTTACTTTTATACATAGCTTAATATAACTATATTACATGACTAATTCGTTTTCTGTATATAGATATATTTATAGTACATATATATTGCAAATATAATTCACTTTTAATACATAGTATAATGATTATATATGTGGTTTCATGTTTCTTTTCTTGCATAATATACGTAGTGTGACATGGTTATATAAGGTCTATATGATTTTATATAGTACATTAGGAGAATAAAATTGAAATGGATGGTAATATCACGGAACAAGGTCCAAGGTTGAAGGAATTCCTTAAACAAATATTCGGGGTCAAAGAAATGGCTTGAGTAGCATCCCTCTCTTTTAGAAGGATCGATGTACCTCATAGTCAATTTTCCTTTCTTCCAAAATAGCATCACCCTTTCATGGGTGACACTTTCAAGTACATCCAATCATTGACCTCAAACTCTAAGAGCTTGTTTGGAAGGACACCCTTGTTGACACCCAATTTTGTTCAGCCTATAGCCCATTTTAAAGTGTCATTTAATTAAAATAAGTGTTTTATTTGTATTCAATTTTATAAATTTCGTAGATTAATTTTAATTCATAGTGTATTTTAAAATTCAAATTCGTATATTTCTCGACCTCATATGTCTCCCACCTAACTCCCACCTATTTTCTTCAAAATAAAGACACCCCAAACCCTTCATCTCCCATCTCCTAACCCTAGTCGCCACCCATCTTTCCCTCCCTCTACCAGATCACTCCTCTTCCATCGCCTCTCCTCTTTGCCAACCACCGACGATCCCATCTCCCCTCTTTGTCCCTCCAACCACCGCACCAATGTGACCCCTTAATTCCCCCAACGAGCCCATTTTCTTCGTCGACGCTGCTGCTGACAAGTGAGACAGCCGGTCGCCAGCGATTTCTCCCCCTCCTTCGTTTCCCTCTTCTCTCTCACCCTTCGACCAAAGAACCTATAAACTCGCTGCCTGTCTCATCTCCTCTCAGCGGTGGAACAACCCTCCGTCAAAAACCCCTTGTTTTGCCAGAAATCTACATCACCAAACGACCCTGTCGTGAACAGCCCCTCACGACCCCTCGCTCTCCCTCTTGCCCTCGTTGGAAAACCCCGTCGCTGCTCCTCCACAGCCACCATCGAGAGCCAGCGACAACAACCAGTGAGTCAAATTTCACCCCTTTTGGATTTCTTGCATTATTTTTCACTGTTGTTTTGCTTCTTTTTTTTTCTTCCTCTTGTTGTGTGTGTTTTAGTAGAGAGATTTTGTAAAGGGGTTTAGTGTTTGGTTGATCTGTTGACTAAAATTTGATCGTTATTTAAATTTCATTGTTGATTTCTTGTTTAGTTTGGAAATGGGTGTGTTTGTTTTAGTGGAAAGGTTATGTAACTGGTTTAGTTTTTGATCTGTGATTGATGTCATGAAATGATCTATATGGATGTTGGATATAAAATTGATCTTTCTGGAAATTTCACTATTGAATTCTTGTTTTCCTTGGTGATTGTTTTAGTAGAAATGTAAGTGGGCTTAGATTTTATCTGATTAGATAATCGACGTTATCCGAGTTCACAGGTGTCCTTGCTTATTCCTTTCTTCATTAAGATGGAGTTGGTGTTCAATGTACCCACCTACTCACTCGCGGAAGAGAAGAATAGATCCATTGGCGGGGTGACTAACCGTGGTTCGGCTGTTATATGGATGTTGTTAGTGTGTGCTTAGTTGAAAGATTGTAAATGGATCTTTGTGATTACTTCTTGAAATCTTGTGAATTTATGAGTTGATCTGAGTATTTGATTAATGCAGATACTTTTTATAATTGAAAATTTTGGTTAAGTTTTGTGTGTGTTTGGTTCGGATCAAATGTTTAGCTATTTGGTATTTCATCGTTCTAATTTGAGAGAAATTTATGATTTTCCATCTAAGGGGAGTTTATGGAATTGTATTCTTTTGAATTAGTGCATCTTTAGAATTTTTTGCATTTGTTTTCTATCACTTGGTTGCTGTATAGGAATAAAAATGACACGGATTAACTCAATTGAACCAATCAAAGATCATTGTTTTTTTTTAAAAAAACTAATAAAATAAAATTTTTGACCAACGACGCATCTATCCGTCGGATTTCGAGGTCTCTCCATTCAAAAAGACGAAAAAGTCTAGTTAGATTGATATTTATTTTATTTCAAGATTCGAAAGCTTTAGTTTAAATTCATGCATGTCGTTTGCTAATTT
>JAABOM020000103.1:15003593-15017560 GCA_011800125.2 Solanum clarkiae
ATGATACAATAATATACGTAACAGTAAAATATAAGATAGGAATTATAGTGAACAATTTAATAAATTCTCTAAAAATATTTTTTCATAATAAACAAGTCGAAGAAGAAAAATCCAATTCAATTACACAATAGACAAGTTAAAGAACAACAAAGCAATCCAAGAAAATTGATATATGTTCGCAATAGACAAATCAAAGAAGGAAATTCAAATCTATTTCACGATAAACAATAACAGCAATCCAATCCAAGAATATTTTCACAAATAAATATCAATTTTCAAACCTTGGGCAAGAAATAGAGGGGAGAAAGGAATGATAGAACCTAGTTAATATTACAATAACATGCAGTTTCTTGAATGATTTGTTGGAATCTGTTGAATGCTGGCAAAATTTGGTTTAGAAATTAGTTGCCGGAATCTTCTGCCGCGCCGGAAAATCCCAAAATGTTGATTTTTCACGAAACAAGGACCGGAACTCCCCAAATCCAAAAATCGTCGGTCGGATTTTGGTGCGATCCGATCAGAGGAGCGTCGGCGGCTGAGGAGTCCAGTTGACGAGATCGGTCGACGTGGAATCGACAAATGGATTTCGCCAGAGAAAAGACCGTGATTGGATTACCGGAGATCCCAACAAAAGTCTCAGTTGATCGATCAAACTGGACGGTAACCGAACCGGAGAAGTGGAGGATGAACAGCGAATCTTCTTTGCAACTGGCGGCGACGAAACTGAACATAAACTGAAATCGAGAAGTGCTGACACAAGGATACCGATATGTTGCAAAAGATGCAGCTCAAAAGATCTGGTGGCATATTTTAGATGAGATGACTGACATATGTTAGATATACATGCTTGGGACAAAGATAACATGATTTTTGACATAAGTTTCCAACCTCAAATATTTTCCCCTAGGTAGTGCTATTTAAAACAACCTCAGAGGATAACAGTATGACATAAGAGGTTGCCCGAGCTTTACTTATTGTCAGAGGACATCCAACAGCACATACATAAAAACTCGAGCAGACTGTCCTAACCTTGAATCGAGATTTTCAGCATTAACATAACAGGGCAAGCCTTCCGTTCAAAGTATCCAGAAGCCAAATCACCCACTTCAAGCTCACCTACCGAGTGCATGCCCAAAAGATTATTGCACACTTACACTGCAGGTATGCATACGTGCTTTGGAGATATTATTTACAGGAAACAACTGGAGGATGACTTAAACAAGCCAAATCACTCCATCACTTTTAAATTTGGATACCCATATATTCAGATATATGGTGACACAAGAGCATCAGCAGAGTTACTCCCAATTTAGAAACATCCACACAGTTTTTAAGAAAACTTCACAACCATTTATCAAAGAGATGGAAACTCATAGGGAACTATGATCAACATGATTTGTTGAACGTAATTGTCCAACAAGAACCACTGTACAGACCTTGCTAGTTCATACTAGTCCATTAGAGGAGAAATCATACACGACATCTTGCCGACTTAAAAAGGTTGATTTGTTCGATAGGTATTTATTCATAAACTTGGCCTGCAATAATTAGTTTAAATTACAGGACTGAAGATCGTCGAAGTTTTGATAACAAACAAGCACTTCTATATTATTTGTTATCCCACTCAATCCCACCTCAATGGTGCACATTTAAGATCAATCCATCATGTTTTTATTTTGTGATCAACTTCCACAATCAGATACGCCTCATGGAACTGGATAAGTGTAGAGAATTTGCATAAATGTTCAAATATCTCTTTCAAGAAGCTTAGCAACACCGCGTCCCAAAAGATCAACCTTCAGATGGATTGCAAAGAGGAAAAACAAGGATAAAAACCATATGTTCATTAATTATCTCCTTTTCTTTTAATAACCATGGAGTCCAGGTCAGTTTGTATGCACTTCGGCTAATTCCCAGGATACCAACTACCTCCGGCCAGCAAAAGTACCAAGAAAGCTTGCTCAGCAAGACTCCCGTGAGATTTGAACCTAAGACTTTAAGATTCTTAATCCACTTCATTGACCACTAGGCCATACCTTTGAGTACATCAACCATGTCTTATCGTACAACATTAGTTGACTGATCAGGCTTTCCAACTTAGATACCAATACACACTTCATCCAAGACGTTTATGATTTCCATCATGATATACAGGCAAACTACCACTTTTGGCAGAATAGCAGATATGCTTGCCCCAACTTCAAATAAAAACATATATCTCTTACTACAAGCACAACAACACTAATAGCTTATTCTCTCCCCAACACCAATGTAATAAAATAATTTTTTTTAAAAAAATAGATAAATCGCCTAGCAGAATTGATTCTCCACCTCCAAACTTGAGGGCTTCAGGTCACCAAGGGAGCAAATTGGGAGAGGATCACTGTTGTCTCCAGCGCTTAGTGGGGTTTGGGAGATGGGTTTGCCATATCAAAGGAAAACAGTCATTTTTTTGATACACCCCAAACCAGTAATGGCAAAACGCAGGTAGGACAGATCTTAAACAGCAGAAATCCTTTTATAGAATGAGCCCAATTCAGACATCAATTATGAATGCCTTTATTGGCTAAGTTGCTCGGACTCTCCAAAAATGTTGCCACAGCCATGTCGGATCCTTAAAAAATGCACTATTTTTGGAGTCCGTGCAACCTACCTTATTGATCATGAAGAATAGATGAGTTCTCTCAGCACAAAAAATGAAACCTTGATGAATGAAGTCCATTCACTAAGGAGGCATGAGATGGGCTGACAAGCCAAAATGAAATCTAGTACGTCATATTTCTTTTGCAGGAACAAGTTACGTGAACAGATTGTAATGAGATCTGGTCCACAGTTCAGATGGTATTACAAACCAAAATGCAGAAACAAAAGAGGAGACTCCCAGCACCTTTCATCATAAAAAGACACAAAAACAAACATAAAACATCAAGGGTGCAAAGTAAGGTCAATCTGCAGGGACATACCTGGCTGGGAATTTGCCTCTTGTAAAACACTGATGATGCGGGGAAATCAGCCTGAAAAGATGGCAATGGATGAATATAAATTGAATAAAACCCTTGATGCCCCTTAAAGAACCTCTCCCAAATAGGTGCCAATGGCAACGGTCCCTTAGTCAAGAACATGAATGCAATCTTGGGAACTCTCTTGAATGGATACTTCTTAATCCGCGGAACCATTGAAGCCCTCCATAGCAACTCTTTATCAGACATAGTATGCATCAAATTGGATGGAGGATTAATCCAACCCTCTAAGTTTTTAGATTCTTCGTCAATACATGGCTGTAAACTAGGCTTTACTGTAGGAACTATGCTATGAAATCCAAAGTACTTGATCATGTAAATACTAGCCACAGAAAAAGTAAAACACAAAAAGAGAAACAGCATCAGCAACTGTAGCAGCCTTTGTGGCAAAGCCCTAGTTATGCCAGAAGTTCTACCTACAACTAGCGGATCTTTATTCTCCTCCACCATTTGAACAACTCTTGATTGCATCTAATTAACCATCAAAGATTCCCCTTTTGGGCATCAACAATCTGTTACTGAAATCTTCTCCAAACCCAAGCTTCGGCTAGAGAAAAACTTGCAAGTTGCAGTAACCGTCTACAATTGAATGCAGAAAAGATTAGGAAAAGACAAGAGAATGGGCACGACCAATCAGGTTTTGACAATTAGTAAAGGTGATTTAAGGAGGAAAAAACAATGGGAAATTAGTCTAATCTTGACTGTTATTAGTCCAAGGAGTTACAAGAGAAAAGAAAAAGAAGAAGCAGAATAAGCATAAAAATGTGAAGGTGGTAAGGAAAGATTGAGGGAGCTGTAAAGAATCAAGAATCTTGCTTGGGAATGTTGGCACATCACATGCACAGAAGTTGGTGAGCAGGTGGGTGGGGTGGTTGAGGGTGGTGAAGGCAGACAGGGTGAGTGGGGTCCTTGTTTATTGGAAAATTTATTCAAAAAACACACCAAATTGTTTGTCTAATTTTTAACTTTAATACAAAATTTAAGAAATTTGTCTTTTGGCATTACTTTATTTTACTAATATAGAAGAGCCAGTAAGCAACACGACTGCTTAAATGTCTTTTTCTTATTTCTCAAGGTCATTTTTGTCATATCGTTGTACTCAACTTTTAATGTTTTGGCTGCTAGACGTGGCATTCATGTTTGCTTCCACCAATCTCCATCCTCAACAGACAATGTCTCGGCAGTAACATTTCTGTATCTGATTACCGTCAAGCTCCACTTAAACTTTCTCTTTCGGCACCGAATTTACGCTTGTTTTGATAGTGACAATGAGGTTCAATCCTTACCCTTGTAATGTTACATCTTTCTTGGATTTGTATTTCAATTACTGTTTTGAATTTGATCAATTTCTTCTATGTTTGCCAGATTTTGCTATCTGCATCCTTCTCCTCTTTTTTGTGTTAGTTTTGCATGTTGTTGAACTTTAAGTTCATGCTTTTGATGGAAAATTGTTGCTTATTAGATATTTTGATGTTTGTTTTTCTTTTTTCAGTCAAGGAGTGAAAATAAGAGTCAATCAATCAGGAGGTGATACGCAATTGAACGGAAAGGAATGCCATGCTATTGTAATTCTTTCTTCGTTCAATTTACAAGATTGTTTAATGGGTGCTCTCTTTCTGCGATTTTTCTATGCTTCCTCAGATCAATGAGTCCCAATTTCGATACAACGCTTTGTCTGGCGTTTTATATGTCAATTTAAACAAGGTATTCTTTTAGTTCTGTTTCCTTTTTTCCTTATTTCTGGTTCGGTCGTTATACAAATACTCATTAATTCTTACAGTTTGTTTTTGGATGGTGGTTATGTATTGCTACAATGTTTGGATAGGTTGTAACGTCTTCCGTTGTTATGTTATGTGACATATCCTCCATTAATTTGATTTGCATGAACAAATTAATCTTGCCTGTTGCGTTCAGAACAAGCTTGATTCTGAAGGGGGAATGCTCATAATACACTGAAGCGTCAATTTTGGAAAAGTAAGAATTGCAAACATTCTTATTATTTCGCGTAAATATTTTGTTCTCTTTAAGTTCCTGAGTTTTGAAGTGGCAAAGGCTAATCTTCATAATGTGGAGGATCTTCTTCTTAGGTCGATTATTATTCTGAAAGATCCCTGCATTTCTTTCCAATCATATATTATATGCCACTACAGTTAACCCTGCTTTCATCATAGGTCCTCCAACTTTTATTTTTCCAGCCTGTAGATTCACTCATTTCCATTAAGGCAGAACGTCAACATGCCTGCCTGCATGAATAAGGGAAAATTGGTAACTTTTCGTCCCCTCGTAAGCTTCGACTGATTTCAGCTTCTGTCGCGCGTATTCCTTTGCGATTTCATCCATCTTTCTTCAGATGGAATTTGTTTTTGGTTCCATTTGGTGGATATCTAGCCAAAAAGAAGCCAACAGACAGATAATTACTTGGTACACGAGAAAACACACTATTCTTTCAAGGAACATCATCTCCTATAGCTTTGTAAGCATATGATATTTTAAATTTTCTCCAATGATCTTTCTGTGCATTTGAGATGGTGTGATTGAATGACTTATTCATATTTGATTCATCAAAGTAATGCTCTATGTTAGATTACAAATAAAAAGTAACAAATAGAAATGATGAATACACAACTAATTATGAGTTAATATGGGGATGTCACTTGACTAATATGATATATCTTTACGCAGAGGAGCATCCAGCAAGAACTACAGGAAGGAAAAGTTGAGTCCTTTCTTTCTGTTTTGCTTTCTTTTTGGTTTACTTGTTCTTCCCTTTTGACATTTGGCTTGTTACTGTTACTACTGAATTTTCTCAATCTACTCGGAGGTGTTTCCAGAATTTTCTCTTCAATCTTTTTTGAGTTCCTCGATCTATGTCTTGTCGGCAGAAAAATCGGTTAGGTTTTCGTCTTGAACTGAAATTTAGGGTTCTAATTTATCTCCAGCAATTCATTTTGTTTGTTCGTTCAATCCGAACTATTGCATTTCTGCACAACTTGTCCTATAATATTATCTGTCTATGTAGTAGTGCTATTTTCCTTCCATTGGGAAGACAAGAGAAGAGGACCAAAGCAAAAATAAGTGATTGTGCTACTGCTATATGTTATCGAACATTGTGTCACCATGTCAAAAAAAGTAGATATCCTCTCTTTTTCATTTGATTTTGACAGCAAGTCTTTTTAATTGACCATGCACATATGTTTTAACTTTAAACATGACACATTCTCTTTTTGTTAGATCCTTATAGACATCTTTTACTGTTGTAATTCTTGGGAATATGCTGCTGCATTGCTCAAATCATGTTGCATTATGACAAGTATACCTCATAAAGGAAGAAAGTGGAAAAAATTTCCTGCTTCAAACAAACGTTGCAGTTGCTTACATATGCTGTTTTCGAGATTTGGTAGCACAAAGGAGCCTCAAGAAATCAAAGAGGCTCTTGAACTGTTACAACTATTGGACTTCTCACTTCATGCTTCCCACCCGTCCAAACTATTGAGCCACTTTTTACTATGGAACTCCTTGGCGATAGCTTTAGTGGCCCCGCACTTGTAACAAGCTTCCTTGTAATGACTTGAATATTCTTTGCTGTGTAATTGGAATAGCAGAGGAAATCGACATAGTCAGAGAAAGTTAGGCCACAAATCAAACCAACAAGTTACACCAAAAGCATCAGAAAGAAAGAACCTTTTGCTTCTCTGTTTTAGAAAGATTATGCTATTTATGTTACAATATAATTATATTGTATCACAACTTTACCTAACAAATTGTTGTAAGTTAAACCTGCTTGAGACATGAACTTACGACATTTGCCAACAACAATATCAGTCTTGGGCCCGTACCTTGCACGGGCATCCTCTATCTAGTATATATAAGAAAATAAGGCAGCAGCCTCAGGTCGTAGCTGCCTACTTGAACAGCTTTCGGTTGTCCTGTCTGCTTCAACTGTCTATTTTTTCGCCTTTATTATATAGGGTCAATAAAAAATATTTTGTGAGTTTTTTAATTTAATCTTTTGGAAAAATTAAGTTTGTACCCCTTTAAATCAAATTATTTACATCCATATACCCTTTTACATTTTGTACCCCATACTATTAAAATTTTGCCCTCTAATATTAAAATTCGCGCGTTGACGCTATGCGGACGTCAACACCTGCTATATGATTACCAACAGGGTATACATATATCAACAGGGTATTACAGATGATTCAGCTCAATCCTATACGATATCGATATGTTATAAATATACCGACAGAGTATATGACGAATATATTTTCTAATAATTTAAAGTTTAATAATTTTTTTATTTATTTCTTTTAAAAAAATTCGACATACTAATTGGGTATCTATATACCGTCAAAGTATCACAAAGGACTGAGTTCATTCTATATGATACTGTTGCGGAATACATATACCGTCAGAGTATATTTCACAACATTTACGCTGACGTCAGCACACGAAATAAAAAAGGGTAAGTGGGTAGAAAGGTAAATAGTTTGGGTAATGGGTCCCTTAAGGATAAATAGTTTAGATCAGGTCTATTAAGGGTAAATAATTTCAAAATTGGGTCTATTTTGTGTACTTTTTCCTAATCTTGCGTATTGATGTGTCTGCTTCAGTTATTTCATAATATTTCTTTAACTACTTCAATTATAATTTACAATAATTTTTGAAATAGTTAATTGAGACTAAAAAATAAATTTATATTGCGGCCTCGAGTGAGCTAACAAAAAATAATTTGTGGGCTTTTTAATTTAATCTTTTCAGGACAGCTGTGTATTGACATGTCTGCTTCAACGACTTCATAATATTTCATTAGATGTTTCAATTATAATTTTACGTTATCTTCTAAAATATATAGGAAAAATCTATTGATGTCACATAAATTGAGACTAAAAAATAATTTATATTGCAGTTTTTGTTGAGCCAACAAAACATAATTTGTAGACTTTTTAATTTAAATTTTCAAAGCGATTGTGTATTGACATGTCTGTTTCAACGACTTCATAATATTTCTTTAGCTGCTTCAATTATAATTTTACAATATCTTCAAAAATTTATAGAAAAATCTATCAATATTTCATAAATCGAGACGAAAAATTAATGGGAAAAGTACATAAATTAGACTTATCAAGAAAAATATTTACGCAAATTAGACCTACCCTATCTTAATTACCCGAATTGGACCTTAACCCAAAATAATTACATTTCTGGACCATCTGTGAATAGTCCATTTATTCACGCAGTCCATTAGTTAGTTGAGGCCCAAATTCACCCTCTTTTACGCTTGGGCAAATTCATGTGGGCATTAGAAGTAGTCCAATCTAAATGTCTCTTTTCACATGAGATTTTTTTCGCATTTGTACGGTTTCTTCCTCAAAATATTGGGTATTTTGAAAATTCAATTAAGCTCTATTGGCGCGCTTCATGAAGCAAACTTTATTATTGGGTATATGCATTTATTTACCTTTTCTTAGATTTTTTAAGTATTTTTGCCATATCTGCTATTCGGATGATAAATTTTGAATTTTTTTTAAATCTCTGATGCAATAGTTCGTACTTTTTTATTATTGATTTTGTTTTATGGAATGTAAACGCATTGCAAATCATTGGTGGGGGCATGACACATTTACTAATTCTTTGTATATTGATGATGTAGTTGAAATTGAAGAAGGGTCGGTTCCTTCAGATATGTGGAGTGGTCCGAATTTTAATTTGATTGGAGGTAATTCACAATCTTTCGATGCTTCTATTGCGAACCCGAAAGTTGGAAAAAATATTGAGGGTGAATGTGGGAATGCGTTTGATATTGGTGTAGGGTTAGATAAGGGTGATCGTAAAAGAAAACGTAAGGTTGGTGAAATTGGGGGCAAATCCTCTGGAAATGATGAAATCCATACTAGGAAAAGGAATATTGCAACTGCTTCTGCTAATCTTGTGGATGAATCGGTCCCTCGTCAAGATAGTGGAACTCAAAGCGTTGCTTCTACGTATCTCAAGGAAATTTTGTTGATAAAAGAAATTTGCATATAAGTTTTTATTTCAATTATGTGTGTTTTTTTAATTATTCTTTGTTTGCATTTTGTGTTTGCAAAAGATATGTATGTGAAGTATGTTAAAAACCTTAATGATACTTAGGGAGTTTACATATATTTTGAGAGTATCACTGGATAGTGAGTATTTTGTGAACGTTGAAATTTCTAATGATACCATCAGATTATATGGACTATATTGTGTTTGTATCCTTTAGAATTTTTATGGCTTTGTATGTGCAAAGTCTTAATGATGTTAGCATGTACATGAAGCATGTTAAAGAACTTAATGATACTTAGGAAGTTAACATATGATCTGAGAGTATCATTGGATAGTGAGTATTTTTGTGAAGTTGTAACTATATTTAGCCACAAAAATTTTCCTCTCTAAGAGTGTGTTTGCACCTGAAAATCCTACAACTGATTGATGTAGTGATGCAACCTATTAATCCCTTCAATAATGTTTCAAAGAGGGTTAGTTTGACGTTGAATAATTCATTTGTGAAATAGCTGAGAATCAACCTCAAAAATAATTTTATGGAATCTCAAATGAAGGTACCAAGCAATACCAAATAGTGCAGCCTCTATTTTTAGCTTTGTTGTTTGAACCTTCACTCAATGAAGAAGCATAGGCAAATAAAAATTCTCCTTGATTGTACCTAACAATACACCCAACCTCTAAGTTGCCAGCATTTGAGATAACTTTCTCATCTGAATTTAGTTTTTGACACTGATCTAGAGGTTTCATCCACTGGATAAAGGTAATTTTGATCTTATGAATATATATATCAATTATTAAAATCAACTATTTTCAGTTCGAGGGCCATTGAATATATGGATATGTTGTCCTCAACAAGTAGGTGACATCTTTAAATACCAAATACTTGACTCTGGTCAGATTTGATTATTTTGCAGCATACTTGCTAGCACATCTACTTTTACATAAGTTACATCAAATAAAAATGGGACAATATAAAGCATGTATTTAAAGTATATTAAAAATGTTAATGATACTTAGGGAGTATATATATACTTTGAGAATATCATTGGATTCTGAATATTTTATGAACATTGAAACATTAATGATAGCATCAAAATATATGAGTATATTATTGTTATAGTTTTTAGTTTTATATATTTTACGTGTTATAGTTTATGTTTTATGCTTGTAGAAGGTATATGTATATAATAGTGACATCAAGTAATAATAAATTAATTTTGCAATAAATATATACTATGAAGGCACAAATAATAATGTTATACCATCAAAGTTTAGTTGATGCCTTATTTTTCATTGATACCATCAGAGTTTATGTATGGTCAAATGATATTAATTTTATAATTAATTAGCTTTTTAGTAAAAGATCCCCTATTGCTCCTTGATGTTATTAAAACATATGTATACTCTTATGACGTCAAGCAGAATAAATGGAGTGATTTTTCATTTTTGATACCATAAGAGTATACATATAATTTGAAGGTATCCAGTAATAATTGATATAATTTGAAGTGGATGTCTTGTTTCTTCTCCTTGGTACCATCAGAGTTTATATATGCTATGATATAAAGTAATAATTAATATCTATTTGAAAGTATACAGTAACAGTTGATTCATTTTTTTCCTTGATACCATCAAAGTTTTATGACATTAAGGGAGGAATAAATACAATGATTTTTCCTTCTTGGTGTCATTAGAGTATACATATACTTTGAAGGTATCCAATAATATTTGATATTTATTTGTAGTGGATGTGTTATATACCTATATGATATAAATTACTAATAAAATAGCTATGCCGATAGGGGATATGTATACTTTGAACCCGAACCTTCAAAGTATATGTATACTCTAATACCATAAGAGTATACATATACTTTGAATATATCCAGTAATGATTGTCTTATTTTTTTTGCTTGATAGCACTAGTATTTATATATATGCAAATGGTATTAATTTAAAATTGATTAGGTTTTTACTAAAGATCTACTTACTCCTCTCGGATGATATGACAATATATTTATACTTTTATGACATCAAGGGAGAAACAAACATAATGATTTTTCCTTCTTGATGTAATCACAGTATATATATTATTTGAAGGTATCCAATAATTGACATCTATTTGTAATGGATGTGTTATTTTTTCTCCTTGATACTATAAGAGTTTATATATACATATATGGTATAAAGTAATAATTAATATCTATTTGTAGTGGATGCGTTATTTTTTTCCTTGATATCATCAAAATTTATATATACCTATATGATATAAAGTAATAATTAAACACATATGCAATAAAGGATTTTATATTTGTCCTTGTTATTATAGTATATGTATACCTCTGGCCTATGGTGGTTCACAACCTGACCAACCTACTAAGGTTGGTCAGCTTGTTCCCATATCTAGAAAAGAAAAACAAACCTAGATTACATTACAATTAATAAAAGAAAAATAAAAATCTACAACTAATCATAGGAACCTAACTAAACTCAGTCAGCTCATAACAGAACTCTGCTCTATACTAAAAATCTTCTACAATAGTCAGTTAGCATAAGGTGTCAGTAAGTGATTATTGTATTTTTTATTTTTTAATTTTTATTATTTTATTTATATAATTGCATTTTGTTGGTGCAGGTTGGTGATTATTATGTTAAAATGGATATTGATTATAAATCAAAAATTGATTGCTCATATGTAGTTCAAAATTTGTTTGATAAGTTGTCGGCTGACCAAATAGAATTGTTTAGACAAACCTGCTTTGGTAAATATTTGGATATGTCTCCTCTTATGTTTCAAGGGCGTGTTGTGCATAATTTGTTGATAAGAGAAGTGTATCGTGATGAGGAGAATGTGATGCATTTTTTGAAAAATTGCATACGTCTTCGTTTTGGATTGAGGGAGTTTTACTGGATTTAAAATGCAAGGGTAATACGAACATCACAATATTATCAGATGGGAATAGATTGTTGAAGAGGTATTTTAACAGTGCTATCGTTGTTACATATGCTGAGATGAAGTATTGTTTCAAGAATACAAAATTCAAAAAACATGTTGATGCTGTTAAAATGGCAGTCATCTATTTTGTCAACACATTTCTCTTTTATGGTTGAAAAAGCAAGATACTTGATACATCATATTTTGATTTAGTTGAGGGTGGAGATTTTAATTCTTATTCATGGAGAAGTGATGCATTTCAATCGACATATAGTAATTGTCCAGATAAGTTGAAGAGAAAATCGGGATTTTACAGACATGGGGGATTTCCATTGGCATTACAGATTTGATTTTATGAATGTTGTGAGGTGTTTCAATAATCGATTTGCTTTTCGAAATAATTCTCAAGTCCCCCATTTATTGAATTGGACTATTGATAAACAAGTTATTCATGAGAATGTTTGCTTGCGAATATATAGCTTATATCCTGATCAAGTATTATCTTCTTTTTTATAAAAAAAAATTTAAATTCTTTTTTCATCTTTAACTTTACTTACATTATATTTTATTATGTTTACAGTTGAGGAACATTTTTCCAAATGATAATGAGAGGCTTATGTTAAATTTAGAAGATTTTGTATTTGAAAGCTCTCCAGTGAGTATACAGTTTCAACAATTCAGTGATGAATTTTTTTGCACACAATCACCAAAGGCAGACATTGGTCAGAGTAGTGATCCTGATGTTGTCCCAACAACATTGATCTGAAGAATGAGATCAGTGATCTTCGAAAGCATGTTGATTTGAAATTTGATGAGGTTTTTGAAGCTTTGAAATATCTCCATGATAAATTTGAGATAATTATTTTATCAATGATAGTATTCGAAAGCTGTGCTTGCAAGAAAAATTTCTTTCTTGTTTGTTATACTAGAGACTTAATATATTTTTTAATTTATTATAGGCGACACAAATGGGTGAATCTGCACACCTTGAGAAAGAGCACACAAATCTGTCAAAGATAGTCATGAGAATGTTCCAGATAGTATCCCTAATGTGTATGATATTGGCGTAGTGGTGGAAAAAATGCTACAGGTAAGTCTATTGGTGAGAGTACTAAGAATATTAATGTTAATGATGGTAGCTCCTAGTTTGAATTTATGTTTGTTTCTATGTGCAAGTCTGATATTGCTGCTATTACTCAAGATTATTATAAAAGGAAAGAAGAAAGTGACAAAAAATCTTTGATTAATGCAAAGTTGAATTTTGATCCTTTATTGGATGATGATTTTTTTGCGGATTTAAGTGAAGTAGATTTAGCAGCAATAACTTAAGATGTTGTTCGTCTAGGTACTGATGTTAATAAATCTGAAAATGATCAAGTTAGTGGGGATGGTGGTGTTGAACATCATATTACTGGTGTTGAGGGAAATGAAAATGTGAGACCTGATGAATCTGTAGAAGAAGTTGATACTGAGGGAGTTAGGCTTTTAGCCATAGTTCTCCTATACAGTATCTTGGACATAATGGAAAAGATGTAGCAAGTTTGGTGGATGATAACGTTAGGAATGATGTTGCTAGGGGTAATGATCCTGAAATTGATGTTCTTTGTGAGGACCTAGTTGGTATGTCTGATGTTGGTGGCAAAAATATAATTGATGCACCTACAAAAGATGATGTGGCTAATGAGGTTAATTTAAAACAAGGTGGTTCTGTTATTCCTGAAGGCACTCTAGTAATTGCGATAGACGCTTTTATAACACCTGAAGTTTATCGGAGGCAAAGGAATAGAAAGTCTAGTCAAACATAATAGTCTCTTTTTTTGCTGATTATGGCCTTAGCAAAGATGGTTCAGCATCTCTTACACCAGTTAAAAGTATATCTCCATTGATGTCAAGCATTACTGTCCCTGTTGTTAGACCCCATAAATATTTTAAATTGAGGAAAAATGGTCACGTTGGAAAATTTCGTAACTAATGTGTAAATTGCT
>JAABOM020000103.1:15017660-15048660 GCA_011800125.2 Solanum clarkiae
GGGAAAGGAAATCGAGAAAAGAAGATGGGGAACAGGGGGAGCTGGGTCTGGGGAAGAGGGGAACGTGCAGGGGAAGGGGAAAGGGGTTTCTGGGAAAGGGTTTTGGGGAAAGGGGAAAGGAAAGAAAGATGATGAAGAAGAAGATGGGGTCGTGGGGAAGGGATAAAATGGGAATTGGGGCGCGTGGGTGTCACGCGCTCGTCTTAGTTTAATTGTTATTATTATTATTTTTATTATTTTTTGAAATAATTATTCGAAAATTGTTAAAAATAAAAATAAAGTTCGATAACTAATTTGACACCGTGGAGGATAAAAATTGGGTGTCAACAGAAATCATGCAAGAAGACTTGAAATAAATCAACCCACCAACACATGGTAATATCCTCATGCAATATACATCAAAACCATTCATCAAATCTCAAGATAGATCATATCTTTATAGCTCAAAACATGCTTAAACAATCACACTTTTATGAAACTCAAACTTAGTTCATAGTCAAATTCATAATAAGTAAGACCCTTAAGTAAATTAACTTAGAAAAAGGCTTGGGCATCATGGGTGAAAGGACACAATGGTTGAAACCCACATACCTCAACTTTGGGGATTTTATTGAAGAAGATTTTAATGGAGACTTGAAGCTTGAATGAAATCCTTAGATCCGAAATGAGATTTGGCACTTTAATTTTGGGTGAAATATTTGTCGAAATGTTTGAGAGAGTATTGGGGAATGTCTTGTATGATATGAAGGTGAAATACGGCTAAGTATATGTGTTTTTACGCATGGGAAGGCTTAGGTCCAAGACCCTAAAGCCTTGGACTGAAGTGAGAAAACTGGCAATAAAATACATAAGTCTGTGATGGGTCCGTGTCATGGTACCATCGCGCACCCCCACTATTTTGCGCAAACTTTGAAAAATCAAATTTTGCTACAGTTGCCCTAAAATCGGGCCTAGACCTATTCCTCACTCAATTTTTCCCCTTGAACAAGAATATGAAGTTGAATTTTTGATATCACGCACGAATTTTGAGATATATGAAAATATGATTATGGGCATTTCTGAGGAACATTTTTGGACACTTTTTGTGGTCGTTTCACTTGTTCGTTCCTGGGTGCACTAGTAGATGAGGGCCATGTTTGAAAGCGACTCCCATTTGCATTTCTCTTCGACCTCGGGAACTCAGGCGGGTTCATCATTAAGAATTCATGAACCCTCGATGTATTTGGAGCACCTACGTGCCTATTCCCTATCTAGCATCCAATGTTGTCACAATCTTGGCCAAAGTATGGATGGCCTGGCAAAACTCATCATTTGAGATGTCGGCTTGTGATGGCTATCCAGGGACGGCTGGCCCAATGAGTTCATCATGATTCTGGGGCTCAGATTGGTTAGCATTCTGTCTAGTAAGATGTCCTCTTTCTCTAGCAGCTCTTCTTGGAGGAATGATTTGAATTCAAAACACAAATGCACGAGCCAAAAGAGAGCTTTCATAGAGTTTAACTCTAAAGCACAAATGAGAATATGAAAGAAGTGTAACCTTTCTTAATGTCCTATAGTCTTCTACTTGTAAAATGTGGTGCACAACACACCCATAAACAAGACTCTACTAGACACGACTTCGCAGACTTCCTGGAACTCTTGAACTCTGTGCTCTAATACCAAGTTTGTCATGCCCCAAGAGGGTACCCTTGGTGTGATCGACACTCAAAGACTATTGTTAGTCCCCAAGCAAACTACTTGACCTTTTCATATTAATTCAATCAACATTTAACATATCAGTGGAAGATTAAAGAAGATAATAAGTGAACAATCTCAATATATAGAAGGTTTAGTCAAATCAATATAACTAGTATGAAAGAAACTAGCCTAAAATACTATCCAAATCAAAACTAATCACAACTCAGCATTCTAGTCTATGAACCTTTATTTGAATTGTCTAAACAGTACCATGATAGGCTATGGTGACTTCAATAAAAAAGAAATAAAATATTAGACTAAAGCTAGATGATAGTGTAAATGTGCATCTCCCGGAAGCAAGGAAGGACTCACCAAATTAGCTGATTGCAATAGATCCTCGACGGTGCGCCTGTTGATGATCTTTCGTACCTATCACTGCTTCATTAAACGATACAGTCTAAATGGACGTCAATACGTGGAATGTACGAGTATGTAAAATGACTGAAAGAAATATGCATCAAGGTAGAATACTATCAACTCACATAACTCAAATCAAGAGAGATAGAACTCAATCAGGATACTAAATGTCTATCTAAAGCAAGAATAATGAGTAGACATTGCCCAATCATTACAAATTCAATCTAATTAGAATCTAATCCAGTCAGAGTACTATTAATATGAACCTATATGGGAGTTTCTCTTATCTGATAATAATCTCTTATTATCCGGTGATCATATAACAATCCTGTTGATGTTGCCACAACCATTCAATACCTTGCCAGGGTAAGAACAAATCAATCCAAAATGGATCGGGATCAAATCGAATGAGTCCTCTGTTCGTTCAAGCATTTATCAAGAGGAAACATCCGACTTAACGATTTCAGTCCTCTCCTACATTTGGCGATGTAGTTAATGAGTTCAGGTTAGACTTACTCTTACTCGATTCGATGCTCGATACTCCTCTCAAGACTCAATGCTCATAAAACAATCAAATTGATTGAAATAATCAAATCTCAATCAATCTTATCAATGAGTCTCACAAGGACTCTTATCAGTCCCAATGACCTTTCAAGAGTGAAGACTATCACGTAGGAGGACTTTCAATTTAGACCAATCTTTGGAGTTCAATTATAAAGACTCACACAACCAACAAGTTCTATCAACCTATCATCATGCTGGCATCACTATCATAATCAACATTCTCAAATCAAGACTCTACACTCAGTCCCTAGGTTCATTCGTGCAATCTTTTATTTAAAAATTACTAGGGTATTATGAAATAACTCATGTAAAATATTAGTAAATTAAGTTTATGATGATCATCAACATATGAAAATACATAGAATATGTATAAGTTGTAAGAAAACATTCAAGAAAACATGCATAGAGACCTAATACTTTCATCTATCAACCTATCTCAATCAAGGGACACATGGGTTCATACTTTAGGTTAGCCTTACATACATGGAATGAAGTTTCACAATTGATTTGCTCAAATTTCGGCTCTAATTGTTCAGATTCGTGACTTCTCTTCTCCTTTTTTAGCCCTTGTCTTTTGTTAGAATGTTCAACAGACTTAAGAATAGGTTTAAAAATTCTTTTTACACTTAAAAATGACATATATCAGTCGTGGATTAAGTCTAGGAGAGTAAGAAAAAGTATGGAATGCCCCTTAAAAAGTAAAATTTGAACTACGGTGAGACAAGTTCGCGTCGCGAACTTGCTCTTTTCATGAGCAATTTTCGTTGAAAATTTTCCAATCGAGTTTCTAGTCCCGTAAAAAATATTGAAATCACTATTAAGTGCAAATCCATGACAAGTCCGCAATGCGGACATATTACACACTTTTTGGAATTGCGTCTTTGCATCAGAAAATTACCTTTTGATTCGGTTGCTCTAAAAATTAACCAAGACCATTTTCCCACATAATTTTTCGTGCCATTCGCGATTCCTGTCTCGAATTTGTTGAAAAAATTTGAAAGATACGTTATGCAAGCATCTCTTATCTAGGAGTATTTTAGTAATTTTATTAGATGTAACAAAACTGGAGTGGTTTACTTTTTTTCCTTGAAGCTGAAAGTGTGGTTCTTATATAAATTATTATTTGATTTATCAATTGGATGTAAAATCAACATTTCTTCATAAGTTACGTGAATGGATATATATTGATCACCTTCTTGGATATATGGAGCAAGGTAGTGAAGAAAAATATACATATTGAAAAAGACTTTATATAGATTGAAATAAGTACCTCAAGCTTGGTACACTTGTATAAAGACTTATTTCTTTAATGTAGAATTTCAGAAATGTCCATATGAACATCCACTTTATATCAAAATTTGGTAATACTTTGGAATGAGTAGTTATAATTCGGTTAGTACACCAATTGATCCAGGAGTAAAGCTTCTAGTGTATCTGGAATACAAGAAGGTTGATAGTATTTTATTTAAACAAATTGTTAGAAACTTGTCGTATTTAACTTCTAGCAAACCAGACATAACATATGTTGTGAGTTTTATTCCCTCAATAATTCGGAAGTTAGTATGAATAAACAAAGAAATATTCTTTCAAAAGTTAAAGGTCTACCATTAAGAAATATTTCAAACTTGTTGTTATCATAAACGTACCTCAATAATGACATCAACCAAGTTGCAAGAAAAATGTCCCAATTTTTAAGTAGAAGCAATATTATATGAAAGTAGCAAATTCATCGGGAGATGCTCTCTTTTTTCATCAGTAACAACAAATGCCTCCATCTTAAATGACTCAAATTGCTTAATTTTTAGATATAAAAATTTAAAAATTAATACCAAAATATTATAACAACTAAAATTAACAAGAATAAAGGACACAAGATCAAAAGAATATCGAGAACACATGAAAATAATTCTTCACAAAAGTTGTGTAAGTAGGTTGACTCAAATTGCACCAACATAACATCCTCGAGAATATTCAAAACTTCGATAGACAAACTGTTGAAATGCAGAAAATACCTCTAATCCCCACATATTCAGAGCAAAAGAGAACCCTCCCAAATGATAAGATGCTTGACTGTTTGATTCTTCTTTAACTAGTTGCAAAGAGTTTTTCAAAGAACCAATCAACCAATTAAATCCTAGAGTACCCCAACGGTAAGAATAACAAAACTCATTGATATCGATGATCTTTATCAAGTAATTACTTATCGCATAATGTTTAAAATGACCCAATAAAACCCTTTCAGCTATATACAATTCAACGAGCTTTACAACAGTGTTGTTAACATCTAAAATAGTTGTTTCCATGGATGCTAGAATCAATAGCAAAAGAAGCTTGCAAGACACTCAATGTAATAGTATGAGTATTTGAAAAATAACGATTCAAGAAATGATTTGTTAAGACCGAAACAATAGTAAAATCGCCTGCAGAAGAAGAAAAATCAGTAATTAAAAAGATTCTGAAGTAAACGAGCATATGCGATCAAATAAATTAAACTTGATCAATTAGCATCACCACAATCAATTTGCGAAAGAAGCAAGCAGTGAATCAAAATCCAAGAAATATCAATTTCTCCTAACTCCATAAATTTCCCAAACACTCCCATCTTCAAGAGCTTCATTTCGAACTTCATAAAAGAACATCCAGAAACACTTTTATAATTGGAATCTCCACCCAAACACCCTTTGCTTCAAACCAATATCCGAATTTAAGATCTCGATTCTCTTCCCACAAAAAAGCAAAAAACGTAGATACATGATAAATATGAAAATAAATTAAGAATTTAAAAAACACAAATAATAGTGAAAGAAGGAATACCTCAGTAAGAGATACCATTTTCTTCCTTTGGACCATCTACAGGGTTAGAAAACGAATTGCAAAGCAATTGCTAGGTAGAAGAAAGAGAGATCGGTTCGTTGATGCTGAATTAGGAGATTGGAGAGAAGAAAAGAGAAGGAAAGGAAGCGACTACTAACAACGTTAAGAGTGGGAAGAGAAACAGAGATGACAAAAGAGTAAAAAAATACTTTGACTCAATTTAAATTTAAAAAAAAGATATTTTTTAAAAACTTTTTTTATTCGGAACAAAAAATCAAAATCAATTTGAAATTTTTTCTTCTGTTTTAAGTAACCAAGGTCCATATTCATTTCCCAATCTCACCCACGGTAATGTTAATGACTTGTGATCATCAATGCAATTAGTGGTCAATTGTTTATACGAAAAGCGAACTCTTATTGACGTGTCCAAATTGTACTTGAAAGAGACCTAATGACTTGGTAATTTTTATTAATAGATTTGGGACAAAAGTTGCAATAAAAAGTGTGAGAAGATCTTATCTATTGTTCCAACAACAATTTCTTTTTTGAAAATCTTTCTAATAAACAACAATCTTTCTAGTATGCTCTATCCATAACTTGGGTCCACCTTTAGGCACTTTTGTACCCTTTCACAATACCCCCTTTGATCTTTTGTTTGACATTTTAGGAATCCCTAATTCCTCTCTTTTGCCCTTTTTCGTCGAATCAGTTCTTTTTTTTTTTTGGCACTTTAGTTTTGCTTGGCTATTCTCGCTTCTTATCATTTCTAACTGCTGCTTTTCTACTGTTCAAAGTACATGTCTTTTGAAGATATTTCACAAATCGTTTGATTTTGAGGTAAAGAGTTGGTTTTGGGTTCTGGGTTGGTGGAGTTATCTGATTTCCTTGGTGGGTCTTGAAATTTTTTGTGGGATTTCTCTGTTTTCTTGTTTTGCTGTCAAGAAACCCACTTCATGTTTTGATCTATTAGGGAGAAGTTTGATCTTTGAATTCTTAGGTTAATTTGGAGCGTGTGATGAATCTGTAGGAAGACTAGGGTTGGAAGAGAAGGAAATAATGAAGAGAGGGAAAGGTGAAGAGAAAGTTATGGGGCCTATGTTTCCAAGACTTCATGTTAATGATACAGATAAAGGAGGTCCAAGAGCACCTCCAAGAAACAAGATGGCTCTATATGAGCAGCTCAGCATACCTTCTCAGAGATTCAACTCTGGGGTTTCGCCTCTTGACCCCAGCAATACTCAAAAGATGGGTCCTCCTTCCTCAAGTCAGGTTGAATATGTGAATTTTCTGCTAGTTTGATTTATTGTTCTGAGTGGTTTTTGGATGTTAATTATTTGGCATATCTCTTGTGTGACAGTTGGTTTTATTTTGCTGTTTGAATTTTTAGCTTATGTTTCAGCATTAGAGATTACAGGACAAAAAAAAATCTTGAAACTCATTGCTGTGGTGTATATGTTAGTGTAGTAATGTTCACTTCACTTGGTTAACATGATGATATGTCATGAAATGGTCTATTGTCTTCTCTGTATGAGTACACGTATTTTGTCTTTTCGTATTAACTTGTGCTGATCATCCTATGGACGTGCCTGGTGTTTTTAAATTTTTGGGAAGTTCATTTCTATCAGAAAGAAATAATATTAGCCTTGGGGTTTCCTCCCTTTCAAGGTCTCAAGTTCGAAACCCATTGGGTGTAAACAATTTCTGAGGGCCACCGGACTGGGTAAAACCTGAATTAACCGTGGTGCACTTGCGGGAAACTCCTTGCCTAGGGCCTGTGCAGCCGGTGCAAATAAAAAAAAATGTTAGTTTTTTCCTTGGCTTTGTACTGTGGTCAGTGAAAATGTGAAATGGCATTTACAGTCCCAATTAATTATGTTCTTGAACTGTTTTGTGATGTTACTACTAGGCTTTTAGTGGTTTCTTGATGTTAAACCATCTCTTTTTGGGCTATATTCAGTCTCTGTAGTAGTTAATCAATAGCTGTAAATTTAGTGGTTGGTTGAATTTGTAAGTTGACTTGAAGCAACTACTTCTTGCAGGGGAGTGGGCATAACAGAGTTGGATATTTCCCTGTACAACACCCTCCAGCCAGACATCAAGCTGATAAACCACCTGGCCACAGTTCCGATCCCAGTACTCTCTTGCAACAATATGAATTAAAAAAGAGAACAGAAGAGGATGACTTTACGGTCCCCATTTTTGTTAATTCCAAGCTTGGTCGGGCCAATGGGAGTGATAATCTGGATACGGAAAAGCTCTCTCCCTCTGATCCAGTCTTATGTCCTAATAAAGAGTTGGAAGGAGTTGCACACCGAACTTCGAGACAACAGCTCAATAGCGAAAGCAAGGAGAATCCCAAATGTACTCTTGCTCGTAGAGAGAAAACAACCTCAAACTCTGCATCCAAGGGTAAGCTATCTAGAATGCCTTCTGATACAAGTTGATGTTAATTTTGCATTTCACAACAATATATGAGCTTCTAATGACTTTCACACATTACCTAAGACCAAGCTTTTTTTTTTAATCACCAGAATGCAGATTGAATCCTCAGGTTGGTTGTACCATCATACCTGAACCTATTAAGGGTAACGATGATGGCAATTCTTATCCCGTGAAAGAATTTGTATCAGAAGAGCAGTTAATCGCTAATGGTCTTATTAATTATACGGAATCCCAGGAAGACAGGGCATGCAAATCATTACAAACAGGAATATTGGACCGAGGTGACGACTTATCTGAGAATTCCATAGTGGAATCTATATCTGGAACAGACATCTCTCCTGATGACGTCGTGGGAATAATTGGCCTAAAGCGTTTCTGGAAAGCCAGAAGAGCTATTGTCAAGTAAGTTCATGTTGCATTGAGATTGACATTTAAATATTCTTGTCGGATCAAATATGCATCATTCCTTTTGTCAGTTGGGTGGAGAAATTCTATTGACTAGCTTTTCTTTAGACATTTTCCTGATGCCCCCCCCCCCCCCCGGGCCCCATAGCATCCTCATGGTCCTTTTTTTAAAATATAAGGGGTGTGCTCTCTGATATATTTTCATATTCAATAGACAATATTGTGCATGTGCAGTTTTAAGCCATGTATTGATTACAAAAGGATGTTTGTATGCCTGGCACTTTTTCGTTGGTACCTTTTGCTTGATAGAATATGTGTATCTGAGCTGCTATCCATCAATATTTCCAGAGTCCAGATGATCTTTTTGTGTGGTTGTGTCTTGCCAATTGATGAATTTTGAGTGACATGTTTAGGTATGTAAATCTTTTTAAAAATGTTTAGGTGTGAAAATGGTCGTGAATAACAATTTTGAACTTAGTGTATTAAATTTTAATGAAGAAGGTACAAGAGCAACAAATGAGAAGGACCATGTTATTAGAAGTTCCTAAAAAAAAAGCTTTGGTTTCATTTTTTGTATATGTTCCTAGCATTTATGTTTTACCATTTAAAACATAATTGATCTTTTGTTTCATGATTCCAGGAGGCTAGCTTGCAGTTCTCTGACTTCCCCACATTTTGCATTAGCATGTTGTTCATCTATTTGTTTGCCTGAGTTTGTTTTTATTGTCTTAATCTAATATCCAACAATATGGGGAAAAGGAGTTTCTCTTTGTGATCTAGATTTGAAGAGCATTGCTATATTTAGGCACATTTGGCTGGGATAACAGCCTTTAGAATATTATTTTTAGTAGCTTTTATGTTCTCTTAGAGATGTCAGTGGTATCCTATTACTGGAGTACATAAATACCAAATTAAAGCTGTCCCTGATATCACGCTTTTCATATGTCGGGGCTGAACTAATTCTTGAAGGAAACGTATGGCATGATTATAGGAGTTGCCGAAATGGGGCAACTGCAAAATGAAATTCAAGAGCACCGTAGAGTGCTAAACTTCCTTTTGAGAAGTGTTAGAACAATGAATCCACATCTCTTGATGCAGTCTGATGGTTCCCACAAAGTGGCAACTATTGTTTACAGAAGCCCTTGAAGCATTTCAGCGTGGATCACCGTCATATATAGCACTGTTTGGACCATGTTAGATTGTTTGCTTTGTGCAAGGTGAGCTGGCTGGCACTGGATCATTCTGATGTGTATTGACTGTCGATTTGATATGCTGGGACTTCTTTTTCCTCTTTGTCCTTAATCTTGGGGTTGTAAACCACTCTTGCTGGGAACATTAACCCATTTATGGGGGTGGCAGTGGTGTGATAAGAGATACCTCTGGTACTAGCATGTTAATTGGGAATCAGCTATGAAGGGTAATGGCCCTAAAGAAAACTAAATGTGCTATATTTTGGTAAAATTTTGATCATCCACGAAGTAGTAGGAGTCTTCAAACATATCTAAGTCATGGCATATGCTCCGCTTGATGGGGTTTAAGCTTTGTGGACATATGTTCACGTGAATATGACATGTTTTTTGTGTATGAGAAATAAAGTTAGTGGCATTTTTAGTTTGAACTTTAAGATAATACTACATAGAGGACTTGTGCAAAACTTTTTAATTTGAACTTTAAGATAATACTACATAGAGGACTTGTGCAAAACTTTCTTTTTGCATGTGTATTGGAGACTGCCTCTTTGTAGATTACAATCTCACCATTTGGTATTTGTTGACCGTGTAGACATTCACCCTTTTGTGTTGCTCTGTGTCTTCACTATGATTTTCAGCTGTCTTGTTTTATTTATGTAGTAGATACTTTTGGCCTCGTGCATATGAAGAGATAATCTCTTTCCATTTATAATTTGCTCTTTTCCCCTTTTCTTTTTCACTGATGCTATCTCCATTGTTATGGTGCAGCCAGCAAAGAGTGTTTGCCATCCAAGTGTTCGAGTTGCATCGACTAATAAAGGTAAAACACTCCTGAGGCTAAATATGATCTATATATTACTGGTTTTCGTGCATTAATACGCCACTAGTGCATTTTTACCTGTTATTTAATAGGTCCAAAGGCTCATTGCTGGGTCACCAAATAGTTCGCTTGAAGATTCTGCTTATTTAGGCAAGCCTTTAAAGAGTTCGTCTGGCAAGAGAATTCCATTGGACTCTATTGTTAGAGAATCTCAAAGTGTTCTGAAGCGCAAGAATGATTCTGAGAAGCCTAACTTCAGGACAGAATACTCTGCTGAAAGCACCGCAGGAAAAGCATCTCTCTCTTCTGTGCAAAATGGTAGTCAACTCTCTAGCCAGAGACCATTTCCAGGAAATCCACTGCCAACGCCTGTGACAAATGATTCTAATGCGGGTCCTTGGTGCTTCCAACAACCTGCTGGGCACCAATGGTTGATCCCAGTGATGTCTCCTTCTGAGGGACTTGTATACAAACCATTCCCCGGACCTGGATTCACGAGTCCTATTTGTGTAGGTGGGCCTCCAGGATCAACTCCATTAATGGGGAATTTTTTTGCTCCAACATATGGAGTTCCTGCTCCTCATCCTCACTATCCAGGAACGGGAGTTTCTTTTGCACCTCCAACTGGTCATGGCTACTTTCGGCAATATGATATGCCAGTTATGAATCCACCAGTTTCATCATCTGCCACTGAAGAATCAAACCATTTTACCTTGCCGGGTTTACAACACCAGTTATCTGGAGTGGTTGATAACTCTAACATTCAACATCAGGACTCGAGTAATGTTTTGAGTGAGAAGAATGAAAATATTCCGGATGTTGTAAGGTTTCAGACCACCAAAGATAATGAGTTACAAGCGAGCACTGCAAGTAGTCCTATTGAGAGAGCTCAGGGAACGGCCACAGGAGGAAGAAACATGCTTTCTCTTTTCCCCACATCTCCAGTTACTGACAAGCATGATTGTAGCCCCCAGGCTTGTGTACCTGATCATCCAGCAAGAGTTATCAAGGTTGTACCTCACAATGCAAGGTCTGCCACAGAATCCGTAGCTCGGATATTTCAGTCCATACAACAAGAGAGAAAACAATATGACTTCGGTTTCTCACATCTATAGGCAGCTTAGTGTGTTGTGAATATGACCGTTTGCTCATCCAAATTAGATGATGTAGTTTCGGTCGATTTGTTGTACCCTTTCTGAAGATGGTATGTCATAGCTGGATTTTAATTTGGTTCCTTTGCCTTGCCACTATGTGTACATTGTATATTTGCCCGGTGATTGCTTAGTCCAGCTGTTGTATACTAAATTTTGTTTTGCCAGTCTTCATTTGAGTTGTAATTTATTCTTTTACCTTCAAATAATTATTTCAAATTATTCGTGTATCTTTTAGATTATCTAGTTTGATACCCATGCATTCTCTCAAAATATGAATACAAGCTTAATTAGCAAAATAGATGGGGTGTTGTAATGAATGATGGAAAATGTTGCGACAAAATTCTGTTTGAAGAATCATAGTTGTAATGTTTAAAGAGCTAATTATGGCAGGTGAGTCGATGCCATCTACAATTGCAAGTTATTTATTATATTTTGAGAGATGAATTACAATTTTAAATGAAGAGTACATAATTAACCACCATCGTCGAAGGCTAAAAGCATCTGACTATATAATGTATGAACATTTTTGGTAATTTTATTTAAAGTATACAATTTTTATTTTAAGTGTCTATATATATATAATGATGTCTCTCTTAATTAGCAAAAGAATAAACAAAGAAGTAGGTTAATTACAATATCCATGATTTCATATCTTTCGAAAGGCAAAAAAACTAGTAAAAATAGAGAAATAGTCTGTTTGGATTGACTTTTGGCTTATGACTTATAAGCCAAAAATCATAAATTAAGATTTTTAACTTATGACTTTTGATTTATTTTTGTTATTTTACCTTAAAAATAAGTATTCTAGTACTTTTTAACTTTTCTCAAATATTTAAAAATTATGTAAAAGCTATTTTGACTTGAAATCACCTAAAATAACCAGTCCAAACGGGCACTAAGATACTTATTACAAGACCTGACATAAATTGATTTTTCTTGTGAGTGTGTCAAAAAACAGCCATTTGTAGTAAATTCATAGTATATGTTACTTTTGAATAGCGGGTAAATTATTCGAAAGAGAGATGATTATGTTATGTCATGCAACATGTATTGAGTTAAGTAATTTATTAGTTGTAATACATATATACTTGATCTCATGTCGTAAAATGTTGAGTCTGTTCGGAGTATTGCTTCAAAAATGCTCAAATTTAATTTACATAAACTCTTCATTACTTATATGCATGAAAATAAAATGGATAATTATGGTTCATTCTTTTTTTACTCAATGTGTGATATTCGTATTAGGGTTCAAGTAAATTCAAATTCGTATTGAAAAGTCTCACATATTGAAAGGTAAATCGACTCCTAAAAAGATAATTTTATACAAATAGCTCGAGCTCAAGATCTTTGAGTACTTACCATTTAGTCAGAATCCTTGTTGGTTTATTATCTCTCATCACATTGCACAAAATCTGCATCCAAGCTTGATGGCCTTGAATATTGTTTAAGCACTTCATTTTCCAGTTATAAAAGAGATGTGTATGTGGGCTTAATTAATTGCTATTGATTCAACATAATTATGACAGTATAACATTAGTTTCTTTATTTGCTTCTAATTTCAGATTATTTGAATTTAGACACATAATTGTAAAAGGGTTTTTTTATAAATAATTATTTTTGTACAAAAATATTATTTAGTGATTCAACTTTTAATTTATTTATTCCACTTTGTAAATAGTATAACTGATTATTTAATCGAAAATTTCGTTTTTACTTCTTTTTTTTTCTTACTTTAAAAGGAAAATATCAATGAATTTTGTTTACAGTAATAACAAATAATAGTGAGTAAAAAAAGAAGAAATAGAGAAAAAATGAACCTAAGGGATGTGAAAATAAAATGCCTGGATCTACAAAGTGAATAATCAAATTTAGTTAGTCAATTATCTCATAAATTATTGATGAAGTAATTAGTTGTGTCACACAAAAAAGCAAATCAAAACTCAAAAGAAATAGTTGTTCATTTATATCCTTTATACTACATAGTACTATCAAACAAAAGTAGAATACTCCATATATGCAAGATGGTGAATTGGCAAATATTGAAAACAGATACCACCAAATAATTTAATCATGGCCCTTTTAATCCAATTCTAGTCAATTTCCTTGAAGTTTATTTCAATTCTAGCCAATTTCTTTATAATTTCTTTCAATTCTACCCTAATTGGGTTAATTTGTGACCTAATTTTAAATCCCCAAACCAATTCCATTCAATTAAAATCCGGATAACCCATTTTATACCCATGATCTACCCCATATTTTCAAAACTAATCTTGACCATCCATCTTGTTTTGATCAATGGCCATGACTAAATTCAATATCTTTCATCTTTTTATAGCATAGTGTCACGCCCTAGGAGGGGACCCAAGACGTGGCCGACACCCAGAGACTATTGCTACCCTCAAGCGAACCACTCGGCCTCATCACATTCATTTAATCAATAAACCCAAGACAATCAGCGGAAGACAAAGGAAAGTAATGGGCACATCTTATCTCTCAAAATAATATCAATAGATAAAAGGGCTAGTAAAAAAACTATCTCAACAATTCAAGTCTTACATCAACATTCGACTCTAGTTTATGAAGCTTTTATCACTATCAATGGGTGCCAGTGACAACCCACGGCTACCTCAACTCAAGAAATAGTAAAGCTACTCTAAAATTCTGACTCTAGAGCAAGACGAAATAAAGTAATGAATCCTCCAAAGTATGGGAGGCTCACCAATCCGCTGAACGTCCAAAGATCCTCAATGATGCACCTGCTGATGACCTTTATTCCATGTATCTACATCATATAACGATGCAGCACCATAGTGGCGTCAGTATGTGAAATGTATGGTATGTAAAATAGCTAAATGAAACCGAAACAGGTAGAATAATATATAAACAACAATCAACTCAAAATAGGAACCAATCAATATGTCAAATGCCTATCTAAAGCAGGAATAAAGAGTAGACAAGTGACCCATCAACCAATCAACTCATCAATCAAATCAGACTTGTCTCAGAGGGACTCATCTCATCTTATTACATCTCGACTCAAAGTACTCAAGGCGGGAACTTTTTGGGAGTTTCTCTTATCCGACAACAATCACTTATGGGCCAGTGATTGTACAATAATCCCGCTGATGTTGCTACAATCATTTCGTATTTTCCAGGTAGGAAACATATCGAATCCACTAGGGACCCCAACAATCAAACTAGTCCTTTATTATTTTAGGGACTCAAGATTTGTAAGCCCGAAGGCGTTTGAGCATATCTTCTGGGAGTATAGATGCTTCGAAGTTATGATCAACAGAGAGAGAAGCAAGAGCAGTAAGCTTCGATATGGAGCTTAAATCTATTTTGCCTTAGACATCCAACTTCTTGACTGAAGACAATGTTGGAAAAACAAACAAGGGGTAATGCCAAATTTCTTTTTCTTCAAGCAGGAAGAATTTCTCTTCTCCTTCACTTCTCAACAGTCCTTTCAGATTTGGAAACATTTCTATAGCAAGTCGTTTCAAGTATGAGAAACTTATTGTGGAAAATCCAGAATGACCATTGTCCTCTTTAGTATACTCCACCTCCAGACCCAACATATAACTTCAGACTTTTTAGATGAGGCAGCTCTCCAAATGGTGGTAAATGCCAACAGTTTTCACATTCAGTTTCAATAGAGACAACATTTTTCAAAACTGAAGAGTTCATCCAATTTGGGAAATGAAAACCTCTGAAGCCAATGTGTTTTAATGATTTCAGATTAGGGTGTGGTCTCAGGGCGTCAAGTACTTTTTCATCCAAATTGTTTTCTGATTCATATCTATATGGCCTAATTTCCCAACTCATGCATAAATTGTACATATTTGCTTTTGTAGATAAATTAGCTTCTTTTGCATCCGTATCATTCTTCACTCTCTCAAGATGTGTGATCAAAAGTGAGCCACGTAGGTTTAGGTTCCGTAGTTCACCAAGTTGATAACCTTTCCTCTCGCCCACAATAAAGTCTTAAGGCATGTCAATGATCCTATTCTCGGTGGCATAGAAGTTATTATACAACGCTTGAACACGAGATTTCTAAGACTGCTTAGTTTACTTGTTTGTTTTGCAATATAAGAAAGTGAGATACAAAATGATGGATCAAGAGTTTGCGGATTTAGAAGCTTGCATAATGTCTTTGGGAGGCTACGAATGCTACTGCTTTGCAAGTTCATCAGCCTTAAATGTATTAGATCTCCGATGGAAAATGATAACTGACCTACCTTTGAAAATTTTATATCAAGAACCCTTAAAGAGACAAATCTTTCCAAGATCAAAGGAGAATGAGAAGGCAACACTTCAGCAAAACCAGTGGACATGATTTTTTTGTGTTACTCTTATTTGACGAATTTCGTTGTTCCTTATGTTTGTTGTGAACAATGATGTAGTTGTTAGCATCTAATGAGTTTTGATGACTTCATGTGCAGGAAAATAAAAAAAAAGGAAAGAAGATATATGGTCCTCTTGAAGCAACTCAGGAAGGAGGCTGAAGGTTCGGTAAAAGGAAAGGCGCTCAAATAACATACCAAATTGAAAGAATAATGTAACAATGGAAAGAGAACCAGTCAAGATCTGATTGCAGAATTAATTGAGGAACTACCCCAAATGAAGGAATTAGGAATCCAATCCAGTCAAGAAGATTCTAGTAGTTGCAAAAAGGAAAGATAATCAAATCAAGACATGATTGAAGAATCGAAGAAGGAAAGGCATCCAAATCCAGTTGGATGTATCCCCAATCAAGGATTCCCCTAATATCCTTGATTGGAAGAATTCCCTTAGGTCATGTAAATCCTCCATTGACTAGTTCGTTAATAGCTTACTATATTAGCCCTCTTTCTTAGACTTAGAGTTTTGTACTTTTGAGAAAATAATCTAGGTTGAAAACTCAACTCTACAAAGCATTGTAATCATGTGTGAAACAGTTGTAAAGAAAGAGAGAAAAAGAGTGAGGTTTTCTAGAATAGGCTTTCTTGATAGGAGTTGAAAAATATTATGATCTGCGTATCAGACTGAGAGAAAAAGGAAAGATTGTAAACACCCTTTCACTTGAACCTTAAAGGAACCCTACTGACCCAAGGGGACTGGACTAGGCACCATATTGCTGATCTGAACCAGTATACATCGCTGTGTCTTTTTACTTTCTGCTTTACTTTTTAAGTTGCTCCCTTAGTTGACTACTCATTAAACTTAGCCAACTATCGAATACGTTTCGGTTCACCCCCCTCTTGACTATCAATTGGTATCAGAGCAAGGTCTCACTTCGAAAGTCTAATAACTTGTGAGAAAAGATCGAAATAGCGAGCAAACCATCCTCCATACTTCAACGGTCAGCACTACTCTTACGGGAAGGAGAGATTCAGAATCTTTTTCCAATCTACTGACTATCAAGGCTGCCTAGTAATCAAAAAGGGTCTAAAAGCCATCCCTGGTGCATCTGTCAAAAATCCTATGGATTTGGAATCCCTTGAAATTACCAAAGATGAGCAAGAGGTCCTACAGATAAATGCTAGAGCCATTAATCTCCTCTACTGTGCTGTAAGTGGTTCTGAGTATGACAAGATTTTGATGTGCCAAACTGCAAAGGAAATATGTGATAAGCTCGAGGTTACCTACGAAGGAACAAGCAAAGTCAAGGAGGCTCGAATAAATGCTCTGGTCAACATATACGAACTGTTCAAAATGACTGACGATGAAGACGTTGAAACTATGTTCTCCAGGTCTATGCTAATTCGCTACAGGTCAGGAAACTAACTAGAAGCCTTCCTAAGGCTTGGAAACTAAGGAAATAATACTGGAAGACAACGATTTACAAAACATGACATATGGTGAACTACGAGGAAATCTCATGGCATATGAACAAATCCATGTTCATCGATATCAAAAAAACGACAAGAAAAAATCAGTCGCCTTCAATGCTGAATCCTTCACTGAAGAAGAAGACCTTGATGAAACAAATAATGAAAGGATGACACTGATCACTCGTGGAGTTAGGCAGATGCTCAGACAATGATGACAAAGGCCGCAACAGGAGTCAAGGCAAAATGAATGAAATGACGATCGATTCTACCACTGTGTAATGCCAGGGCACATCCACCAAAACTGTCCAAAACTAGGAAGAAAAAACTCCCGTAGAGGCAAAAACCCAAAATTACTAGGTGCATGGAGTAATGAAGAAGGTTCTGAAGAAGATCCCATTGAAACTGCAAACATTTGCATGGCAATCGGAGAACCAGTGAGGTAAGAATCCCTAAATGCCCTAACTGTTATGATCTTCAGAACTCGATTGATATGATTACTAATGAACTTCAAAAAGTCATTGATGAATATAACAAAATTTCAAATAAAAAGAAAAACTAGGAAATTCTTCTGGAAGAAAGTCAAGCTCAAGTCAGCTTACTTCAAGAGGAGCTTGATGAAATTAAAATACGAATTAATAATATCCAAAAACCATCAAATCAAGAATCATTTAGACCAAACACTCATTTTCGTAAAAATTGACACAAAACCAGTGATTTTAAAAATAAAGATGTTTATAAATCCACCTGTTTTAATTGTGGTAAAGTCGGTCATAAATCGTTCATGTGCAAAACTTTGAAAGCAAGAATATGGATCTGGAGACCAAAGATCTCCACAACGAACAATCAAGGTTTCAATGAAACTTAGGGACCCAAAACAAATTGACTGTTTCTTGTTGCTGGCATCCCCAAAACAATCTTACAAGAAGGGAATGCGGGTCATAGACAATGGGTGCTCAAGACATATGATCGGAAAGAATGAAAATTTTAAGAATGTTAAGAAATTTGATGGAGGATATGTAAGATTTGGTGATAATGCAAAAGGTGAAGTCACTGGTTAGGACATCATGGGATCTTCTTGAGGTCTATCTGGTTAAAGGACTGAAACATAATCTTCTGAGCATTAGTCAACTCTGTGATGCCGGCTTCGATGTAAATTTCAATGCTGTAAAAAGCACTATTAGCAACCTGTCAAAGAATATCACTATTATTGGAGATCGTGTGAAAAATATCTATGTGCTAAACAATGTAGATCCTCTCACTCTCACATGTCTGACAGCTATTTTAAATGATCTATGGATATGGCACAGGAAACTCGGTCACACATGTATGCATGCCATTGAAAAGCTTTCAAGACTTGATATGGTTATTGGACTTCCAAAGTTAAAATTTGAAAAAGACCATCCTTGTGATGCTTGCCAGTTCGAAAAACAAACCAGATCATCTTTCAAAGCCACTGACAATGTCAGGACATCAAAATCTCTACAACTTCTGCACATAGACCTATTCGGACCTACTAAAATAGCAAGTATTGGCGGTAAATGTTATGCTTTCATTATTGTTGATGATTATTCTCATTTTACCTGGGTTATTTTCTTATCTTATGAGCATGAAACTTTCACAAATTTTGAAGTTTTCTGTAAAAAGATTCAAAGGGAAGCAGGTTATTTCATCACCTGCATTCATAGTGGTCATGAGGAGAATTTGAAATAAACTATTAGAAGAGTTCTACAACAACAATAGGATTTCTCAAGATTTCTCCTCACCTAGATCTCCACAACAAAATAGAGTGCTAGAATGAAAAAATCAATCCTTTCAAGAGGCCGCATGAACCATGCTATTGGACAAGGGTTACCGGATCATTTTTGGGCTGAAGCAGTCAGCACAGCTTGTCACGTCTTTAATAGATGCATGATCAGACCCATTCTAAGAAAAACTCCTTATGAGCTCTGGAAAGGTAAGAAACCTAATATCAGCTATTTTCATCCCTTCGTATGTAAAAGTTATGTCCATAATAATGGTAAAAATAACCCTCGATATGTTTGACCCTCCAAGTGATGGAGGCATATTCCTTGGTTACTCTCCTTCTAGTCGTGCCTTTCTTGTATTTAATAAACACATTCTTAGTGTTGAAGAATCTGTAAATGTTATTTTTGATGACTCTAACCTAAGCTTGCAGCTCCCTGAGGAAGATCCTCCAAGTCAATTAGTTCCTCATTGAATTCTTCTCCAACTGAGGAGTCAACTCCCAGTCCTGAAAGTCACCTTCTCTCCCTGAAAAAATTATGGTTCCCAGAGAATGGAGACACAGTGCAAGCTATCCTAATGACTTCATCATCGAAAACTCCACTTTCGGAATGCAAACTAGGGCATCTCTGAGAAAGCAAGCGTCAGTCGCATTGGTTTCTCATATGGAACCTAAGAAAGTGGATGACGCGCTCAAAGATGATTGTTGGGTGAACTCTATGAAAGAAGAGTTATAACAATTTGATCGCAGTAATGTCTGGACTCTTGTGGAAAAACCGAACAACTGTTCAATCATTGGAACAAAGTGGGTGTTCCGAAACAAAATGGATGAAAATTGGAATGTCGCAAGAAACAAAGCGAGATTAGTAGCCCAAGGCTACTCTTAACAAGAAGATATTGACTACGATGAAACTTTTGCTCTCGTAGCAAGGTTAGTATCTATTCACATACGTCTTGCTATGCTTCATTTTATTGCTTTAAACTTTTTCAAATGGATGTCAAAAGTGCTTTCCTAAATGGTTTCATCAAAGAAGAAGTTTTTGTTAAACAACCTCCAGGTTTTGAAAACTCCTCGTTAGCCAATCATGTTTCCAAGCTTTCAAAGGCTCTTTACGGACTGAAACAAGCCCAAAAAGATTGGTATGAACGTCTCAACAGTTTTATGATCAAAAATAATTTTACACGAGAAAATATTGACACTACTCTGTTCAAAAATTCAATCCAAATCTTCTCATTATTCAAATTTATGTGGATGTTATAAATTTTGGAAGTCCTAACATCTCTTTATGTGAGAATTTAGCTAATATGATGAAAGGAGAGTTCGAGATGAGTCTCATGGGTGAGCTCACCTTTTTCCTCGGACTTCAAATCAAACAAGCTAACCAAAGCATATTCATCTGTCGAAGTAAATACGCAAAGGACCTTATCAAACGCTTGGGAATAGATCAAGGGAAGGCTGACGGTACCTAAGTGAGCCCATCAACCTATCCAAAAGCTGATCAAGATGGCAAAATGGTGGATGAAAAGATGTATCAAGGAATGATCGGCTCACTACTTTATCTTATAGCAAGCCGACCTGATATCATGTTCAGCGTATGTAAATGTTCAAGGTTCCAGTCGACTCCCAAGGAGTCTCATCTGACTACAATCAAAAGGATCATTCACTATTTGATTGGAACAACTAATTTGGGCTTATGGTATCCTAACTTTGCTATTTTTTCTCTATCTGGCTACTCAGATGCTGATTTTGCAGGGGATAAATTAGACACAAAAAGCACTAGTGGATCATGCCAACTACTAGGAGAATCTCTTATATCTTGGCAAAGTAAAAAAATGACATCAATTGCATTATCCACCACTGAATCAGAATATATGGCCATCGGAAGCTATGGCACTAAACTACTGTGGATCATGCATCAACTTGAAGATTTTGATCTATTACTAAAATAGGTTCTAATTTTTTGTGATAACACAAGTACTGTAAATCTATCCAAATATACTATGCATCATTCTAGAGCTAAGCATATCGATATTAAGCATCATTTTATTCGTGATTATTAGAATATTCTAATTTTGTCTTAAAATGATTTGAATATTAATTAAGTTGGAAATGAATTCTTAACATAAAGTTGTTCCACAATCAAGATCTTTAGAAAAAGTTATTATTAGCACAAAAATAAGCTATATATCTATCAACAAAGGTAGTGAAGTGTTTGACACTTTGAGTCAAACATTTAGGGAAAATCTTTGAAACTTCCCCTCACCCAAAACACATACATGAATTTGATAATTACTAAAGAAAGAATATAAACAAATTAGTTGTGTAAAACTTATTTAAGACAAGCATTTGTTTTCGATCTAGCAGCTTGTATAGTTTTTTAATATTTAAAGTTTTATTTATAAAATATCAAAAAAGAATCATTTGTAAGTGATGAGCTAGCATACTCCTAGCCTGATAGCTTATCAGGTCCCTCAATGTACAATAATTAAAGCTCAGAAGAGAAACAATAGCAGAAGATAAAGACACAATGATTTTTACGTGAAAAAACTCCTTGCTCAAGGGAGGAGCAACCACAACTTATTACCACAGGATTTACCAACCAAATCCATAAAGTAAAGTAAAGAAATACAACACACACATTATTTCTCTACTTTCCCTTACAACACCAACAACTTAAACAACTAGCACAAGCAATGAGCACCCACAAAGCCTATTTTAATCTAACCTATGACACTTGAGTAGTTAGACTAAAACACAAACACACCTTTAGACTACAACACTGTCTACAAGGTGTACTTCACACTTGAATTTGCTAGAAAATTAATTGATCAGTTACCTTTATAGTTTAGGAGTGATCTTACACTCTGAACACAATACAAAATACACAAACAGAAGAACTATAGACCTAGTCTATCAGGTCCCACGTCTGGATTTGCTGTATGTTCTTGCACAAGAAGCCAAGGAGAAGCTTTTCAACTAGAGAATATTCTATATGAAAATGTGTTTGAAAACTTATGTTGAAACCCTGGACTTCTATCTTTTATGTTGTTGCGGATACGTCCTATGGACCCCTGTTCCTTCAATACAAGTCTGAAAGATATTTCACCAACCACAGCAGCTTTACAGGCTGTTTTCCATAACTTTCTTCAGCACAGTAGCCTGATGATCTACCTGGTCCTTGATTTAGTTTGATATCATCAAAACTTAGAACAAATTCATGTGCTCAACAATTTCTCCCTTTTTGATGATGACAAACTATGCCCACTATGTGATTTGTTCCCCCTAATATAAGCTCCCTCAGTTTCAGTATTCCCCCTGAGTGTATGATCACATATCTTTTCTGCTTTTGGCATCATTAAAAGAAAAATAACAAACTGAGATAGGATCACAATAAAAAAATATGAGGTACTGATAAAGCATAATTAAAGCAATAACATAGGAAAGAAAGAACATAGATAAGATTAGAGATGCACAAAGGAAACCAGAACCATGCCAATTTATATTCCAATCATAATCATCATCTCAAAAACATCAAATGCCCAGGACTAGGCCAAGATCATCCAAGCAAGAACAACTTTTTGAGAATAAAAATACCACAATCAACAAAAAAAGGGGAAATAGGGACTAGAGACATAGAGAACAAAGGGAATAAAAGTAGGCAGGGGAATTTAAGAAGTAGAGGGTTTTATGGCAAGGGATTCGATCAACTTGGCCGTGCTCACACTGTGATCTCTGTGAGTCTCCAAAAGCTGCTGGGTGAGGGGCTTCACCTCTTTGGTCAACTAGGCATTCACTTCCCTCAGCTCGGTCACCTCAGCAGCACCAGGTCCTCCTCAAGGTCCTTTGACCAATTCAACATGCATCATAACTAATTCAGCATCCTTAGTCGCCAATGCTTCAGTCAGTTTCTTCACTTAAGCTTTTGAGGCCTCATTCTGTTCAACAAACTCAGACATAAGAGATTTTTTGGTACTAGCTTTCAGCTGACCAATCTCACACTCAGATAGAGCGTTAAAGGAATGATTGTTTCATGGTCCCCATGATACCCCTACTCAGTTCTATTCCGTAGTACACAAAAACCTAATTAAGTAGGTAGCCATATGCAAGCCCATGTTTTCCTTCTGCCATATTGTATACCTTGGTCATATGCTCAATCATGATTGCTGGAAAATTGATTTTGACCAAGGTACTTAATTTCTCCATCAGGTACAAGTCAGTCATAGTAGCAACTGTTCTCTTCTCAATTCGGGGAAGGAGTACTTTGTTCACAAATTCAAAGTAAAGTTGATATTGACCTTTCAAGAGCTTTTTAGAGACAACTGCCTCATTTTGCCAGCTTTCACTAAAAAGTCCCTCGAAGGGCATCTATCAGCCACAGTCCTTTTCCCCTCAGTCTTTACCTGTAATATCTTCCCTAGCAATCCTTCATCTACCCTGAACGAGAAATCCCTAATCCTAGTTACAAAACCCTCATCAGTTTGTATTTCAAGGTTGAGGTAAAACTCCTTTACTTCCCACTCATGCAAGTAAGGAACATGTCATTCAAATAAGTGGCCCTAACTTTGAACCTCCACTACATCCACCAATTCCCTCATACCTAGGTTATCTTTAGCTGTAGGTTCAAACACTCAACCATTCAACACCTTCTGTTCCTGTAATAAACTCACCCTTTGTTTTTGGTAAGAATTTTTTCAATTTTTCTCCTCTTTACTTAAGAACCTGGTCCCCTAGTGGAAATGAGTTCACTCCCTTTTACCTTAGCAATTTCCTTCTTTTGAGTCTTCGAATTTAGACCCCCTTCACCAGTCACTTCTTCAGAATCAATCTAGTTAATGTCCTCATCTTCCCCAATATTGACAACCTGGTCCTCAGGTATGTCAGGTTCAACAACAGTGGTTTTTCTCAACCTCTTCTTCGAAATATTCTTTTGTCTACTAGCTTTCATAGCATCACCCAACAATTTCTTTTCAGTACCCCTGGTAGTATAACTTCAGACCACCACACTTCTCTTGCTCTCCGCAACCTTCCCTTTAAATTTATAAAGAATGATGTGGTCCATGGTAGAGACAGGGTCAGAGTAGACACTGGGTCTTTTCATTCTCCAGGACAGAGTCGTGCTGTCCTCATCATCATCATCACTTGTACATGTTCCTTTGCTTCAACAACATTTAGTGGTCGAATCTCACTCACTGGTGTCTCATCATAAATAGGCTTACCGAACGCCAGAGTAAGGCCAGGAGGGTAGATTCCTCCCTGGCACTTTGATCACCATCTTTCAAGTCCAAAATATTCCTAGCCACCTACTCAAGTCCTTCAGCCAGGATGTTAGAATCTGTCCCCTTATCCTCTGCAATCTTTTCCTCAAAATATTTTTCTAACAAGGAGGAGGATATGTGCCCTAATGGGGATGTGTTCCCTTGGTCTTTTGTAGTGCTGAGAGATGGTTCGATAGAGTTTCTACTGGGGAAGAGGCTGGGGATTTCAGACTTTGATGGTCTAAACACGGATGGTGGAACAGTAGTTGAGGAGGAAGAAGAGGGTTTGTGAATGAGAGGGTGAAGGTCTTCAGGTTTTGCAGGTATGTGAACAGGGGTTAGGGGAGGAGTCTTGATGTTGGGTGAGGTACTGGTGTCGAGTTCAACACTGGCTTGTGTGAGAGAGTTTTCTTCGCTTCCAAACACGGTGAAAACAAGGTTTTGGTACTCGAAAAGTGAAAGAACAAGAAGATGAAAAGGGTGGAAGAACTTGAGACAGTTTTTGATCGGATGAGGAACAAAAGAGTGGGATATTAATCATTTAAAAAGAGAGGGAAAAAGAAATGTCTGGTCCCTGATTGCAACTCTTCAGAGACTGGTATGAAATGACATCGATTCAGAGAAAAGCTGAATTGACATGACAGGTCCTGAACATTAATATTGATGAGGCAAGAGATTATGATCAAAATACGAACCTGGTAATGTATTTGGTTCCTAGGTGATTCTGCTCCAAAGTTTTCTTCCAATCCTATGAAATTGTTTATTTACTAACCTGCAAAGTACAAACTGATATTTAATAGATTGTGAGTAGTTTCTCAGATACCTGTTGAACACTTTTTAGCCAAAAAAATATAACAATCACTTTGATCCTTCATGCTTTTGTCTGATCATCCCTAGCTTTAATATGTTTCTCTCAAACTGATCCTTGCAAAGGGGCTTGGTGAAAATATTAGTAATCTGATCCTTGGTATTGCAGAACTTTATTCAAAATGTTCCCTTTCTCCACTTGGTCCCTGAGAAAGTGATGTTTCACATCAATGTGCTTTGTTCTTTTATGATGAACTAGATATTTTGCTATGTTCAAAGCATTTGTATTATTACACAGAAGGGGAATGATATTTGTTAACACCCCAAAATCCTCCAATTGTTGCTTGATCCACAACAATTGTGAACAACAAGTAGCAGCAACAACATATTCAGCCTCAACAGTGGATTATGCTACTAAATTTTTCTTCATTGTCCCCTATGAGATTAATGATGACCAAGGAAATGAGCGATGCCAGATATGTTCTTTCTATGAACAAGGTACCCTGCAAATCTGCATTTGCATATTCAACTAAATCAAAATTATCACCATCAGGATAGTAAAGAAATAAACACTCAGATCCTTTGAGATATATGAGAATTCTCTTAGCAGCCTTTAGGTGTGATTCCTTGGGACATGATTAAAACCTAGCACATATTCCCACACTGAAGACTATGTCTGGTCTGCTTGTTGTTAAGTATAGTAATGACCCAATGATTCTTCTGTACATAGTTGTATTCACCAGGTTACCACTTTCATCACTATCCAACTTGGTGCTTGTACCCATGGGAGTATCAATTGGTTTTGCATCCATCAACTAATTCTTCTTCAGCAGGTCCCTGGTATACTTTTCTTGGCTTATAAAATTACCAACAGGGTTTTGTCTGATTTGCAATCCCAGAAAGAAATTGAGCTCACCCATCATGCTCATCTCAAATTCACTTCTAATCAGGTCCCCAAACTCTTTGCTTAGAGAGTGTAGTTGCCCCAAAGATGATGTCATCTACATACACTTGTACAATCAACAAACTCTTTCCCTTGGTCTTCAGAAACAGAGTATTGTCAATCTTTCCTCTCTTGTATTTATGACTGAGTAGGAACCCAAACAATCTGTCATACTATGCCCTTGGAGCCTGTTTCAGCCATATTACGCTTTATCCAGTTTTATGACAGATATTCAACACTTTCAAACCCTGGTGGTTGTTTCAGTAGACTTCCTCCTTGAGATAACTATTTAGAAAGACACTTTTGACATCCATTTGGAACATTTTGAATTCCATATAGGTGGCAAAAGCAATTGGAATTCTGATTGCTTCCATTCTGACTATAAGAGCAAATGTCTCATCATAATTTATCCATTCTTCTTGATTGAATCCCTGAACCACCAGTCTGGACTTGTTTCTTATGATGATACCATTTTCATCAAGCTTATTTCTGAACACCCACCTGGTCCCTATCACAGTTCTATCAGAAGGCCTTGGAACCAGGTGTCATACCTTACTTATTTCAAACTGGAGTAGTTCTTCCTGCATGGAGTTTACCCAGTCTGCATCCTTGAGAGCTTCTTTGAAATTCTTAGGCTCTATGGAGGACATGAAAACATCACATGCCATTAGATTTCTAGTTTTGAACCTGGTCTGGATCCTAGAGTCTAGTGGAGGAACTAGATTATCCATTTGATGGGATGACTAATGTTTCCATCTATGTGTCCTTGCAGAAGATTTACTATGACTTCCCGGCACATCAGAAATATCAGGTGCATTATGTTGAGTATCATCAGCTTCATTAACCTGATCAGTTCTCTCTGCACCTTCCTCAGGTTCTCTTATAGAAGGACCCGATACCTCCAAGAATTCATTGTTTCTATCACCATCATTTGACCTATTTCTAGAAGGATCAACATCATCCATTGAAGGATCATCTATCAGACTATCTTTTTGAAGTTGAATTGGCTCATCCTTGTCTGAATCTTCTAGAGCACTGATATTTTTCATATCTCAAGATTCATCAAAAAAGACATGTACACTCTCCTCAATGCAGAGGGTTCTTTTGTTGAATACTCTATAAGCCCTGCTGCTAGCAGAGTAACCAACAAACACAACCTCATCACTTTTAGAGTCAAATTTTTTCAACTTCTTCCTTGCCATTTTTAAGAACAAAGCATCTGCAACCAAAGGCCATCAGATGACTAATGTTAGGTTTCCTTCCAAATAAGAGTTCATAGGGAGTCTTGTTCTTTAGACATCTTATCAGACATCTGTTGGTCACATAACTGGAAGTGTTAACAGCCCCAGCCCAGAAGTTTTTAGCTTGTCCAGAGTCAATCAACGTGGTCTTTCCAATCTCCAGTAGAGTTCTATTTTTCCTCTCCACCACTCCATTTTGTTGAGGAGTTATTGGAGTGGAGAAATTGTGATGAATTCCATTTTCTGCACAAAAACCATCTAGTGTTGAGTTTTCAAACTCAGTGCCATGGTCAGACCTGATCCCAACAATTCTACTTCCAAAATGATTCTGAATCTGTTTGATAAGGTTGATCAGTAAATCTGCTGCTTCATCTTTGGGTCTCAAGAATTTTACCCAATTGTATCTTAAGTAGTCATCAACCACAACCATGATGTACTTCCTTCCTGCTCTTCTTTGAACCTTAACAGGACCACAAAGATCAGTATGAATTAGCTCAATGGGTCTAGAGGTACTTACTTCATGTTTAGATTTGAATGACTCCTTTTTCTGCTTCCCTTGAGCACAAGCTGCACATACTTTGGAATTTTTGAAGTCTACCTTGGGCAATCCACAAACCAGGTCCTCGGATACAAGCTTGTTCAGCAAGGATGGACTGATATGGCCAAGTCTTCTGTGCCACAGTTCACAAGTGTCATCCTGAACCTTTAAGCAGGTCAGGTTGTCTTGCTTTGTGGTTCTTAGATCTGCTACATACATATTCCTACATCTCAATGCTGTCAACACCACCTCATTTGTTGACAAATTTGTAACAGTGCACTTGTCTGATAAGAATTCGACTTCTTTTTCTTTGTCACAGATTTGAGAAACACTAAGAAGATTATACTTTAGCCCTTCAACATAGTACACATCTTCAATAGCTTTCTCAAAACATTTGCCAATCTTTCCTATGCCCATGATATAACCTTTTAACCACCACCAAAAAAGGCACTGCCTCCTTCAAATTCCTTCAGTGTGAGGAAGTTTTTAGTCCTTCCAGTCATGTGCTTTGAGCATCCACTATCCATATATACCAACACTGACAACTTCCTCCTGACTTTTCTTGCAAGTGATCAAAAGTTACTTTTGGGAACCTATTTCAATCTGAGCTCTCAGTAGGCAGACAAGGGCCTAATTACAAATTTCCTAGTCCAGGAGGCAAAGGTATGGTCCTTCATTTAGGCTTGGGACCTGGTCCCTCTATCACTTCTTTCTTATCTAATTGAGCAGACTTATGTTTGTTCAAAGTTCTCCTCAGGACTTCACAATTATCTTTTAGATGACCATTTCTTCCGCAGTGCAAGCATAAGAGATTGTCAGCAACAGATACATATTTATTGTGTGGGTTATAGGATGGATCAATCTTATTGACATACCCAAATCCCCTTTTCTCAGAACTCCAGCTATAGGACATATCTCTTAGAAATTTGGAAGAAGCAGTCCACTTCATAGACTTGTTTAGGTCCTCCTTAACTTTCATCAAGTCCTTCTTAATCACAGAATTTTTTTCTAAGGCTAAGTTTAATTTTAATTCAGCCTCCTTCAGTTTTTCTTCCAACACAAATTCATTCTCACAAATCTTTCTTTTTAACTTAGCATTAGATTGACTTTCAGCTTCCATTAGTTTTAACAGCTCCCCCTTTTCAGTTTCAAAGGTCACAATATTAACCTCAAGGTCAGACACTTAAGTGGTCAACATAGTTTTTTCATCCTGTGATATATCTACACTATTGCTTAGCAAGTCCTTCTCAGTGGTCAATTCATAGATAGAGTCAATAAGAACACATGCTAGCTTCTTCAACTTTCTAGTAGAGTAAAGATCTAAGTTATCTTTAAGGTCTAGCAGTGTTACCTCTTCATCATCATTAGACTGGAGCCATAAAGGAAAATAGGCCATCATAGACTTCATCATCATATTTTACTACAAACATGGATGAGTTTCCAGGTTGTTCTTCCTCTTCAGATCCACTAGAAGAATTTTCGCAGACTCCTAGTGCCTTTATCATTATCTTGTCAGCAACTGCCTTCTTCTCATATTTTTCTGGTTCCTGGTCCTTCCTTCTAACCTTCCCAGCTTTCTGTCCTTCTCTGTGATCACCATTTCCATGAGGACACTCTTTGATGAAGTGTCCAGGTTTTCCACAGCCATGACATAAGTTAGTACCACCATATGAACTTCCTGCATTTCCCTGTTTTGTCAGGCCATGACTCTTTCTAACAAATTTTTTGAATCTCTTGGTGAGATAAACCATATCTACACCATCAATATCCTCATCACTTTGAAGAGTCTTTAGTGCCAGTAATTTGTCTTTTTTCCCTTCTCTTTTAGCTATATCCTGTTTCTTATTCAGCTTATGTGTACTGAGTATACCAATGAGAACATCCATTACTAAGGTTTAAGGTCCGTTGACTCAGAAATGACATCCACTTTGCTCTTCCAAGACTTGGGAAGAACTCTCAGAATTTTCAAACTTGTTTGCTTTGACTGATGGGGTCTCCTAGGCACTTAAGCTCATTGGTTATTGCTTAGAACCTGGTCTCCATTTCTTGTAAGTTTTCTCCTTCATGCATGATGAAGTCCTCATACTACGATGTCAGTATGTCCACTTTGGATTCTATCACCTATTCAGTTCCTTCATGTGCATTCTTCGGGCAATCCCAGATCTCTTTTGCAGACTCACATGCTAAGATCCGATTGTACTCCTCAGCTCCTATTCCGCATACAATCAGTTTTTTGGCTTTGTAATTTTTCTCTATTTTCTTCCTGTCAGCTTCAAAGTGTTGTTGTCTGGTTTTTGGAACAGATGTGGCTGTATCACCTTCTTTCACCTCAATCATAGGAACATAAGGACCGTCTAGAACAATGTCCCAGAGTTCACTATCTTCAGCCATCAATAAATCATGCATCCTACCTTTCCACCACCCATAGTACTTGCCATTGAACTTGGTAGCCTGGTAGATGATTATCCTTCCTCTAAGTTAAGTGGAGCAGCCATTTCACAGAAAATCTCAAGGTGTGAACCTGATAGAGATCCCTGCTCTGATACCACTTGATGAGTTAACGTGTTTCTAGCCTGATAACTTATCAAGCCCCTCAATGTATAATAACTAAAGCTCAGAAGAGAAACAATAACAAAAGGTAAAGACACAATGATTTTAACTTGGAAAAACTCCTTACTCAAGGGAGGAACAACCACGACCTATCACCATAGGATTTACCAATCAAATCCACTAAAGAACAAAGTAAAGAAATACAATACACACGCTATTTCTCTACTTTCCCTTACAACACCAACAACTTATACATCTAGCACAAGCAATGAGCACCCACAAAGCCTGTTTTAATCTAACCTACGATACTTGAGTAGTTAGACTAAAACACAAACACACCTTTAGACTACAACACTGTCTAGAAGGTGTACTCCACACTTGAATTTGCTAGAATATTAACTGATCACTTACCTTTATAGTTTAGGAGTGATCTTACACTCAGAACACAATATAACACACACAAATAGAAGAACTATAAACCTAGTCTATCAAGTCCCACATGTCACGAACGGCCCCCACATGTGCACATATTGTCCGGTTTGGCCCCATAGAGCCGCACGATTTTGTTCCTCCCAGGCAAGCCCGGAAAAATGCGTATGCACATGTAAGGTTCCAAACTCAACATA
>JAABOM020000103.1:15048760-15077966 GCA_011800125.2 Solanum clarkiae
ATTTTGTATTGTCTTCCATGTACTTTTTATTAAGGATATTCGTGATTTGATTTGATTCTATTGAAATTTTAAATAAATAAGATAAAATAAAATAAACTATAATAAAAATTAGAAAGTATAATTAATGTGATGATATTAGTGAGGAAATAAAATTAGTGAAAGATAAGATTTTTCTTACCAAAATTGATGATTTATTTTCTTACTTGTTTTTTAACTATGGTTAAGAGGCTTGTTAAATTAATTTAATCTAAACCTTTAGATTTTAAATATAACATATGTCATTCATCTAAATATGCACTTGAGGAAATGGAGAGAAGGTGGAATGGAGGGGAGCCAAATCCAAGTCAAAGGGCGTCACATTAAATGCGATGGAAGGAGTATATACTTAAAAAGGATCGAGTAATGTAAAAACTAATAACTAAGAACACAATAATCTCTTTGTATTCTACAATAGTTAAAAAGGAAAAAAGAAAAATACACTAACCATAGTTTCTTAAAAGGGGGTAAATATACTCCTCAACTTTGTGATTTAGAATAGATATATCTCTCGTTAAAAAAAAGTGCATATACACTCTTACTTTCTAACAAATGATGTATATACATCCTTGATGTCTTACAAAGGACAAAGTTCAAAGATATATTTGTTCCTTTTTCTTTTTCCTAAATGTGCACTACATTTAATGTATTCAATTTTTGGATATTTATTTTACAAGATAGGGGTAGCACCCGCCAACACTATTAGGCAGCTTTAAATAAAAACTAAAAAATAAAAAGTGAAAATAACGTTTTAAGTGTGTTTCAAGTTTCAAATACAACTTCAAATTATATTTGAAATTTTCATCATCAAATAGTGATTTTCAAATAAAATGACAAAAAAATGAATAATTCTTTCGGCCAAACAGGTCCATTTGCAAGAAAATTATGAAAGGATTATTATACTTGCCTTGCTCCAAAAGTAAAGATTTTGAAGAAACCTACTAAATCATATTCCTTGCCGACCAAAGATATAAACCAAAGCAAGATTCTCTATGTTGCTTAATGACAAAGATAAAATCAAAATAAATAAGTCTTTTTTTATTTGCTAAAATTAATTGGTAAAAAAATAAATAGAGTGATGATTCTCGCAAACTCAAACAAATAACAATTTAAAACTCTCTATATAAAATAAAAGACAATTTTTATAATTTCTTAACAAACATATTCACATACACACTTGGAGTACAATACTGCAAAAGAATATGTGCATAAGACTTTGTTATACAAATAGAGGTGAATCTAGAAATTCAAGAAGATGGGTGGACCATTACTTTATTTTAAAAAAAGACAAATTCAAAAAGATGGGAGCACCATTACTTTATTTTTAAAAAAGGCACAAAATGGTGTTATTGGGTTCATTTAGCTAATATTTAATATATTCTTTAAGAATTATACAAGTAAATACTGAATTTAGTCAGATGACCACATATTCTTGTGACAAAAAATAACACATAAATTCGCCCCTGCATACAGATTAAAGGGAAAACAAAGTATATTGAAATTCCATAAAAGACATGTAGTTTTCATGACACGAAAAATACATATTTATTCTCTCATTTATGTATTTATAACAAGTAATTCATGAAACATAACACAGTAAATTAGAATACATTGTTTTTTCGTCTTACAATTCTACTCTACACATGGCAGAAACTTTCCTTCAAATTCTGATTGAGAATATCACTCCCTTCCTTGAAGGAGAACTTTCATTTCTTCTCGGTTTTGAAAATAAGTTGGAAAATCTTTCGAGCAGGTTTTCTACAATTCAAGTGGTGCTTGAAGATGCTCAGAGGAAGCAACACAAAGAAAAGGCAATTGAAAATGGGTTACAGAAACTCAATGTTGTTGCGCACAAAGTTGATGACATATTGGACGAATGTAAATATGGGGCAGCAAGAGTCAAGCAGTCTCGATTAGGACGTTGTCATCCAGAAATTATCACCTTCCATCACAAGATTGAGAAAAAGATGAAAGAGATATGGAGAAATTAGATGCAATTGCTAAGGCAAAAAGGGAAAAAGCATAAATTCCCCCTTGAAGTTGTTTCGAAAAGTCATTTACACACTTTAATGACCTATTACACACCTATACTACTCAAGTGAATTATTTTAACCCTTCTGACCCCAAGCCCAGATATTAGGTGGAGAGTGAAACACACTCGCCTTATTAGCATGCCACGTATTAAATGAATCTAACTCATATCCTCATGACCCATATTAGGAAACACCACAATTTCTGCCACCATACCACCTCCCTCATGTCGCTATTTCTCCTCCTAAATACCAACATAGATCCACTCCATTTTTTGCCACAAACCTCGTCGGAAACCCACCAAAATCAACAACCAAACAACAGCAAAATCGCACCAAGACTACGACCCTAAACCCCATCGAAACAGCCCCAAAATGACCTCATTTCACCACCATTTTCAGCCCAAAAATGTCATCCCAAACCAACAGCAAAATTAATCAAAACCCCCCTCCAAATCGGACCAAAACAGCCACCAAAACAAACCTCCATTTCGCTTCTCTTCTCGCTAGCCTGCTTATCGTTGATTTGATGATTCCCTGAATGAGCAAATTGAATTGAAAAGAAACTAATTTAATTTGTGATAGAAATAAATCCACCAAGACCCCGTTGAAACAATCCCAAAATGATCCCATTTCACCACCATTTTCGACACCTGTCCAGATCACCATTAACCCACTGGAAAGCATCCATTTTCAGCCCCAAAATGTCATCCCAAACCAGCAGCAAAATCGATCAAAACCCCCTCCAAATCGGACCAAAACAGCCACCAAAATAAATCTCCATTTTCACTCCACCTCTTCTTGGTAGCCTCCTTATCGCCGGCTTGGTGATTCCCTGAATGTTGTCACTGAGAACTTTCCGGTGACTTTTTGCTCCTCCCTTTTCCTTCCACGTCCTGATTTGGTTTGTGATTAAAATGAATGAATTTGTTCCTTTTAAAAAGGACAAATTTCAATTAAAAAATAAAAAATTATTTATATTAATGTCCCGCACGCTAAGAGATGTGGGCTGAAATGCATCTGCACTTGAGGTGATAAGAGTTAAAATAATTCACTTTTGAGTAGTATAGATATGTAATAGGTCACTTAAATAGTTAAAGTGAGTAAATGATTTTTCGAGACAACTTCAAGAGGAAATTTATGTCTTTTCCCAATAAAAAAATGAATTTACATTTGCATGAAGAGATTATAGAGAGGCAAACTACTAGACGGAAACAGGTGAGCATCTTAAGTTAGTATTACAACAAACTTTGTTTATATTCATTTTTTTAGCAATTATCAAATTAATTAATGTGTGTTTTTAAGGTCCAGAATACATCACCGACAATTTCATGGCGCACTTGAAAAACTAATAATGTTTGTTTGTGATAAAAATAATTAATAACTCGTGACATTAAAAAATTTAATCAATATATAAAAATCATAATTGCACCTCCAAGTTCTTTGTTTGATATGAGATTAGGAATCCATTCTGTGTGAATTTGATAGGAGAATATTGATTGAATTGTTTAAATATAATCATTTAATTAAAAGTATATATTTTATAATGCATTTAATTTATGGTTGTTAATTGAGGTGAATATGCTTTGATAGTGTCAACTTTTCAATTTCCACGTTGATGGAAGCCATAATGCACTATTTGGTAGGATCCTAATTAAATCGTCAATTTAATTGGTATGATTGCATATGATTTTTGGGTAAAATAATGATTTAACTTTGCAATTTGGAACAAAAAAAAAAAAAAAAACAGGATATATATTAAGGAATAATTAGCCTTTATAACCCTTGCCTCCTGTCCGGATCAAGGGGATAGTACCAATGTGAATCGTAATGCCCTTGCCTCCTACTTGGGTCAAGGGATGATATAAGCCACATACAATGAATGTATACATGTAGAATAACATTACAATAGAAATACTAAGTCATGAAACTCATAATAATCATATGTACTCACAAAGTAATATAAGTGTCACAACTAAAGCCAGACCATCATCATATTTTAGATCATCATAACTATATCAATAGTCAAGAGTGTCAATAACATCGGACCTTACTCGTCCCAAGTACGTAAAATCTCAATATTACCTGACCTAACTCGTCCCAAATATACAAATATATCAATGATATCGAACCTAACTCTTCCCAACAATACAAGTATAATAATAATACCAGACCTAACTCGTTCCAATTACACAAGCATATCAACTATAGAGACCTAACTCATCCCAATTAGTCTCGCACATCTCATTTAGTCACATTTGATCTCAAGTCATCATCATTCCATCATATTTCATCTCAATTCATTAATAGGATCAATTTATATAGTAATTCGGCTCAACCAGAATCACTTTTCCATCAATATCCGAACACATCAATTCAATTGCACAATTATCCATCTAAATCTCACAATTATCGTATGAACATGATCAATAACTCAAATCCAGTCCAAAAGGTTAGGCGAACCTGTCTCGATGCCGAAACTTCACTCAGACAAGCTTTTAATCAACTCAAGTCCTCAAATTGATCCCTCAATTCGATCAACCACTATAAAAAATAGTTACTACTCATCAAGAGAAGCATTTTGATACCCATATTGACATAAATTAGGCAAAATGGTCAATTTTTGGGCTAAAATCTGAAGTTCCCTATTCTGAAAAGTAACTTTAAAATCAAGTTGTACATGAAAAATAGAGTTCATGTGAAAATTCCATTAAAATCAAGCTTAAACGGATTGACAAATCAATATTTAAAGTTTGAAAAACATAGTCTAAAAATCCTCAATTTTGGGTGTTCAATTTCATGAAATCAAAGATAAAGTCAAGATAAAACTCATAGAAAATGATTAGTTAGTGATAAAAATGCTTACCTAATAAAATTCTTCGAAAACCTTTCTTCAAAATCTCCCCAAAAAATTTAGAAATTCAAAAATGAATTAAAAATGATGGTTTATGAGTTTAAAACTCTCCAGATATAAAAACTACTCAGCCATCAAAGAGCCCATCCCGTACACGCGGAGACTAAACAAGTCACAACTCCTCGAATGCAGGACACAGTCCGTGAATGCGGAGTTCAGCAGACCTCACTCTCCGTGAAGACAGAGAAGAAATCCACGTGCACCAGATATCAGCAAAAATCAGCAACTCAAGTGCAATTTTCTACTCGGAATAGGAGCCCAAAAATCATCCGAACTCAGAATTTCACAAACCAAATATGTATCTATACCAGAAACAACAATTCAGACCGAACGAAATCATCAGAAATTAATTTCATGGTCTCCTCGCCACTTTTACCAATGCAAGTCGATAAAACTAGTTTAAAACTCAAAATATCAAAACTGCCCTCGACAACTCTATAAATTATTTTGAGACCATTTCTAGCGTTAATTTCACCATCTGGAACTAATGAAATTGTCGAAATTCTGATCCGAGCTTCCGAACTTGGAATGTTGACCAAAGTCAAACCTTGATCCCGAAAACGACTAAAATCACTACTTTGGACCTAAAACACTCATTTTAACTTCAAATTTAGTTTTGTAACTTGCTAAAGTGCAGTTTCAACATTTGGGAGCTAATGAAATTGATGGATCCCTGATCTTACCTCCAAAACCCAAAATGATACAAAAACTCACTTTTTCAATAACTTAAGCCTTCAAAAATGCCAAAATTCATATCTTTAACTTTTAAAACTCAAGATTCAAATTCCAACCATTCAAATAGTCCAAAATAGGCCAAAACAACTTACAAAAGGGTAAAATAATAATTTTCACAGATGAAGCAAAAAATGACTAACCAGGTCATTACGAAATATCGACAGGATCCGAGCTCACAACCTACACACATATGTAAAAAAACAAGAATGAGTACCAAGGTATCCAACAAGAGGACCTAATCATAGGTATAGAATAAAAAACTAAGCACTCCTATCCTAACCACATATCTCTGAATTACAAAAATCTGCAAGCAGGAAAGGCTACAATACATAATATACATAATATAAACAATTACATTCTTATATCATAGTGTCTTAATAGTCTAATATCCACAATATACAAGTCACAAGTCATTCAACATATGTGACAACTTTTCAATAGTTCAATCTCAACAATATACAGGATTCAAGTCATTCAACACATCACGCTTAGTACATTTATCAACTTTCAAGTAAGGAATGATGTGAAATGAAATTAAATGCCCTAAAATGCAAGCAACACAATGCAAATGTCAAGTAATCTAATGATGCATGTCTGTCCTACGATACACATCTGCTGATATAATCAAATCGGAATCCATGCGGACAACACATGGACCATGTATCTGCGAAACTATTTTCCTGAGGAATTTACTTTCATAGCTAACCAGAACCATTTCTCGTCAACTTTTCATTTCATTTATTTTCTTTTCTTTTTCTAGCCGGAACCATTTCCCTCTGACTTTTCTTTTCTTTTTTCTTTTTCTTTATTATTTCTAGCCAGTACCATTTCCCTTCAGCTCTTCATCATCAATGCAACATCAAGCAAAATATGTCATCAAAACACAATAATTACTTTCACAAATATAAGAATATGCAAGATTTCTACATGAACCACTTATTCATTAAGCATCAACCATTTTCATAGTTATTTCAACATTTGTGTCATCATCAACACATTACATAGCAATACAAAATATTTTATAATGAAAAAATTGTGTTTAAAAATATATTACGTTAGTTTGATTTTGGATTTAGTTTGACTTTTTTCTTTCCATTAATACCAAATAAAACTAACAATGATCCATTTATTTATTTTTCAATGTCAAACTAATTAAACCAAATCATGACTTACTGTTTTTTTTAAATCGATTTTGTATATTTAACTTATACATCCCTATGTGTTAGTGAAAGCTAATCCCAAAAATGCCCCTAAGAACAAGTAGTTAGAACGAGGAAAGAATGATTAATTAGCAGCACCATCCCCTTTTTTTTTCCAAATTGTGAGCGAGACGGACAATCTTCTTTCAAGATTCCAAGACTTGTGCCAATAAATAACAAACTTTACACATCAACACAAACAAAAGAATGAATATTTCCCCCTGAAACTTTTGCCGATCTGCTTGCTTGGATGGTCCGATCACATGGCGTCTACTCAACATTCACACATTACTCTGCCTCCTGACCCTGGTAATTTCTGATTCTAGCGATCAAAACTCTCTGTGTCGTCTTTTCTCTGGTGGGGTTTTGATATCTTGGGCGTTACATTCTCCATTTTGATGAAATTAGTGTCTGGGGTTTTCTAGTATATTTTTTTCTGGGGGAGATTTTCTAGTCTTGAAGGTTTTGCATCAATGGAAATGGGCAAAGTTTCTTCTCCTTTCTATGTTTTCCTCCTCCTATTCAAATAGCAGAAGTTCGATACAATTGGGATTTTGTGAATTTCCGGTTGTTTATGTCCATCAGTACAGACGAAGCACATGTTTAACCATTGTATTTCCTATTTTTATGTCTTCTTGTTTGTAGAGATATACCAAGCCATGAATATTGCATGTTTGTAATACGACTAACTATGGCATGTTGTACTTGACCTAAAAAGTTCAAGGAAAAGTGAAGGGGGAGGTAAATGAAAACTGAAAGTTATTTGATGTTGGTCTTCCTAGGTGACAAAATCCAAGGGGACGAGGCACATTTTTCTTCAGTGCCAATCCATGTTGTCACTAATCCATCTGAACTGCCTGCTGAATTCTTGGAGCCTTCTCCTGAGACACAACTGGTGATTGGTTTTGATTGTGAGGGTGTTGATCTTTGTCGTCATGGGACTCTTTGTATTATGCAGGTAAATCCAGAATCTGAATGTACAATTGTGTCATTCCGCATTAAAATTTTGAATTAGATTTCTTGTTTAAGTTGAAGTATGGTGTTACATGGCCTGCAACAATGAAATATTTTGAGGTTAGTGAAAAGAGGTCCCAAGAACCCCTGGAGAAGTTGAATTCCATACATCCCTAGATTAATGAAAAGCTTAATCCAATGTGATGGTCATACTTTTCATGTACCCGGTAAGCCTTTGAAGTATTGAGCTTGTAATTTTTTTTAATTTTTTTTTTTTGGAAACTGCTAATATTGCTATCGAAATTGCTAGGGCGGTGTAAAAGCCATATTTACAGAATTGAGCTTATAATGTAGAGTTCAGACTTGGTGTTTTGCTCAAAAATTTCATTTTACTTTCTGTGGTAATCTTGTTTGGGAGGGAATGATTAGACTGGATTTCGTAGCTTGGACATTCTCTCATGATGATCTAAGATGTCATGATATGCGTAAGGCAATCTAAAGAGGTGGTCATTGTGAGTATTCTGTTTTGTCTGTTTTCATCTGTAATGTGCTGTGTGTTTAGGAATTTTATGTTTGATAGAGAAGGAAGAGAACAGATGAATGTTGAGAAAATCAGAAAAATATGAGAGTAGACATCTTCAGCATGTTCAACTTTGAGATAATCACAGCTAGTTTTGTTGGATCTTCTTCCTTTCTTTTCTCACTCACTGAAGGAAGATCCAATGTGGGACTGAAGAGTAAGCAGTTGAAAAATGTGACAGAAGAGAGATGATGGAGGTTTTATAGTGAAGGAAGGAGAGAGGGAGATCACTATTTTTAGAAGTCAATTCTTTGCTTTGATGAATGGGGTGATGTGGAGAGTTGGCGGGATTAGAGACCTTACAAGCCTTAAAAGGTGTATTTAATATGATAAAGCTTTTTCATGGCTGGTTTTGCATTGATCTGAATTCCTTTAGGGTTTACATTTTCTTTTCTTTAATTGATGAAGAGAATTTCATTAAAATGCATCAAGAAGATGCAATGAGTCAAAGAGTGGGATAATAGCTCAAATCTAAGCTAAGATCAGGGAGCTAACAAAATCCAAAAAGTATTGAGCACTACTTACAGGAGTGAGAGTTCCCACTAAATAAATTCACGAAATGCCTAGCCTTTAAGGAAAATGTTGGAGTTGATAAGCCGTCAAAAAATCGCCAGTTTCTTTCTGTCCAAATGTACCTAAAATTGTTGGTAAGTGATATCATTAGGATTTCCATTTCCTGAATTTCAGAAAATTTTCCATATCGAAAATTATGACAAAAGTAGATTCAAGGATGAAAATTTTAGTGGATGAAGCAAAGAGGGATGCGGATATTATTAGAAGTCAATTCTCAATTTACACGTGTGTGATGGAGTGTGAAGTGCTGGGGATAAAGTGCCTATATGCCTTAAAAAGTGTAATTTGATGCTATTAAGCCTTAGCAGTTAACAGTTTTGCATTGGTCTGGCTTTCTTTATACACCTTATTCTAAATTTGAAAAAATCTCATGATGTGGTGGCAATATGTATCTTTTAAAGATCTTATTATTTGTTTCATTTTTCTCTTGCTACTTTGGTATTCCCTGCATTTCCAGTGTTTACTTTTATGTTTCTATGTAATTTCCTATGGTTCCAAATGCAGTTAATTTCTATTGTTTTTGGTTTATTTCAATTGACTTGGACCCCTCTTTAAATGTCTCCAAGAATTCATAATAAATTTACTGGATGCCACTATCAATTGGTCGATAGGCAACACCGTCACGACCCAAACATGAGTGTGATGACACTGACTTTATCCTACTAAGCCAAGTTAGCCTAAGACTCGATTACACAGGAATGCAAAAGTAAAATGGAAATGAAATCTCAAATTAACCAAATAAGCAGATAACTAAAGTCAAACTCTTGGTACTCCCAAAATCTGGTTATCATGTTTGCAAGCCTCTTATTACAATGGATTTGAAAGAAATACAAGTCTCAATGTCTTTGTTTCCAAAGTGGAACAAGAACATAAGTAAAGAGTATGAGGCGTCCGTCGAAGGGACAAGCAACTATGCCATCAACTCTTTGGCAGAATCCTCAGACATAAAAGAGTAGAAGGAGTAATCACAAGGAGCCAAGCTCAAAACCTATACAAGTGCTAAAAGCAAAAGCGAGTACCAACAACCATAGTACTCAACAAGCAAAAAAAAGAACTCTAGGTAAAGATATATTGAACACCAATGCCCATCACCCTCCTTTCGAACCTCCTCAACTATTCCCTACATAAAAATCAACCCAACCTAACAAATCACAATTCACTTAGCGCATAGTTCAATTGTAAATCATCAATAGAACACGTCATCAACATCAAGCTCACCAATTTAAAGGTCAACGAAGAAATACTTACAATTCACATATGACAATGATGTGCATTAAATGTAATGAGATGTCAAGTAAGATGATGCATGTCTGCCTAATGTTACACACTTGCCAAATCATCAGTGCAGGACCCATGGAGGACTTATGAGTCCATGCACTTGCCATGGCTCATGTGGCTCGATCCCTATTTTCTCTCAATATGAATCTGCGTTGCTTGTGTAGCTCGTCCCCTATTCATGTTAAAGTGAATCTTCCATGGATTGTGTGGCTTGTTCCCTATTTCCTCTCAATATGAATCTGCCACAAATCATGTGTCTCATCCTGTATTTGCTCTCATCCTCACAAATCATCATAACAACATTGGTACAACATCAATGCAAGTAGACATGTACAATTATTCAATGAGAGAACTACAAATGAGAGGAATACAACTTTCACAATCACAAACCAAGACGAAAATTCTCATCACAATATCTTGAATAGGATGATGCAACCATTAAAACCATTCAAGACAATTTTTATATCACGAAGCCAACAATTTCCTTCTTTTATCTAGCTTTCATCCTCATTAGAGTTCATTCAATAGTTATCAAAGCACGAGATGCAAAACGCTTCACCAATCCCCATTACTCCCAAGCATACAATGGCATACAAGGTTTTAATATACTTAACAATGAGTTACGAAGTCCATTTGCCTCAAAAAGCAACAAAATCACTTCGGTACTTGAGCCTTCTCATTTTGATAAGCCTCCAAATCTGTATAATCTATTCAAATATGGCACAACAATAAGAATACATGAATAACAACATCGAATTCATTTATTTGAAGATGAGGTCCAAAACGATCCAAAAATCCATTCTTGAAAAAGTAGGGGTCAATTGGGAATTTAATACATAAATATGTTACCAAAAGCATTGTGAAATCAATGACGAAAACCATTTTGAAAATGGAGTTGAAATCAGCCTATAATCTTCAATTTATCAAAAATTCATGTTCGTGAGAAAATTCATAAACTTTGAAATTCCAAAATCAAGAAATAATTAGTGGGTAATGAAGATTTGGAGTCAAAATTACTTACCAATAGATTTATCTCAAAATACCACTTTGAAATCGCCACCCAAGAATTCCCAGAACTTAAAAATGGTGAAATGGGGTGACACCTCGACTTTTTGAGAAAGAACACTATGTAGTCTAATTTTTCTCTTCGCAATGACAAGGCCTCGCAATCTCGATGAGTTAAATGGGTCAACTCATTTATTTTGACCATTGTGATCGTGATAGCCAACCTCGTGATTTCGATGATCAGAAAAACAACGATGCACAAAAAACTCACACCTTTGTGATCCCATAGTTTGGCCCTATGAGCGCGATGAATTGATTTACGTGCACCAGACATTAGCAAGCCAACAACATTTCTAGACACCAAAATTACATCAAACAGGCTCTCAGAATTTGTTCGGAATCCTGAATACACAAAGCATATTTTCTGTCCTACAAAATTCAATATTCCGGACTCAATGGAAGTATTAGACCACAGATTCGAGGCCTCCCCGACCCGAAATTCATGTAGTCACAATTTAGACTAAATGAAGGCTCAAACAGATCAAATCCCTTAGACCCTCTAAAAAATAAATTGAAGCTCTTCTTAGGTCTAAAATCACCTCCTGAATCCAACAAAAGCATTAGAAATTCATTCTGAGTGTCCAAACTTCATATGTTGATCGAAGTCAACTCTTAGTCTAAAATAACTTAAACTTCCAACTTAAGAACTTGAATCCATGAAACAACTCTGATTATGAAACTAATGACATTCTTAGACCAAAAAAATGACATTCTTAGACCAAATTCACATTTTGGAGATGTTAGAAATGACGAAATTCCATTCCGAGATTTGTAGTTCTGATTGTTACCAAAAATCACTTTTGAACAACTTCAAGCCTCCAAATTCCAAAAAAGATTCAGATTTTACTACTTTTTGATCAAAATCCAAACGAAACTCACAAATTGATCAAACAAGACTCGGCTCAATTATCAGGAGGGGTAAACTGGTAATTTTTTTGAAAATTTTCAAAATGAACTTCAGGACTATTGCAAATATAGTGTACTTTATAATATTAATGTGATGTAACATCTTGACAGAGTACTCGTCTTTCATACGAAGTCAAAGCTATTGTTAAGACATACCTCAAACTAATTACAACATGTTAAAATAGTAACTCTTTCTAAATCTTCATATTAGTCAAATTGGGTCATTTAGATTGGGTTAATTCTATTTTGGCAGTTCTTAAAAGTAATTTTAAATGTGCCTTGTGCTAAATTTAATCTTTGTGCTTGTGTCCTTGTCTTCAGAACATTGTTCTTTCAAGTAATTGGGTCTCTGAGTCCTAATGTTTAATTTCTTTTGTTCTTGTCTGATGGATTGAACGCGTCATCATCATAAAGAGCTTCTAAGGCTGTGGCATATTCAGATTTGCTATCAAACTTTGTCCCCTTGTTTCTTCTAGCTTATTTTAGATCAAAACAAAAAATGCTATTTGCAGCCTTAACCTCTGGTGTTCATAATGCTTCCAGTCGATAACACTTATCCAACCCAAGAAAAAACAAGAAGGTTCCAGTTGATAAACTTTTGTTTTGTGCAGCTTGCATTTCCTGATGCAATATATTTGGTTGATGCTATTCAAGGTGGAGAGACTGTTATCCAAGCATGTAAACCTGCGCTTGAATCTAATTACATCACAAAAGTTATTCATGATTGCAAACGAGATAGTGAGGTCTCTTATTCATTTCTTCTATTTTTCAAATTCTTTGTATTATGAAGCAGTGTTGCATGTTTAATTTACTTGCTCATTCTTCTTTCAGGCATTGTATTTTCAGTTTGGCATAAAGTTGCACAATGTTGTGGATACACAGGCAAGAATTCTCAATTGAAGTTGTTTCAGTATACTTAAAACACATGCCATTAGTTTGAGACGTGTTATGATAATAGTTGAAATATATGAAGCTGGAGCAGTTTGTTGAAAGAATATCATATTAAAAGTAGAGGTAATACAACCATTAGTAGTATATGTTTGTTTGGGCTCATAATAAATTCAAAGTTGCGTATATGTTATAAATAATAGTAAGATGTATAAAGATAGACTTGTTTGTTGAAAGACAAAACTAGAGCTAATGCCTAATGCTATGTATTTGTATAGTTTGAATATCGGATGTAGACAAGTTTGTTAATCTGGGAAAGAGTATGTCACTTGATTTGTGAAGGAGAAACTATTGGATGTTGTATTTGTTGTTACAATTTTTGTAGAATAATTTGTTGTTCAGTTGTAGACTTTGTCTACCACTTTGTCATTGATGGATTATTCATTAGACTTGCCATTAGAAATCTAGTAGTATGAATTTTTACTTTTGTTAGATAATGTTGAGACGTATTAGTTGTGTGAATATTTATTCTGCGGATTTTCTGTTTTCAAATGGATATTTTAAAATGTTGTGGTTAATAAAACAAATTTAGAGACAAATTTTTAAACATGTCTAGCCGTGGGGCATAGTAGGATTGTAGGTTTAGTCGTACCGTTATATCTTGAGTTGTCATTATCCGTCTTTATGTGTTGATTTTATTGTATTTGCATATTATTATGTATTTTCTATAGTAGTCAGCTCCTTTTGTTCTCTTTCTTTTCCTTTCCCTTTTTTCATATCTAGTTTATTCTACTCATGGATTTTTGAGACGAGGGTTCCCAGGAAACAACCTCTCTACCTATGAGGTAGTGGTAAGGTCTGCGTTCATTCTACCCTTCCCAGACCCCACTTGTGGGATTCCACTGGGTATGTTGTTGTTGTTGTTGTTGCTCCATCTTTATAAAAAAAAAATAACAATAGCAGAGCATCAATTTGTATTATAGAATGTGCGAGTTCACTCAAGAAGAACCATTTTGAAACCAATTTTAACTTGCACCTTATTTCTTTTAACCAAATTTCTCAACATGGCAAGCAACAGTTTCTCATTGAATGTTCCACAAACCTTCAGGGGTGAAAACTATTAAATTTGATATGTGAAATGAAGTCTTATTTTGAAGCATATGATTTATGAGAAGTTGTGATGAAGATAGACTTTTATTTACCATCCCGTTGCAATTTCTCAGATCTCAAGCACAGTCAAAATAATCACCAATTAAGGAGGAACAACATTTGTAGATTTGAAGCAGCTAAAGCAAAGAAGTAGTTTTGAATATTGTGTTTGCTGCTATAGTTTTGCTAAATAATTAGTTGTCTAGTTGTATGAGTCTATTACTTTGTTAAACTTTAAATTTTTATTAGATATTTTAGGTCGTTGAGACATTTTAGTTGTTTGAATATTTACTTAGATTTTCTGCAGGCTTTCTGCTTACAAGTGACTATTAAAGCCCTATGGTTAATAAAATTTTATTCCATCCAATTTACTCTGTAGGCACATAGTTGAAGAAAGCGAGGGAGACTTTTGGATCTTGTGATCTTAAACTAAAGATATACATAATGTACCAAAATGTCCTTTGAATCTTGTGATTTTAAACATGTCATGTGGGATTGTTGAAGTTAGAGAGCTACTACATATAGAAAGTGGCGTTGTTCTTGAAAAATGGAAAGTAAGATGCATAAATTGAAACAAAGAAGTAAGAAAAACTTTTGAATCATATCCTCAACCTACCTCCTTGCTGCTTTCTTTCAAAAGAACCCAACAGGATCCATTAAATTTGACAAAGCAACTGATGATACCGACTAGTCTGTGAGGGACCTATCTAATTTGCATTACTGCCTTGCTGCATAGTATTGTGAAGGGTAAAACTAAAATTCTTGGGTTTTTTCAGTCCATTCAATTATATTTTGGTTTGTTTCTGTTCACCACATGGGTCCTTCATTTATTTTCTTTCCTCGGCCTCTTCTTTATGCGTAAGATTTTTCAAGGTAGTTTCTTCTTCCCAACTGGTAGGTGATGTGGTTAATGGTTGTTGCATGTATTGTGGATTGAATATACTTATTCGAAAAAACATGTCGGGGACTAAATGAGTCAAAACATTTTTCACCACTTGTTCTCTATCTTGCAGTTTTTATTTCCCAAAATATGTTCCTTTGCATGTCTGTTCTTTTTATAAATTCTACATTGATTATTATGTTAGCTGACTTTAGCTAGGGTTTATTTGTCTGGAAGTGATAAATGGATAGTAGTATGGCTATGACCAGTTTGATATACTTGGATTGTTAATGTTTATATTCACTCCTCAAGCAGATTGCATACTCTTTGATCAATGAACAAGAAGGACATGCACGGGTCCCAGATGACTACATATCATTTGTTGGTCTACTTGCTGACCCACGTTATTGTGGTATTGATCTTACTGTTTTAAATTTTTTACTTTCTTACATATGGCTTGAAATTATTCAACCCTGTTCTGTGGATCCTGCTGCATAGATATGAGTTTGAAAGCAAGGATGAAGGAAGCGTAACATCCAGTGGAAACTATCATGTATATGAACGCCTTTTCCTATAAAATTAGATAACAAGCTCCAAGGGAGAAATATTAACCTCATTAGTGGAACTAAAACTATCACGACTACCATGCCGCCTTCTAAAAGAATGTAATTCTCTTGAAACTAATGAGTTCCATCAACTGGACTTGTATTCAAGTTGTTTGGCATCCCTTTTAATACTATACTGCGTGGCTTTATTGCCTATGAATTTTTTTTGGGACTATACTACGTATGTTGTTGTTGTAATGCTTTCTGGAGTATACTGGGTATGTTATGATTCTTGTACAGTTTTGAACATTTCACTTTCTCTGACCTTCGCCTCAAATTGTTGTCACCTGCGAGCTTGAGGATGTTGATATTTTGGCTCTGATCTCTATCATTCCAGCTGTCTTTGTTCCACTTTCAATTGCACCAACCAGCATACAAGAGTAGGCATATTTGTTTTATTTGCAGTCACCTCCAGTGAATTTTCTGCATGCTTCTCTAGAAATTGGGATCTTTTCCTTGCAATGAAGACTTAACACAGATATTTCTATTTCTTTTGTTTTTTTACCAGCTCATACTAAATTGTTTCCCACGGACTCTTCTTAGTTCTTCATCAGTGGAATGAATGTATTTAGGAGAAAACCTGATGTATGAGTATTCTACGTTCTTTTGGCTTGGTGGAGGGCCTGATGGGAGGCATAACGAGTCTTAAATCTATAATAAGACCTTAATGAATTATCTGATAGTTGTCTTAGTTGTAGATTATCCAGAATAGATTTGGCTGACTAAGTGATTTGGGTATAACGCAGCTCGTCAAACTATGTTAAATTATTTTGGCACAGTTGTAATACATGTTTTATATAAGTTCTAACTTATTTGTGTATATAATAGGCTGCAGTTTTACTTTAATAGCAGTGGCATAGATATTTATTTCTTTGTATCCAATTATAGTTGAAATGTAACTCCTCATCTTGACTGATCAGAAGTGTATTTGTTACTGATAAAAATAAGACAGAAGTGTCTCAAATAACTGCAAGGATTCGGTTTATTATGAGCAATTTTCTTAAGAGAAGCGTAGATGAGTTGATGTCAAGTTCTAGGCCTTTGTTAAAAAGTATTATTGGAAGAGATTACCTTGCCTGTTGTGACAATTATATAAATGCTTTTTCTGTTTTACTTTCTATCTTTGAGTTGCTGGAATACTCTTAGGGTTAGTTTGATTGGTGGGATAAGGGATTATAAATCCCCAAATAAACATTGGGATCATTTTGTCCCATGTTTGGTACTATTTTTTATTCTGGGATTAGCAATGCCAGTATTTACACCCTGTTTGTGGTATTATTTTTTCTGCATCAGCAATCCCGGGATTGTCTGCACCATTTTGTGGTATATTTTTATATTAAACTCTATGTGGAATAAAGTAGTTTCGGGATAAAACAATAAAATGACACATTTGCCTTCTTTAAAGCTTTTATCCTGAACATCTTTAAGGTTGGCAAAATTAAAATTTAAGATAAAAGTTTATCCCAGTTTATCCAGTTAAACAAAACTGTAGTTTTGTATTATATATCTTATTTCTAGTCCAATGAACTAAGCATATACCAATTAAAGTATATCCACTAAATAATCCTGTCATTATTTGATCCCTATATTTTAATCCCCACATAATAATAATCCTAGTATAACTTGTTCACAGAATGAACCTTCACTCTCTGTGTTTTTTATACCAAAGCTAAAACAACTGGGAGTATAGGAACAGTTTTGAGTTTTGGTTCAGTATTTAGTGTTATCTTCTGTTTGTGTCTTGAACTTAGTGCTTCTCTACTTGGTGTTAGTTTGAGCAGATCCAGATTCGAGTTGTGGGAACTGGGAACTAAACATCTTCTTGCTTGTTTGGACAGGAGTATCTTATGATGAGAAAGAAGAGGTCAGAGTTCTTCTAAGACAGGTTAGTTAAAATTTTGCTTGCACATTGCGAGAAACATTGGAGACAAAATACTATTGAATTTTATATCCACGTTAATGAAAAAAGGGCACTTGTGGGAACATCTCTACTGACGAACCATTTCAATAGTACGGGTGCTGCCATCCCACGGTTCACATTAGGGAAAGGAGAGTAAGGGGAAGAGGGGGCAGCCCATTAATCTAGAGTTGACATGACTCGTAGTGTATCTACATTATTACACAGAGACCCTATTTATAGACCCAAGTAGGATTGTATTTTCCTATTCTAACACTTCCTCTCAAGCTGGTGCATATTAATCATATATACCTTGCTTGTTACAGATATAACTAATACGAGTGTCAGTGAGGGACTTGGTGAAGATATCTGCAAGCTGATCACTTGACTTCACAAATCTTGTAACAATATCTCCTAATAGTATCTTTTCTCCAACAAATTGACAATCTATCTCAATATGCTTAGAGTCCGTTTGGATTGGCTTATTTTAAGTGCTTTTAAGACAAAATAGTTTTAAGAACTTTTGAGTGTTTGGGTAAATTAAAAAAGTGCTTATAAGCACTTAGTTTTAAGCTAAAATGATAAAAATAAGCCAAAAGTCATAAGTCAGGAATCCTATCTTATGACCTTTTGGCTTATAAGTTAAAAGCCAAAAGCCAATCCAAACAAACTTTTAGTCCTTTCGTGAAACACTAGATTTGATGCCATATGAAGGGACGCTTGATTATCACACACAAGTTCCATCTAATTGATTTTGCCAAATTTTAGCTCTCTCAGCAATTGTTTGATCCAAACTAGTTCACAAGTTGCTGCAGCCATTGCTTGATATTCTACTTTTGCACTAGATCAAGCAACCACTTTGTTTTCTTACTCTTCCATGAAACCAAATTACCTCTTACTAAAATGCGATATTCATGTGTAGAACGTCTATTAGAGGGTGATCCTGCCTAATTAGCGTCTTTATATCTAGTGATATGCTCATAGCCTTGATCCTCTAAATGTATTCCTTTACTAGGAGTTGACTTTATATATCATAGAATACGAACAACTGCATCCCAATAACTATCATAAGGGGAAGTCATAAACTGACTTACAACGCTCATAGGAAAAGAGATGTCAAATCTAGTTACCTTGAGATAATTCAACTTTCCAACTAGCTGTCTATCTTTTAGGATTACTGAGTGGCTCACCCTGCCCTGGAAGGAGTTTAACATTTGGATTCATAGGAGTGTCAATGATTCTACATCCAATCATTCCTGTCCTAAAAAATATCTTACACATTCTTGCTTTGAGAAATAATAATACCTTATCTAGATTGAGCAACCTCAATACTTAGAAAATACTTGAACTTGCCGAGGTCTTTAGTTTGGAAATGCTTAAAGATATGTTGCTTCAAATTAGTTGTACCATCTTGATCATTACCGGTGATAAGAACATCAAACGTAAACAGCCAAATAACTACATTGATTAGGTGTAGAATGTTGATAAAATACAATGATTAGCTCTATTACGAGTCATGCCAAACTCCTGAATTACTATGTTAAACTTTCCAAACCAGGCTCAAGGAGATTGTTTCAAACCATAGAGTGATTTACACGATCGACATACAAAGTTACTAGACTCCCCCTGAACGACAAAACCAGATGGTTGCTTTATATAGACTTCTTCTGCAAGATCTCCATGTAGAAAAATATTCTTAATATCTAACTAATAAAGAGGCCAACGACGAATAGCAGCCATAGATAAGAAAAACATGGACAAATGTTATTTTAGCCATGGAAGCAGAAGTATCACTATATTGAGCCTAGATATCTGAGTATATCCCTTGGCAACAAGGCGGGCCTTAAGCTGATCAACTTGACCTTCTGGACCAATTTTGACTACATAAACCCAACGACAACCAACAATAGATTTACTTACCGGAAGGGAGACAAGCTCCCAAGTACCACTTGTATGTAAAATCGACATCTCATCAATCATAGCCTGCCTCCATCTAGAATGAGAAAGTGCTTCACATGTAGCCTTAGGAATGGAAATAGAAGACAAATATGATACAAAGGCATAATGGAGTGACGAGAGATGATGGTAACTTAAGAAAGTATAATGTGGGGTTAGCATATATTTTGGATGAGCAATGAGCATTACTGGATGGTCGTTCGGGCTATGCAACAGATGGTACTTGCGGAGATGATTGCTTACTTGCGCGATTTCAAAGAAACTCATTGTATTCCTTTAGAGCATGGGGATCATAGCCGAGTGGTGGACCATGCAAAATATAACATAGCACGAGTGTGTCCAAGTTTATGACAATAACACTTGAATCGAGGTTCCTAGAATGTCCTTGCTGATTCTCTATAGACTGATATGCTTGTTTTTCTATGGTTTTAGATGTGAAATAGAGAAATCAATGGTGGATGATGAAACTACTTTGCGACCCGGAAGGCATAGCAAGATGAAGTAGATGAGAATATTAGTTCATCAATTGTAGAAATTGTTGGACTAGCTAAAATTTGGTTACAATAGAATCATGATCAATACGCAGTCCAGACGGTGTAAGAACCAAAGAGTATAGTTCATCAATTGTAGGAATTGTAGGATTAGCTAAAATTTGGTCACACACAGAATCATGATCTATGCGGAGTGCAGACGGTGTAAGAACCAAAAATAATGTCCGCCTATGCTCTTGTTGCTTTTCCTTATTTGTAAGGACTGACATCAATGTTTCAAATTCCTCCATGACTGCTGGTACCTGTCCCAAGTAAGTAGACATCAGATTCTTGTTTCTTTAAGTTGGTCATTTAATATATCACATCATACAATTGTGATATGTCATTAGTTTATAAAGCATGCGCTTTTTTTCCAAATTGAATAACGTGTCCAGAATGAATGAAACGATGGCATCGAGTTGGAATCAATAGAGCACCATAAGAGACTACATAATTGAGCATCCAATTTCTCCCCCTGTGTTTTGTCTTTTGCCCCTTCCCACTAGACTTTGTCTTTTCATCTACCACACAAGCATTGTTTGTTAAAAAAAAGAACACCTTGGCCCTTGCACCACAACTCAACCGAAGAAGCAAAAGCTAAAATAGTTTGAACTTCCCATTAATGGGTCTGAAGTGATTATAGGGCTTGATATCCTGATTTCCAATCCCTGTATTTTTGGAGCCAAAAATATCACACCAAAAGATATTTTTCGAATTCTGACTTTGAAAATAGTAAGAAACTTGTTGGCAACTGCCAGTGCCTACAGTGGTATGGAAATCCTGATTTCGCTAGAATATTGTCAGGAACGGCTCAGAAATTGTCGAAACCCTAATTCTGAAGTTGGATCTGGACAAAAATTGGTTGGCGTTTTGATCAGAAAGACTAGGTGACCCCAATAGAGTAAAAACAGCTCGAGAGAATTAATTGGAGTAGCCCTCATGCATCAGCGTGACCCAAATTTTGCCAGAACACTTCCACCTTGAACGGCGCGTGAGGTACTATTTTTCTATTATTCTGGCTGGGGTTTGGTCCTGAGCTTTACGAGCCTCATGATGGTTTTGGGTTTTGCACAACAACCACGGAATGAAAGGTGACACAAATCCGCCCCAACAATTGCGGAAATTGATGCTCAGTGTCTTGAAATTTCTCACCGACGCTTTAATACCATGTGAGAAATATAAAACAACAACAATATACTCAGTGGAATCCCAAAAAAGGGGGTTCTGGGAGGCTAAAATGTATGCAGACCTTACCACTATGTCATAGAGATAGAGAGGAGGTTTCCGGAAAATCTTCGTCTCAAAACTCAAGCCCCATAAGCAGATGATACTAGATATGGGAAAAAGTAAAAGAAAAGAAAAAAAAGGAAAACGACTTATAATGAAAAGCAAATGATAGTATGTAAATACGATAAAGTAACAAATATAAGAAAGATAATGACAACACGGGATATGAAGACACAACTACTCCTACTAACCCACTATATCACAAGGCCATGCATCAACGTAATCCTATTAGTCTTCTACTCTAATACGCAACCTTCACTCCTTTCTATCTAAGGTTATGTCCTCGATGAGATGAAGTTTCGCTATATTTTGTCTGATCACCTCCCCCCCAATACTTCTTTGGTCTATCTCTACCTCTCTGTGTAATCCCTAAATCCAACCTCTCGCACCTCCTAACAGGGGCATCGGTACTTCTTCTCTGCACATGTCCAAATCATCACAGTCTCGCCTCCCTCATCTTGTCAGCCATAGGGGCCGCACATCCATCTCAACATCTTCATTTCCACGACCTGCATCCTCTGAACATGTGAGTTTTTAATTGGCTAGCACTCTACCCTATATAACAGAGACGGTCTAACCACCATCCTGTAAAACTTTCCTTAGGTGGTATCTTTTTTATCACACAATACTTCAGCAGCAACCCTCCATTTTGTCCATGCTGCCCCAATACGATGTGTGACATCATCGTCAATATCGCCACTACTCTGGGCCCAAGATACTTAAAGTTTTCTTTCTTTGGAATAGATTGAGTGGAAAAAGTCACTTCAGTGTCTGTTTCATCTCTCGCAACACTGAATTTGCACTCCAAGTATTCAGCTTTGGTCCTGCTCAGTTTGAACCCTTTGGATTCCAAAGTATATCTCCAAACTTCCAATCTATCATTACTTTAGCCCGAGTCTCATCAATCAGTACTATGTCATCTACAAATAACATACACCATGGCACCTCCTTGTGGATAGACCGTGTCAGCTCATCCATTACTAAGACAAAAAGAAAAGGGCTATTCCTATAATAACACACATCAGCACAGAACAGCTGTTTTCTTGCTTTGAACATGTTCGTTGCTTCCGTTTTGTTGTTTCTCTTCTTGGATTAAATTATGCCCTTATGTAGCTAAATGTACGTTAGAGACCTATGCTACATGGATTTGTTTACGGATATGCATTTGATTTGGGTGTGCGCAGGGAACTGATGTTTATGTGCAGTTCTTTTTTTTTGCTAATATTTAGTGTATTTTCGAAGAATTTGCATGAAATACCCATAACCAAATCACCTGTTCAACATGGGGTATGTCAAGGAAAAAGATGGATCCCTTTCTCGTAGTTAGAGATTTAATATGAGCACTTCAGCCTCTAAGAGAAAGGAGGGCTTTGTCAACATTTTGCTCCTCAATTTGGAGAGCCAACTACTAAATTGGAAGGGAAGGAAATAAACACCCCAAGATTGTCTCCTTTTATCTACTTGCCGAAGAAAATAATGGGAGATATGTCCCTTCACATGTTGAGTAGTAAGATTTTGCCACTTGTGCCAAAGGTCCTAACCAGGAGAGAAGCAAAGAGGTTCTATGTTTTCTTCTGTTTTGTGAGCTCTCTTTCCTGTTCAGTTTTTATGGTGGCTAAAAGATGGAAGAATCTTTCTCATGTTGTCTGAATTCCCTTTATTACTCTAGGAAAGTCATCATCTGTCTCAACTATGTTTTTCTCATTTCATCCAGTGGCATTATGTAAGTGTTAACTAGTAGCACAGATGAGAAATCTGATGAGTCAGATAAATTAGTAGTTCAACTGCGAGATCGTTCAGCTGATAAATTATTTGTCCAAGCCTGTTTTTCATCTAAAACCAGCAAATAAACAAATAGGAGGAGAATTGCTATTCTATTTTTCGTGTTTTTTCCTATCCTTGAATATAAATGTTTTTGTAGTTTTTCAGTCACTAAATCTACTTTAAGTTTCTCTTGTTAATTATGTCTTTCACATTTCCAGGACCCCAAGTATTGGACATACAGACCATTATCTGAACAGATGACCCGTGCTGCTGCAGATGATGTCCGATTTCTTCTCTATATATACCATAAGATGGTGCAAAAGTTGAATAACAAGTCCTTATGGCACCTAGCTGTTCGTGGTGCTCTCTATTGTCGCTGTTTCTGTATCAGTGACAATAATTTTGCTGACTGGCCACCTCTACCTCCAATTCCAGGTTTATTTCTTCCCCGTCTCTCTCGGTATTGACTGGTGTTGTTGACTCTTAGATATAAATTCAGGCATGTGTATTTTGAACGGTTTTATTATTCGGAAATACAAGATTCTTTTTGGGCTATGAGATTTTAAAAAAAAGGATTGAAAGAATTTCTGGTAGCTCTTCATGGTTCAACCCTAAGATTGCCGTAAATATAAAAAGCATCTATGGTTTATCTCATGGAAATGATTTTAATCTTTTGAGCATATAGGCATATATGAGTAAATGTGATACTTAGAACCGCTTGCTTCTTTTAAAAAGATAATTTATTTAGTATTGGAAAGAAGTGGACCTGAAGGATTTATATGGACAACTCCCAACTAATTTGGAACTGAGGCCTAGTGATTGATCGAAGCATATAGGCAGCTGTAGCAAGCATGCTGGTAAAAGTTGTATTAGCTTCCATAAAGCCAAAAATTTTGCTAGTACCTTTATAAGAAACAAGACTTTTAAAATTATCTAGTCCTGAGGTTGAAATTGTGAAACCTCTATTAATGGCTGTCTCAAAAATTTAACTTGATAAAGGAGTGAATTATGTCTCATAAGTTGTTCCATTCTAAAACCATGCAGATGTTTGTTATATATGACTAACTCAGATGTACATCTAAATCCACCACTGCTGGGGTGGGGAATTCAGAGCAAAGAAATTATGTCCCAGATGAAAGTCTCATGCTTGTACCTTTTAGAGCGAACTTACTAAAATTAGGTGGGTTGTGATTGCAGAAAATATTGTTGCTGATGAAAATATCCCTGAGGAAGAAATTTTGTCTGTTGTTGATGTTCCCCCTGGGAAAATGGGACGTGTTATTGGCAGAAAGGGAGCTTCCATATTGTCGATAAAGGAGTCATGCAAGTATGTTTCTTTGCTTCAGCTTTTAATGTATGCCGTATTGCCCATGCGGCTTCAATTTACCAAGCATAATTAAATATTTAACATTTGGGCTTAAACAACAAGATGATATGATAATCCCATTTGCTCCAAGGTACAACTTTCATCTTTTATTCTAGAACCCATCATGGAAGTGTTGAACAGCTGTATCTTGCTTAAAGAGGATGAAAGAGAGGGTAAGAGTGCAAAACAATTGAAATGAATATGTCAAACAACGTATTGCCCAACTTTTTCTGACAGGTCTAAAAATGTGCCTGAGATTAGTTTTAATTAAAACGGTGACATCTCTGTGTCTCTGTTGATTATGTCTAGCAGCTTATTATGCCAAACTTTAGTCCCTTTAGTTGACGAGTTTGGTACAATAATTTCAAGTCAATAATGCCTGAACATCTATAATTGAGCTTTCACATCTTTAGTCACTCTATCCTCATGCGAAAAGATTATTTTGAAAGAAGGAAGAGTAAAAGAGGGAAAAATAGTATCTCAAAGGGGAAGTTGATGACCAGAAATTAATCCTTTGAAAGATACGCACCTGTCCTAGAAGTCCTGGAATACTTTGGTCTTGTTGTATCTACAGTTGCCTATCAGTATAGAGATCGGAAAAATTATAGATTATCATTTTTCTGTTGCGGTGGTTTCCAAACTACCTTGCATCCACCTTGACTGTTCCACTAGTTACATGCTTCCTCCCACTAGCACAGCTGCCGGCCAACCCTGCCCCTCCAACACTTGGATGGGCAATAACCACCTAATGTTTCGTCTCTTATATGGGATGTATGTATAGGTGTATTAGTAATGAAGTATTCGTGGTGTTTACTTTGACAATCTTATGATTTGCAGTGCTGAAATATTCATAGGAGGTGCTAAAGGTCCTCCTGATAAGGTTAGTGCTACGTTGTCAAAGATTGAATGCCATTGTACCTCTTGAAATTGTCTTTGAACCAAAAATATGCTGTTTTTTCTTTTGGTAACATAAACAAGAGAACAAGACCAGCAACCAATTTAACTGTGCACCATTTTAGATACTCAGGTGGTTGGTTGCTGCCTGTATTCTTGCTTCTTTGTATGTGAACCCCTCATCACATTTTCATGATTTAAGCATCTTAGATGCAAAGTCATATTTAGTTACTTTAGAGTTGGTCAATTTATGGTATTGAACTGATACTTTTGACCTGTGGGGGAAGGTCGTTAAATACTTGTACAAAGAAAATAATCAGGTCAGTCTTTTCTCCCCTTGAAAGTAGTTCCAATTGCTGTCCCAGAGTACATGGGTAGTTGTTTGGTGCAGGTTTTTATCAAGAGTCAAATCACTTGTCTTATCTTAAGGTTGCTTTGGTGCAGGTTTTCATCATTGGACCAGTGAAGCAAGCCAGAAAAGCCGAAGCCATTCTAAGGGGGAAACTGCTTGATTTCTGATTAGGGAGTTCTTGTAGGACTTATATTGTATCTTTAGACCAAGAAAAAGATAAGGCAAAACATATACCGACCCTCGCTGTATCATAAATAAGTCTGGTGTGGCTGCAATGTAAAATTTAATTTGCTCCCCAGTGACACCGATTCAGCTACTGGACTGAGAATAATGAAATGGGAAGGATGAAATAAGAAATTTCAGCAATGTCTGTTTAATCCTTTGAAGAAATTATTCATATCATAAAAATCTAAAAGCATCAGAAATCAATAATAGGATATAATAGGTTTCATTTACAGCTATTAATTGCAGCTGTCTCGAAAAGGCAGTTAAATGAAGATTTGCGCTCATGAATATCAATAAATTGCCATGACTATCACTCTCACAGGTTCAATTAGTGTGACAACCACTTGTGCTTGAGTGCTGATTATTGATATTACATGACATGACTTAAAAAGTAGGGAAAAAGAATACCCAAAAAAAGAGACCGTTGGCATAGATGAAGCTGCATGGTACATCAAATAGTTGCTGGTTACCCGATATTTGGTCACTTTCCTAATTTACACAATCACAATGTAGCATCTCCATGGTCAAAGCTCACAAATGAATATCTTCAGTGAAACTGAGCGATCTCATGTGTTGCCAGCCTGATAAAGCAATTATTCACTTCTGAAAGCTGCCAAACTGATAGTTTTGTGTGTTGAGACTTGAAAATATGTCATCTCCAGCTGTTGCTGCTGATGGAAAACCAGATTTGGCATGCCCAATTCCTTGACCCATTGCTCTGCTAGTGTAAAAAGTTGGCCCTTTTTCTCTCTCGTCCGATCCATCAGTCAATCCACCCACTATGCCAACATCTGCAAGGTTGACCTTTTTGGCTGCAAGTTTAGGGGGGACAGAGTAAGTTCAAAAGGTAACCCCAAAAGTAAAATCAACCAACACATAAAGCTTCAGTATGCCACTTATGAGTAATCCTTTTCATTCAAACATGTGCACAGGTGTGGTCAAATATCAAATATTAGGAGCACAATCGGCTAAGATTCATGCAGCTGATAAGGATCTGCGCTCGGCAGGGGCCGCTCCAACCATCTTTTGGGCGACAAGTGAGTTGGGAAACAAGACAAGAACTGTTCTGCATTGCTATTATGCTGGCCTTGCAATTGACATTGTCGAGTATCCAATCAATGACTCAAAAAAAAGGAAAGAATTGTTAATCTGACTACATCACCAGGTCACTGAAAGTTGCATCAAGATCATCCAACATGACTCATTTATGACACGTATGTTGAAATCAATAGGGCAAACCAAGATGCAGTTTTTTCTAAGCGTAATTTTCAGAAATCCAGTAATAACTATAAGACTGATTCAAGTTGCTGCATAACACATTCAGAATCAATGTTTAATGAAAAAACATCACGTCACTAAATATGAATAGCAACAGCACACATGATAATCAACATTAAACAGATATGTAAGTGATGCTACCCAGCACTCAGAACTTACGTGCACTTATATTCAGATCAATCAGCCCACGGCTCAATGAATCAGCCCATATTCCAGACCTGACTTGAAATGTGTCCTTAGGTGGTGTTTTAGCTTCAAGAGATGATTTGCTTATTTTGTCACGAGCGTAATCATTCCTGCCATTGTTAGCATTTTCACCAGGGATAGGTTCAGGTTTATGAGAAACAAATGAACCAAAAGGGTCAGAATTATCAAAAGTATTTAGTGGAACTGCAGCAAATGGATCAACAAGGTTGATATTCATTTGGTCTGATTTTGAGGATTTGATATCAGACTGTATAACAGGATCCGGTGCAGCGAAGAAATCTATCGTAGAGGCTGCAGCTGAAGGGGCAGGCTGGGAGGCAAGCAGATCCACACCCATCTGCAGAAAATAGAAATGGCTACTTTATAACTAACCAACCAATATTCAGAGAGAGATTTTTAACAGGGTGATGGATGGATTCTCACTGGAGTTTGGGAAGTTGCACCCATTTCAGTATGTGGCTTGGCTGATACAAAGGTGGCATCAGCAAATAAATCAACCTCTGATGAATCAGTGTTCACTGTAGAGGTAGCAGTTGGAGCAGGTGTTGGAGCATCCAAGAGGTCACCGAGCAAATCTTGCCCAAACAGATCTACTTGGTTAGAGCTTCCTGCAGAAGGCTCTGTTCAACCACCAAATAAATTGGTAAATTTCGAAACAAAAAATAGAAATCAAGCTGTAAATTAACATTGGATTAGGACGTCAATGGTTTCCTTTCCACCACACATATCTGCTCCCATTCAATGTGCGTTATCACCCATCTCCCATCCCCCACCCAAGAGATCTAATCTATGACACAGATTTTACTTTTGGTGCATCCAAAAGGCCTACATTTCTAACTAATGATCTAATGTAAAAATAGATGTCTTAAAATTGAAAAATAGTTTGTTGTTTTCTTCAACTAGTATATTAATATGCTCTGGTTCCTTCATTGCTGTAACTGGTAAAATAGGACAGCTAGATAAGAGAACTTGTTTAACTTTTACATTTGGCCAACCAACAGCACTTACAATATTTTACCTAATTCAAAAGAACACATCCTGATAGCGTAATTTGTTGGCACACCCACCCCATGCATGGACAAAGTTAAAGAAGTTATAGGCCCATACCTTTGAATCTGTGAACTTACAAATAACCTTCATATATAAAACATGTTAAAGGGAACTTTGCACAAGGAGGGCCCCTCCTATAAAACACAATAGAAGACAGCAAATTGAATCTCTTTGAAAAGTCAAGAAACACTTACTAGAACTTGAAGTACCCCGAGGATCAAAATCATCAAAATCTTCCTCGTAATTGGTTGAAGGTACAGTTGAGCTCTGTGAAGGACGTGAAGAAGATTTTTCAGGCTCACCTACCTTCTTAATTGTCTTTGATCCAGAAACAGTATCTTGAACTTTGCTGCAGATTCATCAAGTTAAGCAAAAAGAGACACATGTTAAAACATAACGAAATCTACTCATTCATAAAAAAACAGCTTATTTGAAGTTTTGAACTAAATTCGACAGTGCTAAATTTTATCTATGATTTAAATCGAGAGAGAACTAACAGCTTAAAGTATCAACAACATACCCAGTAAAATCCCACTACCATAAAAGTAGAGAGGCTGTTTCCTGGAACCCTCATCTCAAAACCCGTAAGCAGAAATAACTAGATATGA
>JAABOM020000103.1:15080127-15097173 GCA_011800125.2 Solanum clarkiae
CCCCCCCCTCCCCCAGTTACTCAAAAATCCAATCCTGCTGACCAGTTTCAAGAAAAAATGCTAGTACAATTTGCAAAGTTAGGAATCCTCCTATATAAAAACAAAAAGAAAGATTCCTACTATACAAGTTCTTATCCTAGTAGCATGTCTATGAATCCACCATGCTAATTCATATTTAACATGTTGTAGATTACACCAAAAAGGCAAAAGCAGTAAACATATATGCTTAATCTTATGCTATTAGCTTTCCCTTTAAAGCACTTGCATTTCTTCCTTTCCATTCCACCCAACAAAAACAAGCTGATATTGTTTTTCAAGTCTTCCTAGCAGGCTTTCTAATTCCTTCAGTACCCTAGCTGTACAGTAGCTCAGTCACTGAATGAGGCGTGGTGAATAATATCTTGAACACAACAACAATAACAACATACCCAGTGAAATCCCACAAAGTAGGGTATAGGAAGGGTAGAGTAAACGAAGACCTTAGCACTACCTCATGGAGATAGAGGCTAATTCTGAGAATGGTATCTTGAATAAGTTAAACAAACAGTGACCGAAACCGACTTGCTATAGAGCAATGTAGAAAGAGATGGCTGCAAGACCCCTTCACTGTTACACATAATAACTACTACATAATGACAACCTCTGTTCTGTAGATCGAATTCAATCAGGAACGCCTTGTGAGTAACCAACCCCATAAAGCAACAAACATTGTAAGGTGCATTGGACTTCCACAAGTGCTAACATTGTCAACTAAAAGGGCTGCGCAAATCACAACTAATTGTTTGAAGCATTGAATTGACTAAGAAAATCAATTATTTTGCCTAGTCAGAGGGTACTTCAGGTCCTCGACATTTAGAGACACTTTGTCCAAACCTTCCATCAAAAAAGCCACTCCATACATCCCCCAACCAAAGCAATTCCTTCTAAAGCTATAGCACAAGGTGCTACCATTCCAACAGTCCGAAACCAAGCTATCTGAGTTAGAGGTAAACCCATTTAAGTCCTGATATTTTTATTTTCCGAGGTCTGTGACCTATATAAGCATCTCGCTAAAACCTTGCATGATTACCATTCTCCACTTTAATCCTTATGTTGATTCCAAAAAATTTCCATAAGTCGCAAATATGTTCCCAAAGGTTTACTCCAGGTGAAGTATTAACTGGACCAGTGTACCAAAGACTTTTCTGTCCATATTTGTCAGAGTTAACCCTTCTCCACAAGCTTTCAACTTATTTACCATATCTGCACAACCACTTCATTAATAGGCTATTGTTGTGCGTTTCGAATTTCTGATGTCTAGCCCACCCCTTCTTTTATCCTTCAACACTCTGATTAATCCTTCTCCACAAGCTTTCAACTTCTTTACCATATCTCCACAACCACTTCATTGGTAGGCTATTATTGTGTGTTTTCGAGTTTCTAATGCCTAGACCACCCCCTCTTTTATCCTTCACCCCCACTTTAATCCTTATGTTGATTTCAAAAAATTGCCAAAAGCTGCAAATATGTTCCCAAAGGCCTACTCCATGTGAAGTATTAACTGGACTAGTGTACCAAAGACTTTTCGCATATTTGTCTGAGTTAATCCTTCTCCACAAGCTTTCAACAACTTTACCATATCTCCACAACCTTTCAACTTCTTTACCATATCTCCACAACCACTTCATTAGTAGGCTATTGTTGTGTGTTTTAGAGTTTATGATGCCTAGACCGCCCCTTCTTTTATCCTTCAAAACTGTCTCACTTTACCAAGTGAAAGGCCCTACACACATATTTATTACCTTCCCACAAAAGTTCCTCCTAATCCTGTCTATCTACTCTCTCTAATCTTACAAGATCACTACATCACTGCACACGCCGTTCATTCTACATCACCCCTCACACCACACACAACAAACACATAATCCTGCTATTTGTCTCACCAACAAATAAGAATGCAGCTAACAGACAAGAAAAATTCTAGATATGGTATCTAACAAATGCTTAAGATGGCAGCCCACCGTTCCCCACTTTAACCCTTATGCTGACTTCAAAAAAACTGCTGTAAGTTGCAAATATGTTCCCAAAGGCCTACTCCATGTGAAGTATCAACTGCACCTGTGTACCAAAGACTTTGTTTCGCATATTTGTCTGAGTTAATCTATCTCCACAAGCTTTCAACCTAAGTTGCATAGACTCTTCACTTTTGATGCTGCACCGGTGTCGGATTCTTCAAAAATACACTATTTTGGAGAATCCACCACACACCCATTGACACTTTTGAAGAGTCCGAGCGACATAGCTTTCAACTTCTTTACCATAGCTTAACCACTTCATTAGGAGGCTCTTGTTGTGAGTTTTCGAGTTTTTGATGCCTAGACCACCCCTGCTTTTATCCTTCAAAAATGTGTCTCACTTTACCAAGTGGAAATTCCTCCACATATACTTATTACCTTCCAATAAGAAGTTTCTCGTAATCTTGTTTATCTACTCTCTCTAATTTTACAAAGATCACTATATCACTGCACATGTTGTTCATTCTATATCACCCATCACCAGACACAACAAACACATAGTCCTGCTATTTGTCTCGCCAACAAATTAGAATGCTGATTCCAGACAAGAAATGCACCACCAGCAATGTAAAATTTTTTGCCCTCTTTTTGGGTACATACGTTACATTCTTCTGCAATCAGCTTTGAAACAGGATGTTAGTTGAATGGTTATCCATCACCAGATGATAGATTCAGCAATTACATGAAAGCATGAACTGTCCTAGACCCACAAACCCAAAATGTGAGTCTACAAAAACAACATACTCAGTGTAATCCCAAATGTGTAATACCCTGAAAGTTGGAAAGCCGGAACAAAGAAAGGAAGTGCAAAAAAATTACTCGTACACTGGTTCCACAAGCCCAATGTACGGACCGTAGAACCAATTGTGGAAAGGAACTCTGGAACATTGAAAATGCTAAGTATCAGGGTGTTTTACGAGCCCATTTTACGAGTCATACAAGTTCTTACGACCTGTAATAGGTGTTCGAGGAAAAATTTCAGAGAGTTGGGATTTGGGATGGGACAGGATGGAAGGGTTTTACGGTTCGTGAAACAGTTTACCATCCGTAGACAGAAGTCCTGAAACTTCAGAAATTTGGGAAATGGGACTTTTATGAGGTGGTTGATGGGTTGTAATATTTTATAGGAGCCATACAAAGGGATTTCGTATTTAAAAAAAAAAAAAAAAAACCTTCGACTAGGACTGACTTTCACGAGGGGACTCCACAGACCACGATTTGTAGACCCCAATCATGGTCACTGCCCTCAGGAAAATTTTCAAGGCTATTTTGGACATTAATGTTAAAGTTATGTCGTTTTGGTAATATTCCTAAGGCATATAACTACCTAAATCCTTCAAAATTCCCCCATTCACAATTTATCTATTCCAAAAATTCTCTCTCTAGAATTCCTCTCAAGCCAACTCAAGGAAGAACAAGTTAGGGTTCCTTCAAGAACAAGTCTCAAAATCAAGTTCCAAGGCTAGATCTCATCCATGGTATGTGGGAGTTCATCTATGGAACCCTTGTCAACCATGGAGTACCAAAAGAACTTCAATTCTCCTTATGATTTCTTTTAAAACCCTAGATTTTTATGATTTTGTATGGAGTTCATTCAATTATTGTTTTATTCAACTTCATTGATCTTCATATGCATGAATCGTTATTAATTTTATGAATGCAAGGATTTCTACATGAATCCATGCAAATTTGCCCTAATTTTCACTATGAATTATGATTATGATTTGATGAACGATTTATGCATGTTTTATAATCATGATAGATTATGTCTAGGATGTTTTCAAGTTAAGTATCAATTTGTGAAAGGAATTCTCACAAATGAACGAAATGGTGAAAGGTTTTCTCACCAATGTAAGGATTCGCAATGTTGAAAGGTCTTCTCACATTACGTAAACCATGATGACATGAGCCTCTATGTTTATGTTTTTACGAAATGGATTGGTAGTTAATAATTTCCCTTTCACATGATATGCTTAATGATTTATGCTATCCATTTCCCGTTGGGATTTGACTTCGCACAGAGAGGACTTTGAGGTTGAGGCTTGGTAAGGAAATCTCCGGTAGCAACCCTAGTCCCGTAACTATGTGTCTCCGTAGGTTGGCTTAAATGACTTAGCTAGTGAATTCACAAATAGCATTATGATATGATATGATACCGAGTCTACCTTGGCAAGTAGCCTCTCCTTTTCCAATGTAGGAGTTACACCGAATTCCATGCTATGGTTCGCATGGTCTTATTATCAGTTAAGGTTGATATCCTACAAATGAATAAGTTTCTTATGAGTTATGTTTTTCCTCAAAGTTTTTACTATGATTTCATGATGCATTAACCATGCTCATGTTTTGCTATTATGCCTTAAATGAGCTTTTAACATGCTCCTAAATACTTGGTCATTTCATATCATGTTTCATGATTTACTTTGCACGACTTACATACTCAGTACATTCCATGTACTGGCATATTCCTCTACCTATAGTCTCATAATATAGGTTCTGACAACGTCCATCCCCTCGTGGCTAGAGCTTGTTAATGAGATTTGCTACCTTGGTGAGTCCTAAGTAGTTGGCTTGTCGAGACAATGTATACTTCCACCAATGGTTTACATTCTTGTATGATATCAGACTTTTCCTTTATGAATAGTTCTTTATTGTTGTGTTATATGCATGTCAAGTGGGTTGTTTAGAATCCCTCGGGTTCTATTCCCCATGTCACGCCTAGGGTGTACTTTGGGTCATGACAAAATGTTGAGTCTTTTTCATGCAAAAAACTCATGGTTAATCAGCTACCATATAAAGGTAGGGCAGAATAAACTAAGTAAGCTACACTTATTTTAGAAAATTGAATGATCAAATAAATAAGTTAATGTAGCCGAGTGCGCAGACCTGCCATAGCGAGAAGATCCCTTCTTTGACTTATAAGAACTTTGATCAACCTTATCTTCATCATATCGATCCTTTTCATTATAACTATCCTTGAACGAATCACCATCGCTTTTATTTCCAAAACCTCCATATCGCTCACTACTTTGAACGCTGCTTCTGCTGCTACTAAAAGAGGCAGAGCTTGCCTTATATGTCACTCCAGAAGAAGATAATCCAACATACCTAAAATATGGCAGCCGATAACCATCAGCGTGTAATAATGCAACTACAGTTTTAGGGACTCCGGAGTAATTAAAATTAAAATCAGACTTGAAATAATATACTTACTTCTCACGATTTGCAGCAGCTTTACTCCTAACCTCTTGTATCTTCTCTTTGTTATTTAATAGCGCCACAACATTTTCTGCCTTCTTCCTCACATTAATTCCCATATCCTTACCGCTTGGCTCAACATACTCGAATGTTGTGAGAGACTTGAGAAAAAGTTTAAACCACAAATAAGTAAGATATAAAGGGAGAAGGTAAATGACCATATTTGTTTCGTAAAACTAGGAAAAAGCTCTATGCATTGGTGATGGCCAATGAAAAAAATTGAGAAAATAACATGAATTTAACATACAGAGATCTGATAGGTATGTTCTATGATGTCATCAATTGCACGTTCAGCTCCGTGCGCCACCAAGTACTCTATAACAGCCAACGACTGGTACAAAAATTAATTCCATAACTATTTATACAAGAGATTGCTTGAAAAGTTGTAAGAATATGAACTTGAAATGAAAGAGACAACGAAGTTGACCATTGGAAGCTTAACTCTTTTGTTTTTTTTGAAGTGCTTAAGTTTTAACTCTCTTACCCATGAAAGTTGACACTATAAAAAGTACAGTTCTACCTTATAGACATAACGCCAGTTCTTTCCAGTTTCAGTCAATCTTGTCCAGAGCACATTCATGACCATCTGACATTCGGAGCTGCAAAACACCTCAATAGATCAACCAGCTGAAGAAAAGTTGCAACCAGATAATTACTCAATTGAATCAAGAAAATATAATGGCTAAGTCATACAATTTTTTTGTGGCCTGTGCTATCTCAGCCAAAGCAGTACCATGAGGGCCCCAGGGCTCATCATCAGTAGCATCCAATACCTAGCACCATGTTGAAATAATCACATCATCCTTCAAACGAATGGAAGAAAATGAATCTACGAGTGCAAAGTAGCAAGTCCTAACATCCAATCTACTTTCTATACCCCTCCTTTCATATAAGAAGCCTAGCTTAAGGATAATCGATAGCATATGCCTAGACTAAAAAGTAATCCTGAACTATGCAAAGTTAAAATGCATGGCAAAGAGCACAACTGTGATAATGTTTTCATGATGACATTTAGCCCACTAAACTTCATCTTTAGGGTTCCAACACATGATCAATTATGTAGATGGCTAAGAATATTTGCAAACAGCAGATAGAATTCTGAGCCGCAATAATGACAGAGATCAGAGATCTGGCCAAATAAGATATTGATAGCTTTGTATTTCATTTCTATGGTTCAACCCCAGAGGGTTCTCTTCGTGTTCTAGGTTTGTTTCGTGGTTTGATTGTGTGGTACTATTCTCTACATTATCTACTCAACAACTAGGAAAACACAAATATTACATCAGAAAATCTAGTTTAATCAATACAAACAGAAATTAGTAATCATAAAAGGTTCTTAGGTTGGGCAATTTTAGTTCTTCAACTTAATTAATCAGTCGCCTTAATTAACTTAATTAATTAAATCACAATGAGCTAATACCAACCAAGATAGTAAGAAAAAGTGATTTTTTGCTTACCTTCTGCTCGATCTCAGGGACCTTCAATACTTTCAAATTTACCTCCCTCTTTCTGGTAAAAGTTAACACATAAAACAATTAAATTAAAGCTAATCTTAATTCACAAAATTAAAAAAGGATACTAAATTTACAGCTTTAGGCAAAAAGATGATAAATTGACAAAAGAAAAAGCTTACATTTCGCGAACGGTTTGATCGAAGACCTTCATGAAATCCATGGCTGGATCTACCCAATAAACAAATCTGATTCAAAATTCTGGAAAAAGTTATAGGGATCTAATACTGAAAGGAATGAGGATGAGATCTTTCCAAAAAGTATAAAGCCGGATGAGATTTCTCTCAACTGTTGCTTTTGCTTTGCCAAGAGCTTGAGGAATAGCAACTCTAGTTTAAAGGGTCAAATTTGCCCCGTTAGTATTACATGGGGTTAACCATCTTCGTCCTTTTTAATTAGGGTCATAGTTGTTTTTACTAATAAACTATGCAAAAGAAAGAGGCATTTGAATAAGATGATCTCCACATCTTTTGTCCATATTGCTGGTAGTTTATTGCTTATATTTTACACCACCTTATTTATCATGAGTACGAAACTTTAGCCAATTGAAATTGATCTTAGTTTTTCTTCAACTTATGATCTAGTTGATCTCGTTATAAGAATCGAGAAGGAAAAGTGATAACTACGGTGGCAATATGAATATTATAGGCATAAACCAGGTATTTATGAATTTTATTTAAATATTGAAAGACTCAAAAGGATGAGTCTTGTTGTAGTTCGGTGGATTATACTATTAGGAATAAGACAGTGGATTCAAGTCCCATCGCACCAAAAGATAAGACATGTAATATTCCATAAGTTAAAAAGTCAAAAATGGGGTTTAAAAGACATTTTCCTCAGAAAATGTAGTCCAAGCATTTGGTGCCCTTCAAGAGTCTCTATACGAGTTGTATAAAGGACCACGAGTCATATAGGCACTCATGGTCCAAGCCTGACAACCCTGGGGAACCACGATTGGGTCCACCACTGGTGGTGGCCTTCGTGGGAACCACCCTTTTCTAGCTCCCAATGAACCCAAGACCACAGACACTTATACGTGCCGTGGTCTAGTCCTTTAAAGCCACCTTCGCAGACTCCCTTCCCATGGACCTTTATAAGGTTTGTGGTGCACTGTACGGACCGTATAAGGTCCCATATAAGTGCCTTTATTAAAAATATTATTCAGGATCATTATAGTCTTTTTTCAAATTATTCATTAAATGTGGATGATTTTAGGGACTAAGTTCTATTATATTAGCTATCCCAAGCCCCCCTAATTCACTCATTCTGTCCCAATTTTCAATTTATAAAATCTTCTTTCTAAAAAACTCTTTCAAGGTCCCTTCTTCTCCAAGTAAGGATTGAACAAGCAAATTTCTTCAAGTTCCAAGGCAAATTTCTTCCAATTTCTGTTGGGTTCTACATCAAGGTATGTGGGTATTCATCAATGGCTCTCTTCTACCCATGGAACTCAAAAATCTTCAACTTTTCAATCAATTTCTAGTATGAATTTCATATAATTATTTAATTTTTATTCAATTGCATAAATTAAGTTTGAATTATTGACAATCTACTCAAATATGCATGAATTACTATTTAATTATGTGAATTGATGATTTACAAGCATTTCTCAACCAAGCTATCTAGGGTTCATAAATTTCATGGTGGATTCCTTTAATTATGATTCCAATTGATGAATTCCATTGAAATTATGCATGATCTTATTGAATTGCATATTTTAAAATTGATTGGACATTGAACCCATATAATTATCCTGGTTTTCAATAAATTGTGATCACGAATGATAAGGGCTTCTCCCAAAGTTATGAAAGCTATTCAATTATGTTTTATGAAGTCCCTTCAATGAATGAAAGAAAGAAATACTGAATGAGTGAGTGTTGGTGAACAGTTTTCTCACCTAATCATGGATTCTAGATGTGATAAGGACAACTCTCACATTGATAAATCACCAAGGTTTTAATGAGTTATTCTATATAAATAATGATTTTTAATGACTCAAATTGTGTTATGATTTCTATTATTTTGTGTGATTTGACTTAACACTAAGAAAGTTTGAGGTGGGATTCAATTAGAAAGATGTTAAGGCTATTTTCCCAAGGAAATCCTAGTAACAACATCTTATCTAAAACTATGTGCCACCATAGGTTGCCATATAGGCCTAGCTAGTGGATCCACATAAGCTCATGATGAAGGAATGAACAAATGTACCATCACAGAGTTTATGTTGAAAAATTAACATCTCCCTTCTCGATGTCGGAGTTACATCAGATTCTATGTTATAGCTAATATCATCTTATTGTCGGTTAAGGTTGATATCCCACAAAATAAATAAGTTTGCTTAATGTTTTTGCTATGAACTGGTGCATTGACCACGCAACTTCACCTATGCTTATTCCAATATGCTTTATAATAGGCTACTTTATTCTTGGTCTTGCATTACTTACTTTGCATACTATATCACTTCATGTTTACTCATGCATACCTACATACTTAGTGAATTCAAACGTACTAGTGCATACTTTTTTTTCTTAATTATATCATAATATAGGGTCGGACGCTCCATCTCATTTTCGTGACTAGTTGGTGATTTGTTTGAAGATTGGTGGTGAATCCTCATGCTCCAAGGGTGAGCCAGTCTATTCTAGATTTACTATAAGGTCCTGTAATTCAGAAATAAAAAACTTAAGGGATAAAAGCAGAAATCTCTTAAAAAAACAAGGAAGGATCCCCACCAAGGGACCCACCATAGGTTGTGGTATGCACCACTGGCCATGGTATCTTCAATGGTGAGCCTAGTCTATTCCAGATTTACTGTAAGGTCCCGTAAGTCAGAAATCAAAAATCTAAGAGCTAAAAGCAAAAATCTCTAAAAAAACAGGGAAGCGTCCCCACCAAGAGATCCACCATAGGCTGTGGTATGGATCAGCCGGTGCAGCTCGTGATAGGGACCCTACTCCCCAAGCACTAAGGCACCATACCACGATACCCTTCATAGAGCATTGTGCCCTTTATGGGACCTAGAGGGTCTCGTGAAAGGGGAGGATACCTAGGGCCAACTCGCCCTTACTCATCACAACCTCCACCATGCGTCATGGGGCCCAAAATAAGTTGTGATGGGTTCCATCCAAGGGTTCATATGGGAAAAAAATTCTAACTTAATGAGGGGTATTTGGGTTATTTTTCTATATAAGTTTCAATGTATTTGGATGGTTTTTAATCCTAAATACAAGTCTATTAACTACCTTAACGCATCTAAACTCATTCACTCTAACCCAAATCCCAAATCACAAATCACAAATCATCTATCTAAAAATACTCTCAAGGTTCTTCTTTTCTCCAAGTTGATTTCCATTGAATAATCAAGCAATTCCTTCAAATTTCAAGGTTAATTACTCCCAAATTTTATAGTTTCTGCACTGAAGTATATGAGTTTTCATTCATAGGGTACTTCCAACCATGGAGACCAAAAGATCTTCCATTTTTTAACTGATTTCAAGTATAAACTTCATGGGTTTTGCATAATTCTCTATCAGTTTCATGAATTATGTCTTTATGTCTGTTTATCCACCTAATTACGTATGAATTAATAAGTTCATAATTTTTAAAGTGATTTCTCTACAAGGCTATTAGGGTTCATGAATGCACATTGTGGGTCCTAATGTTTAAGATTCAAATTGATGTGATTTATCACAATTATAAATGATCTTCATGAATTTCATGTTTTAAAATTACTTTGGCATTGAACCCACATGATTTATCTTATTCTTCAATGAATCATGATCATGAATGACAAGGAATTCTTTCAAGGTTTATGAAAGCTATTCAATTATGTTTTATGAAGTCTCTTCCATGAATGAATGATGAACAAATGAATGATTGAATGAATGTTTGGTGAAAGGACAATTCTCACCTGATCATAGATTCATGTGTGAAGGGACAATTCTCATATTGATGAACCACCCAAGGTTCTTATGAGCTACTCTTATGAATGATGATTTTCAATGACTCAAAGTTATAATTGATTTATGAATGAATATGATATTATGATATAGTATTCCATTGGATTTAACTTAGCACTAAGAATGCCTGATATAGTGTTTGGTCTGGTGGACTTTAAGGTTATCCACCCAAGGGAATGCTAGTAGAAACCTCTTGTCTAAAACTATGTGTCACCATAGGTTGTCTCTTTAGGCTAGGCTAGTGGATCCACAATTAACTCTTCATTGTTGATTGATTGTACCATCATGGAGTACCTTGGCAAGTGATCTCCCTTTTCTTATGGTGTAGGGTTAACATTGTAATTTCATATAGTAGTTCACATCGTCTTATTGGTGGTTGTAGTAATCTCCCCTTTCTTATGACTTGATGCTTTGACTACAAATCTTATAGTCATATTTTGCTTTAAGGTTTTACTTCATGCTTATGCTATTATGGTCTTGCACCCCATGACTTGTGCATCATTTTGTTCATGTTATCTATACTTATATCTATATGTAGGTCTATTCATGGTTATGGTTAAACAACCAAACCAAACCACAATCTGAACCAAACTGATTAAAAAATCCGATATTTGATTTGATCTAGTTAGGTTTAGTTTTTAAATTTTGAAAATCGATATTATTTGGTTTGGTTTTGGTTTTACTAACTTGTGCATTATATAGATATATTTTATAATTATTTATATAGTGTTCATAAATAATACATAAATATTTTGTTAAATTTTAATTAATTGAAATCTTTAACTTTACCATTTATATTTGAAAATTCTATTGTTAGTAGTTTGGAATATAGTTTTCTTGTACCCCTCCCCCGGATAGTTATTTGATTGTTGAACTTGGGTGTTTTTTATGAAGATTTCATCTTTGGTGTATAATGACTTTAGTATTGTTTAACTAAATCACTTTATTTGTGTATAATAACTTTAGTATTGCTTAACTAAATCACTTTGTTCGTGTAATAATAACTCTAGTGTTATTGCTTAATTGAATCTACAGTAGCTGTATGTGGATTATTCATGTACTAGATAGGGGCGGAGCTATATTCATTCAAGGATGGTCAAATGAACACCCTTCGTTGAAAAACTTTTTCAAATAAGGTTAAATATAAATATTTTGACATATATATATATATATATCAATTATTGAACACCCTTGATACAAAAATCACCGATCCATGTTCTAAAAGTATGAACACCTTTGACGAAAATGCTGGTTCTGCCACTGGTACTAGGTGTTTGTGTCTATTAGATGTGTATGCCCTCAAAAAACTTATTACTTTCAAACCGAAAAATAGCAAAATAAATAAATCAAATCGATCCAAATCGACAATAATCAAATCGATGATTATTTTTTTATTTGGTTTGGTTCGATTTTAGAAATTTAAAAACCGACTAAATTGGCTTGCTTATGGTTTAAACCAATAACCGATTCAAACCGAACCATGAATACCTCTATCTATATTATCATGCATTGCTCACATACTTAGTACATTTCAATGTACTAAACACACATTTTGTCTACATTGTTAAAAATGTAGGGTTGGATGCTTTTTACTCTTCCTATGGCTGGTTTGATTAATTACACTTCACTTTATTGGCAAGCCCTCATGATTCGAGGGTTTGCCCATTGAGCTCATGATCTTGTCATTGCTTACTTTCATGTTGAAAGAGTTACTTTTCATTGAGGGTGATCTAGGGACATGTCTTGGCCCCCGCCCATAGTCTGTGTAGAGACATTGTTGGACTACATGCAATGTATAAGAGTCTATGTTGTTGTTGACTTGCTTACCTTGTTTACTATTGATATTTATTCTACTTTTTATTGACTATAATATGTGATGCTTATTATGCTTTGTATATGCTTATATTGATATGTAAGATGGATTAGTTAGAGTCCTTCGGGGTTTTGATCGTCGTATCAGACCTTGGGTCATGCCAAACTAGATATCAAAGTATAAGACTTAAAGTGTCCTAAGGAATCCGACATGCTGCGTCAAATAGAGTCTTATTTATCGGTGTGGAGCACACCATAACTATGAATAGGAGAGTATGAGATGTTTTTGGAACCTTCACTTTTTTCATGATCTATGTCATGCGATATAGTTGAACTATACAAGGCCTCATTCTAATCTATGTCCTTTGCATTTCAAAACATATCTCAGACAAGTCAGAATGATGGGCAAGATGGTGTCCTTCCCAGGTCAGTTGACCAACCGCCTAGTGCCGACATTTCTAACGCAAAATTTCATAGTGCCATTTATCTATTGACTCAAACCATGACCACTCAACTAAGTAGGCAAGTGGCTACCTCGGGGACTTCTAATAGTAAGAAGAGGAGGATGGAAACTAAAAAAGTCTGAAACAATGGTGTTCCATCTTCTACTAGTACCTCGACGCATAGGATTAAAAGGGAAAGACATCTTTTCCCTGTCTATCAAAGATGAGGTAAAAAACACCAGGTTAAATGCATGGCTTGTAAGGATGGTTGTTATAAGCTTGATGCTATAGGTCATAAGATAAGAGATTTTCTAGTGGCTTCTAGAAGAGAAAGGGGATGACTCAAGAAGCTGGTATTAGATGGCCTTCTATTCTTACCTATCGGGAGTTGGCAAGAGCCATTAGGGGAAATGTTTAGCAAATACCAATGCAGGTTTCAGGTGCTATCAACAAGGTCATTTTGGGAAATACTATAAAGGTGGAGGGAATTTAGATTGACCCTAGACTAGGACTAAGGTTTAGACTCGATATAACATGTTTACATAAGAATTAGAGAAACCTACTAATATGATTGCTCAGATGTTGCTGGTCTCTGACCTTGATATACATGTTTTATTTGATTGTGTCACCTTGTCTTGTATTACTTCTTATCTTTCCATGAGATTTGATGTGTGTTCTGAAGTGTTGTTAAAGCCTTTTTCTGTTTATAACCCCGTTCGTGATTCAGTTCTATCTAAAAGAGTCTATAGAGATTATCCTATGTCAGTCTTGTATAAAGTTATCCTATGTGATCCCATTGAACTTGATATGACTGATTTAACATTATTCCTAGTATGGATTGCTTACATGCTTCCTATGCCTTCATTGATTGTAGAACCTGTAGGTTCAAGTTCCAATTTCTTGATTAGTCAGTTCTTGAATGGAAGGATAGTGGTTTAGTTTTTAAGGGTCAATTCATTTCTTGTCTAAGAGCCCATAAGTTGATTGTCAAAGGGTGTAACTACCATATTGTAAGGGTTAGGGATGTAATTTTTTAAACCCCTACTCTTGAGTCTGAGCCTATTGCGAACAAGTTTCCCGATGTCTTTACCAAAGACCTACCTAGTATTTCTCCTGAAAGAAAAATAGATTTTGGAATAGATCTCTTTTCTAATACTCAACAATCTCTATTCCTCTTTACCATATGGCCTCTGCGAAAATTAAAGAGTTGAAGGAATAACTGATGGACTTATTGGAGAAGGATTTCATAAGGCCTAGCATGTCCCCATGGGGTAGTCTGATGTCGTTTATTAGAAAGATAGATGGGTCACTTTGGATGTGCATAAACTATCAAATATTGAATAAGGCAATCATAAATAACAATTACCCAAATTCCAAGAACAAGTGATTTGTTTGACCAATTGCAAGGGACAAGTTACTTCTCAAAAATTGATCTTTGTTGTGGCTATCATCAATTAAAGGTAAGGACGGTGATACTCTTAAGACGACAATTCGGATAAGATATGACCATTTAGAGTTCTTGGTTATATTGTTTGAATTGACTAATGCTCCTGCATTTTCATAGATTTGATAAATCAAAATTTCAAATCATACCTAAATATATTTGTGGGGGTATTTATTAATGATATATTGGTTTATTCCCGAAGTAAATAAAAATATATGGGTCACATAAGAATTTTGTTGCAAACATTGAGGGATAAGAAACTTTCTGCCAACTCTGGCAAACGTGAATTTCGGTTGAGGTCCTTATCATCTCTTGGGCGTATTGTATTTGGTGATAGTTTATGGTTGATCCAAAGAAAGTTGAAGTGGTAAAGGATTTGCCTAGACCATTGTATCCTTAAGATATTAGAAGCTTTTTGAGCTTGGATGAGTAATATAGAAGGTTGTCGAAGGATTTTTGTCCATTACATCACCTTCGACTAAATTGACTTAAAAGAAGGTAAAGTTCCAATGGTCGAATGAATATGAAAAGAATTTCCAAATATTGAAAGATACTCTCGCATCGATTTCTATTTGACATTACCGGAAGATATGATGGGTTTGTCTTATATTGTGATGTCTCACATGTTAGTTTGGAATATGCTTTGATCCAACATGGTAACTTTATAACATATGCTTTAAGGTAATTGAAAGTGCATGAGCAAAATTATCCAACCCATGATCTCAAATTGATAGCTATGATATTTGCTTTGAAAATTTAGCATCATTATCTCTATAGGTAGGTATTGATGTGTTTACTGACCACAAAAGCTTACAATATGCATTCATCCAAAGAGACTTGAATCTAAGGCAAAGAGGTGGATTGAACTCTTAAAATTCTATGGCATGAGAATGTTGTATAACCTAGGCAAGGTGAACATTGTAGCTGATGCACTAAGTAGATTGCCCATGGGGAATGTGGCTTATGTCGATGGTTGGCAGAAAGAGCTAGTTAAAGATGTGCAACGGTTGGTCCGATTAGGTGTGAGATTAAGTGAATCTAACAAGGGTGGTATTATAATGAACAATAAGCCTGAATCATCCTTAGTGGCGGATATCAAAGCGAAGTAAAACATAGATCCCTTATTGGTACATGGAGTTACAGAAATCAGCTGTTGATAAGAAGATTGAGGTTTTCTCCTAAGGGGTGAATGACTGCTTTATTACTAAGGCTAGTTATATCTTCCCACTATTGATGGTCTAAGAAACATGATATTGAGTGAAGCTCACAGTTCCCAATATTCTATCCACCAAGATGTATAGAGACCTAAGGGAGGTGTATTGGTGGAATGACACGAAGAAGGACATAACAAGGTTTGTAACAGAATGCCCATATTGCTAACAAGTAAAGGTTGAACATCGAAAGTCGGGTGGTTTAGGTCAAGATATTGAAATTCCTACTTGGAAGTGGGAGAATTTGAACATGGACTTTATAATGAATTTGCCTCACAGCCAAAATCAACATGACTCAATTTGAGTGATTGTAGATAGAATGACTAAGTCACCTATCGGTTATGACTTCTTATAGTGCTAAGGATTATCTAAATTATATATACATGAGTTGGTGTGATTGCATGGTGTTTCATTGTCCATCATATCAGACTATAGTACTCAATTTACTTCTCATTATTGAAAGTTATTTAAAAAAGGTTTTAGTACCAAAGTTAAGCTAAGTACCATTTTCCATCCCCAAATTGATAGGCAAGCTATGAGGACAATTTAAACTCTAAAAGACATATTTAGGACTTGTGTATTGGAGCTCAATAGTAATTGGGATGATGTCTACTGCTTATTGGATTAGCCTATAAGAATAGTTATCCCCGGAGTATTTAGATGACCCCATTTAAAGCTTTCATAGAAGAAGGTCTACATCTCTAGTGGAATGGTTTGAAGTGGTTGAGATGGCAATGATTGTCTTTTATTTGGTATTTGATGCAATGTAAAAGGTAAGGCTCATAAGAGAGAGATTGATGATGGTTCAAAGTTGTTAAAAATCATATTCCGATGCTAGAAAAAGGGATCTTGAGTTTGATGTAGGATGATTGGATCTATCTTAAAGGTTTCACCTATGAAGGGTGTGATGCATTTTGGTAAAAAAGAAAAAATTGAGCCTTAGGTAAGTGGTACCTTATAAAATTTTGGAACAGATTGGCAAGGTGGCTGGTTGGAATTGCCAATAGATTTGACATATGGTTCATCGGGTATTACATGTGTCTATTGAGGAAATTTGTGGTTGAACCGAGTTATTGTAACTTTGGAGAATGTAAGTGTTGAGGATATTTTAACCCATGAAGAGATTCCTATTGATATTTTGAACTGGAAAGTTAAGAGTTTGAGGAACAAGAAAGTTGCTTCGGTTAAAGTCCTATAGAGGAACTAACAAGTTGAGAGTGCTACATGGGAAGTGAAGACAAATATGATTAAATAACACCCTCATGTTCTTCTGTTAGACCCCGTAAATATTCTAATTGACGTAAATTGTCGCGTTGGAAAATTTCGTAAATATTGTGTAATTGCACTTAAGTTAATT
>JAABOM020000103.1:15097273-15112431 GCA_011800125.2 Solanum clarkiae
TCATTAACATCATGATTTTACTATATTATTTTATTAATTTTTAATTTAATTTAATATCTATATTTTCTTTATATAAAATTATTATTTTTGATAAAATATTATATTTATTTATATTAATGAATATATTATAGTTATTAATTAGATGACAATTTATTTAATTTTTCTCCAATTTATTCAAATCATAGCCTTTTCTATCTGATTGTTTCAATTCTAGTCAATGCTTTTGTCATTTCTTTCGATTTTAGCTTAAAATGAGTCAATCTCTGGACTAATATTTTAATTCTAATCCAATTTCATTTGATTAAAGTCGAATAATCCATGTTTCGACCCAGATCCGACCCAATTTCCTTGAGAATTGATCTCGTCCATACGTTAATTTTCATCCAATGGTCTAGATTAATTCGATTTTTATTTCCAATTTAATGACCCCAACATCAAACCCTATCCATTTGCTTTCCCTTTTCCTAAAGCAATTGCCGCCTCCACCATCTTTACCAGCAAAATCTCGCTGGAAATGCAACTAAACCCTGTAGCTGTCACCCTTTACCCTGTCTAGCACCTCCCTATTCCTTATGCTCCATTAAGTCGAAGGAAAAAACCCTCAGTGCCCCTTTTCTTCTTCATTCCACCTAGTCGGCAAAACCTCCAACCACCAAGTGACCCCTTGGATTTCCCCCACTTCTCCGTCGTCCAGCAAACACCATCAAAACACGACCCCTCCTCTACCAAAACCCCTTTGCCAAACTTGTCTGTCCAGCCACCCCAAACAAATCTTTTGCTCTATTTTTTTCGATAGAAATCGGACAACAACCAACGATCTCATGTAGCACCAAAAAATTCTTTGACCTTTCTTCTTTGTCCTTGCCTCCTTCTCAACTTTCGACTTTAATTTTTTTAAGGTCATTCAGGTAATAAATCAGGGACACATAGGTTAGCTTGTGTTTTTGGAGCTCAACATATGATGGATTTTGATAAATATTTTTTGTTTAATTGGTTATCTTTTTCACTCTTGAATATTACTAGAATTTATTGCGTAATTTTTCATTCAGAGTTACCTATTCACGTCTTCATTACTATATGAAATCACCCACAACTTGTTACTGATTCTATTTAATGCTCTTGTATGCTTATGTTTCGTTGAATCACTTATGCTGTAATTTCTGATAGATAATGGCCTGGGATTTTTGGTTTCTGCCAATTTGATCACTTTAATTAAGAGAAAATCCGTGATGATTCCTACTATATTTCGCTTACTTGTTTTAGCTAATATGTGTGTATGATTAATTGTGATAATTTCTCATGTTCAAATATGGTAAAATTGATCAATGTGATTTTTTGCCCCTTCCAAATATGATTCTTAACAATTGTATTTATTCAAGTATGACAGTGAGAGATAGTCTTGCACTTCTAAATGATTCATGCATTCTTCATTTCTTGAACTAATTTATGGTTATTGGATTCAGTTGTGTTAATTAAAGTAGTTCTCCCTATTTTCCTCTTAAATGATTTTTTTTCTTCTACTATTTGTCTTCTATTTTGCTATATCATTTTTAATATATACTAACATTTTAAGCCCTGGAGTAGTAGAAATCCTCATAATTCAAAAGTATTGCCGCTCTTATGTCTCAAAATTAATACTAGCCTTGTTTGCCTTTGTTGCTCCCTTTGCTCGAAATCGTATGAGGTTCTTGTAATCTTAACGTGTCAAATTGTTTTGTTATTGATTTTGCTGTCAAAATTATGTTTCTTCAACGGCGGATAAATTTTATAAGGACAGTCTTCAATTTTGTTATGTGTATTCTTTTTTCGAATATCGTTTCTTGCGAGCACTTGTTTGTGTCGTTCCTTGGAACATGAAGAGATCGCTGGGGACATATTTTGAAGATTTTACTTATTTTTTGTACTATTTTTTTTCTTTCAAATATTACATTTTATGGCTTGTAATAAGTTGTAACAATTGCTCTATATTTGGAGACCAGGGGGTTGTTTGCTTTATCATAATTTACTTGCATATACTGGATAATCTGCCTATAGGAAGTAACTGTTTGATTACATTCTTTTCATATAAATTGTTAATTGAACTTAGAGTTATGAATATTTAGAAAATTGGCTAAAGTTAGTATGCTAATGTTTAAGTTTAATATTGTCGTATTGTTGTTTTAAAAAATAATTCACTCATTTATGTGTTCTTTTTTATTTGGTTTAAAGTGAAATCACCATCTCATTAGAACAAATTATTTAATTATTTTTATCATCACATGTTCTTAAATTAAAAGGCTTGCTTCTACGATTTTATGGCTTTTCTTAAATATTGGATATGGATAATATATATAACTATTTTAGTAAGTTAGATATCATGATCATAGGACTTGCTAAATAAATTTTAGCATATTAATCGAATTATGATTTGTCAACTATTTTTAAATCAAATTTTTAAGTTTTTTAAAGTATGCCATATCATATAAAAATTATGCATATAAGATTTTATATAGCATATTCATATGCCTATGAAATTTTAATCAAAGTTTTTTAACATGTTATCTTGTTTCAAAAACATGCACAAGCTTTAAAAAAAAATCGACTTATAAAAATTACTCCATGACTCAAAAATTATGTTCATAAATTTTAAATATTTTTGCATATTACATGATTTAGAAAATTAGTTCTTCTTACTTAAGTAATTTTTAGTATGTTATAATACTTATCATGTGCATAAATATTTTCAAATATATTCTTTGGAAGTTATGGGATCTAAAATATTGTTTTTATTATCGCATGAAACATTGATAAATATTTTCATGCTCAAAAGAATAGTCGAAGATTTTTCTAACTGAATTTCGAAATTTATATTTTATGTCATTTGAATGTTGACGCACACATGTCACAATCATTCATAATTTATGTGTATTTTCAAGGACGATTCTATTTGGTCAAATACCTAGCGACAAATTTCTATGTTCCTTTTATTACGGTATTTCTTGAACTATGTTAGGTAGAGGCATATATGAGACTTTACATGCTAATTGCTCATCCTTTTTGTTTTATGTAATGATGTGTCTAGTTAGGAGCTCTACATTTCTTCTAGTTTAGAACCGATCAAAATTAGAAGTCCAATGCCTCTTGGACATTAGGTTCGTGACGATAGGCACCTTTTAGGATGTTAGCATTTTTTCATTCTTTTTTAGATCGCTCTTTAGCTTAATAATACATCAACTTAAAAGGGATAGGGGTAGATAGGGCTCTCGGACATGATGTAAATAATTTAAGCTTAAAATAGGACAAAACTTTGATTTTTGTCATTTGGCTAACAAGCCAAGTGAGCTATAAAACGACAAAACTCTGATTTTGTCTTCTAAATAGTAAAACCCAAGTACTGATCTAAGTTGAATAATTCTCGTTTAGGCTTTAGTATTTTCTTTTGTTTATTTTGAAAACTATTTGGGGTAGTTAGTTATTTACTTAATCAACTTGTTTTAATTATGTCTTTTCTAATTTGATCACTTAGGTGTTTGTTTAGAATAATTTTAAAATTGGAGACTTTATCTGCAAAACCTTTTTTGACTCCACATAAAATACAAGATACGGTCGAGACCCACAATTGTGGATCTCGAAAGGTTCCTAACACCTTCCTTTTGAGGTAACTTAAGCTCTTACTCGTTCCCTGGTGACTTTTAATCATTTTTTACTTTTTAGGCTAGAATGGTGCCCTAACACACCTTAATTCATTAGGTGGGGACTCTTTACTTTTTTAATCCTAAAAAGAGTTGTCTCGACATTGTAGTTCTCGTTTTGTGAAAAATAGGGCGCGACAATGGGCCACAAACTGTTCGATTGTCCAAATGCGGTAAACAAAGGTCAAGAGGGTCGTCTACAAAGACAGGTTGTTCTGGACCAAAATCAAATATGAAAATCACTTTAACTCAAACTTTTAACTCTAGACCTCAAATTCAAAATATAGATCAAAAATCAAAAATGAGAATGCTTCTAGACTTAATTCCATATTTTAGAGCCAATGAAACTGGCAAAATTTTATTTTGAGACTCATAGCTTCGTTTGGTGCCAAAAATCACTTTTGAACAAATCAAGCCTTTAAATACTTCAAACCATAAAATTTCATAATCTTTCAACAAAATTTCAAAACTAATCCAAAAAACTAATTAAATGCGACTCGAACCAACTATCGAGAGGGGTAAAACACTATCGAGAGGGATAAAATGATAATTTTTCTGAAAATATAAAAAATGATCTTCAGAATCACTGTATAATAAATCTACAAAATATAAATAAAAAGGGGAGAGGGAGAGACAATGAATAATGACTTTGACAAGAAAATGAAGGGCTTTATGGGAAGAAGCAGTGGGATATGGTCTAACTTTTCTATTTTATTTTTTAATCTTGAGAGAAACTTACAATTTTTCTTATAAAATATTATATATATATAAATCATCACACTTATCTTTTTGAGACTTCATTAACAGTGAATTTCATGTAAGGACTCAAACTTTGCATGACCTTAATGGTGCTTGAAATTTGATTCCGAAAAGTTTTTTAACAAGGTGACACCTTATGGACACCTCCACGAGCCGTGTGACTCACCAAGGGCCGTGTGGAGGAGCCTTGAGGTGACCGTTGGCCTTGTGTGTAGAGTGTTGGCCTTAACTTTGGAGTTCAAGACTAAGGTTCATACCACATGAATGGTCAGTGTGGTACTTTATGAACTGTGTGGTGGCTTGTGTATTGTAACCTTGGCCTTGAAAATAACATTTTGGCTAAGGCTTTTCACACATAGACCTCTCACGGACCGTTTACCCCTTTCACGGTCCATATGGGCCTCCATATGGGCATAGGTGTGAGAATTTTCTAAGTATGGAGTTATCGTCTCCGAACTTCGTCAGCGAGAATTTCCATAGTGTGGCTTCACAAAAGGGTATACAGTCCGTGTGCCTTTGTACGGACCATGTGACCCTTATGCGGGATCCATGACAACTTTTTGACACTCGTTTCATTAATGACTTTCTTATAATTTTGGTTATTCCTAAGGATTGTTTATGACTTTCTAACCTATCCTAACTCCCTTCCCCCCCCCCCCCTCTAAAATCAGCTTATACCCCTTCATTATTGTTCATTCTTATTCTAATGTTTACTTCTCATCCACTCGCTCTAACGCTTTCTAAATCCTCTTTTCAAGCTATAATCGGATGATTCCTATGGAACCTTTAAGATCAAGCTAAATTTACTTTCAAGCCTTTAATCTAAGATTATTTATGTGGTTTAGGGTTATCATGGGTCTTCTTCATCAAGCCAAGTTCAAAGAAATTCTATTGGCTAAGCTTTTCACAAAAATCGATAGAAGGGTGAACTTTAAATAGTCATATCTCTTAGCACAAAACGAACTGGTGATTTACAACCTACCAAATTGAAGCTCTTTGAATTAGCTTTCCAACACATCCAGTTTTACCCAATTTCGAGTTCGGAGTAAGACGTTATGTATTTTTCATAGAACTTGTCTGGGCTGAAACGATGTGCTTTCATAGACCATGAGAAGCTTCATGACCCGTGAAACCACTCGTGTAGGTTCCGGATAAAATTTAAAGGTCCATTTTATTGAGGTATTTTTGATATTTTGGCCTATCCCCAAGGCTTTTTAAGACCTTTATACCTCATTTTACACTCCTAAACAATCTCTATCTATTTTCATGTCCCCTCATTCAAGACTAACACTTAGTTTCTAAAATCAAACTCTCAAAATTCTCTCCAAGTCTTATCTTCAAGATTCAAGCTAGAATTCTATTGTGGTTTCAACTTCAATCTAAATTCTTATCAAATTCATCTTCCTAAGCAAGGTATGTAGGATTGATTCATGGTCTCTTTTAACCATAAAGACCCAAACTTCTTTACTTTGATTTTCATGAAATTTAGCTTACTTTAATTATGAGTTTTTAATATTATTATTTATTTAATTCAATTAATATATCGACTATGTTTTGTTGTTGATTTTAAATTGATTTAAGCCTTAGTATGTTGAATTGTGTGAATATTATGAAGATTTGAATATGCACTGTCCCTTTAAAGTTTGGTTTAAGTATGAATAATCTAAATTATGATTTGAATGTGGATATTACTTATCGATTTACTTGAATTTCCTATGTTATTGTTGATTTTAGATTGAATCTCTATTACCTATACTAGTCTCATACATCCATGGCATATGCATTCATGAGCATTGGATTTTAATGAAATGATTCAGTGTGCTTAAGCCCACATATGTTTATGAAATGATGTTGATAAAATTATGGTTATGACAAGAGAGTGATCACATAAATGTCTACATTATTGGCTTTTTGAGCATATTGAGTGTTTATACCATATTGTTATACGTGAATGAGTTATTTCCTATGTATGAAAAGTATGGATTGAATTATAATTTGCCTTTTAAGCCAAATATACATTGAAATGATTTGAATGACTTGTGCCTCTTTTGGAAGCATGTATATGTATAAGTATTCTTGTGGGATGATGACTTAACACCAAATGGATTGGGAGCGTTAGGGCTATCCCCAAGGATCCTCTCCCTTACCTTGAACTATGTGCTAACATAGGTATATGGTAGCCATTACCAAAATGATCGGGTCGTAAGGAATGGTTACACATTTGATATGATATGATATAGAGATCCTTCTGAAATGACCGGATTGTAAGGAAGGTGTCTATCACGCCAAAATGACTGGGTCATAAGGTGTAGTGTAGATTACGCTTGGCAAATAATCTTCTTTTACGATGGAAGGTCTAGATCGGACAAATTCATGTAGTAGCTCGCATGAGTTTGAGATGTCGGTTATGGTCACAACTCTCTATGTATGAGCATTATGGAATTTCATGCATCATGAATTTCATGGCATATTGTTATATTACTTTTCTTTGCTATATATCTCTTTCTATATTATATGCCCTTGTCATCTAACATTGAATGCAGGTTTGATAAGTCATATGCGTTGCATGCCCGCATATTTAGTACATTCAAACGTACTAACGCATACTTTTTTGCCTACATGATCTAACCATGTAGGGACCCGATACTACCTTCATCTATCGTTTGACGGCTAGATCGGATTTGAGAAAGTGATGTGGTGAGTCCTACCTTCCAAGACAAGCCACTATCTATGAACCTTATGTTAGCTTTCGTTTATGCAATTTACTTTGAGGGTGAGCCTGGGATATGTCTTAGCCCCCGTCTTATTCTATGACTAGAGACATTGTTGGATATCTTGTAGACTCTCATACGATATATGTTATCTGTTGATCTTCGGAGATTATGATTATCGCTATCTATCGGATATGTTTATTATGATATGTGATTGTTATGATATGGAAATGTGGAAAGTCCTAAGTCCCATTTTATCCCTATAGCGTGAGTCATATTTACCCTCCCGTTAGTTCTTATGTGCTATGTGCTATGTGAATCCATGCAAATCCCTATCCTATGACATCCCCATAGCTTGAGTCCAAAGCCCTATTCCTTTAGAATTATGTGTTTGTTGATTAATTATGTGCTTCCGAACCGATGATGTGTATATGGATGATATGATACTTGTTTGAGGACTTTCGAATTCCCATTCGCTAGTCACTCCTACACCCTAGGTCCGGGTCGTGACATTTCAAGCGTGAGGTTTGGTGTATTTGGATGTCTATGAGATATACTTATATTAGGTAAATATGACTCGTGAATTGTTAACAAAGCTAAAATATCTATCAGATTGTTAATACAATTTAAATGTCCTATTTATATACTTTGTCTTTAAAATAGGTACATTACAATCATTAATAATTCAATATGTATAGATATTTCACCAAAAATAAAAATTTAGTTTTAGTAGAAATTTGGAGAGACATTTGATTCATAAGAAAATCTCAATAGATCAATTGATCTACTGATTAATTTTATTCCCCTTATTGTAATTCCTACTCATTTTTCTTACCCTTAATTTTTCCAAAAAAAAAAAAGAACTGTTGGAGTAGAGAACTGACGTCTCCTCCACATAAGCAATCTTCTGCCAAAAAGATCCAACCTTCAAAATATATTGAGATTTCTCAGATCATTACAAGGTCAAAACCCATTTATTCAGAACCCCTCAAATTTCTCAGGTCAGTCAATCGAACTCTACTATCAAACGCATAAGAAAGCAAAAATGTAATCTAGAATTATTTACATGATTTTTTTTTTTAAAGATTCATATATTCATTAGGTAGATCGGTGTCTCCAGCTGATCTAATGAACCCCTTCGAGTTTTCTTGGAGGATTGAAATAATTTTGATTTTTTTGTAGCTTTTTTGGATTGTAATTGTTGCTGACAAAATCAAGAATGTTTGGCCGAATATTTGGAAAACCTAAACAAGAAACAAATGCTTTAGCTACGCTAGACAAGTTAAACGAGGTATGATCTTAATTTCTTGGTTTTTCTCCTTATACTTAGTTAAACAAATATTTTGGGTTGTCTCTACTTTTTCTTGTAAGGTTAGATGGTGATGAATTTATTTTTGTACTTGCTGGTTATGGGGGTGAGTAGGGGATCTAGTATAACCTATACTATTACTACGGTAAATGGGTTTTGATATTGAATTCAGTTGAAGTTAGCGAGTGAATAGCCGTGCGTAGTTATGTGAGGTTCTTTTTGTGGAATTTGTTGCTAGAAAGAAATTTCCATAATTCAGGCACTTCTATATGTTATTGTTGTGTGAGCCGAGGATCCGTAGGAAATAATCTCTCTACATCGCACAAGGAAGGGGTAAGACAAGGTAGAGATAATATTTGCATACATTCTACCCTCCTCAGACCTTGGGAAAAATTGGGAATGTTGTTGTGGCAATCATCTATTTCTCCATCAGTTTATGTTTCTGGTGTTTGAACTAAAATTCTGTCATTTAGAATTCTATAGAGTGGTGGTTAGACCGGCTTTGTTGCATGGAACAGAGTGTTGGCCAGTCAATAACTCGTTCAAAAGATGCAAGGGGAAAAAATGAGAATCTTGAGATGGATGTGCAGGCACACGGGGAGTGACAGGACTAGGAATAAGGACATTCGAAACAAAACTTGACATTAGCAGGCAGTGGAGCGGTACAATGACACCAGTAAATCTAACTTCCTCTAGATCAATTTCCTACTCCTGGTGCATATTTTGCAGTGCTTTTTGCTCACCAATTCCTAAGTTGCGAGGAGGATTTTGTCAGTTCTTAGCTGCAGTAATAACAACTGTAGCCTCAGCCTGTTTGAAAGAACCAAAAACAACAAAAAAGTAAATTAGAAAATAAGGACTACAAATGGAATAAAGCACTATTAAACTATTCCTAAGCTGTATTCCCCAGCAACTATGAAAAATTTGATACATTCAAATCACACCATTGAAAAAATATAATGTGGTCTCTATTAAATATAGAACCCAAACGAGGTTGAGGTCAACTCCCACAAAGACTATAGTGAGAAATACGTCAGTGGTGGTTATTCAACCAGTAGTGGATATTTCAAGGGGGTTTTCGACATAAAAAGTAAAAGATTTCAATATTTGTAGTTATCAGTAATCGATGTTTAAGAACTTGTTTTGTTGTATTCAAATATGTGAGAAGAGACTAGGACTGTTTCCCATGATTTCATAACTTTAACAAATTTATTTTGTTGATGATCCATCCTGATGCTCTTCTCGGATAATTAGTACTGTTGTATTCTTCAGCATTAAGGAATGCTGGCCATCTCCTAAAAAAAGAATTACACGGTAGTAATGTTAGACTCTAAGCTTTACGGAGCACTTAAGAAATCTTCCGCTATACAATTTCCTTTGCACCATGAAAATAAAAATACTAAACAGTTCCATTTCACATCATTTATGGACTCAATCTTGTCTTCAAAACATCTTTCATTTCTTTCTTTCCATACTGTCCACCATATACATGAAAGAATTATCCTCCACCATTTCTTCTGACTGTTGTTACTCCCTCTTTCATCCAGCAGCTCAACAAGTCAGCACTATGTTCAAGCATTGTCCACTCAGTCTTTGTGAGGTCGAGGAACAGGTTTGACACTTGTGAAGTAAACTTGCAATGTAAAAAAGCTGGTTGTTTGTCTCCACAGTCTCATTGCACAAAAAATCATCTTGTCACTACTATTCTCCCCTTCTTCTATAGAACCTCATGTCTCAGGCATGCTCTCTTCACCACTAGCCAAGTGAAGCATTTAACCTTGATGGGAGCCATGCTCCTCAAGATACTTGAGCACTCACCTTGCCTCACACTTTTGTCCCTCTTGTACATTTTATTTACAGAGAAAATGCCATCCCATGAAAGATTCTTAGTGTATTAGACTGCAGAGTGGTGCCAGGTAAATTCGCCACTTCACTCAAAAAAATTGTCACCCTAACAACCTCCCAGTCAGTTAGATGCCTTCTAAAATTCAGATTCCACCCTTGGTTTGACCAGCGCTCAGCAATGGTTGCTTCAGGATTACTACTTAGCATCATTAGATTAGAATAAACTTCCTGTAAAGGAGCTTGCCCTATCAAATATCCTTCCAGAATAGGGTATTGGTGCCATCTCCAACCCTGATTCTGGAGTTCCCTCGTAGCTTTTGTCATAATGATCTGAGAGTCCTCCAAACCCCCATTCCCTAAGTGCAAATCACCTCATTGGAGCACCATGTACTAGATTGGCCAACCTTCTGGGAAATGACCGTTCATAGAGTAGATTCTTCTGTATCAAATCTCCATAACCATTTCGACAGTGGACTATTATTCTGGATTCTCAGGTTTCAGATACGAAGATCCCATTGACCTCTGCTCTGTTGTACTACCTCCTATTTGACCAGATTATGCCCCCCCACCCCACCCTTTTCCTTGTTGCTTTCCATAGGAAATCTCTCCTCAATTTGTTTATAGGAGAATCCATCCTGGTGTTATACATGCAAAAGTGGTGAATATGGTTCGTCTAACTTCCTTCGACCTAAATAGAAGAATATCACTCTAAATCCTTTCGGTCTTTGAGTGTTTAAGTATTTTTGAATTGACTTTCCTTGTAACAACTCAAGTCATTAGATGAGGGTTAGAAACCTCAAATCTTTGTTAATCCCTTTTCATATCTCTACTTCTTTTATCAAACAAGTTAAGATTTATGGAAAGTTCTGACGTCTGGAACTACTAAAAAGCAATCAAAGTGAAGGGATTAACAATACATGGACAATTACGGTGCAAGAGTCACTATTTTCTTTAATCTACATTTGTTATTTCATCATGGTTTCCACAACCCTAGTTATCGTGTTTAGCTACTCATGCTTGCACAAACAATAGCAAAAGATGTAGAAGAAATCATAGCTATGAAATTACAAACTCCAAGAACTAAGAAAATATCAAAAGTGTTGTGTCTGTGCTCAAATACTCGATAATAATGTGTCCCCTTAACAAGAAACCTAAGCAAAGTATATATAGACATAAAAAGCTATTCCAAACAAACTAGGAAAACATGGCCACGTCACCACTCCATGGACCTTCATTTAGATCCACAGTCCATGGAAGTTGGCTGTCAATCGTTAATTGCCCTTTTTAGGTTTCGAACTTGCAAGCAATCACGACTCAATCCATGGTCCGTGAACCCTTTGATGATCTGTCATCTTAAACTGTGGTTTGAGACCAAAGATACTTCTTTGCAGAACCTTGGTCGAAGAGTGACAGGATGGTTTGTGGACTGGTTCCCAGTCCGTCAAAAGGCCTGTAGAATTAAGTCCAAAATGTACCTCTACAGAATCTCTTCTACGAAAAAAAGGACCGTCTGTCATTTGGTTTCAAGGGTCATCAAATGAGCCATCAACTTGGAACCATCTTGTAGCCTTGCAGATCCACTTCCATGAGTAACAGGATGGTTGGTGGGTTGATTAGTTCGTCATTTTCTTTCACTTATAAACACTTAGTATCCACCTGTACATCAAGCTGCCGCTTTCCACAGGTGGATATAATAGATTGTACAGGCAACTCCTCTCTTGCAAAATGATAGTATTTGACTGAATGTTGACCAAATATGAGTTACCGTCTTTTGAATAGCTGGACTGCAGCGTTTGGTACTTTTTTTTTTTTTTTTTTAAATAACAAGGTAACCCATAGCCGCTACCCTTTGGGTGCGCTCACAGGGTAGACCTCCGTTCCTATGCAATAGCTCATAAACCACATAAGAGAGGTAACCCCCACTAGGCAAGCCTGGTGCGACGAGCTCGACCCAGAAGATAAACCCGTTGCTTTCGCTGGCAAGGGGTTTCAAACTTGAGACCTCTAACATGGAAGTCTCAAGCTCAAACCACTGGGTCACCTCGAAGGGTGGTACTTCTCATTTATCTAGGTGTGTAAATATTATGCTTTCGTGGATTTCTTATAGTGTCCTGATCGGGAGAAGCAAAATTCAAATTTGTAAAGTCTGATTATTCTTCTACTTTCTATAACATGAAGCTTCCAGTGTTTCTTCTGCTGAAACAACGGAGGTTCATCATTTACGATGAATGATTGAACCAAAAAGTTATAGTTTTGGTATGGCCTTGTCTTAATTCAGGGAAAGCTCATTAAAGGTGTTGGAGCTTTGCCAAACATGTTATTGATAGTTATTCATATTTTATTTCATTCTGAAATTAGGCACGGTTTACTTTTGGACCAACTTATTTGATATAGGAAGACAAATGTAAAGCTAAAACCAGAGGGATTAGACATATTATCCTTGTTTCCTCCTATTTTGGTGAAGAAACTGAAGGCGATCTTATTTCTCGTGTTTGCTAAATCATCTTGCAGTCTCGTTTTTTAATAACTTCTTTCATGTTAATTTCAGTCAAAGTTATTAGCCTATTTAAAAATTTCAAGTAAATGATAAAGGGCTTAAATTTTATTTGGTTATGCCGTACAGACTCTTGATATGCTTGAGAAAAAGGAGAAGGTTTTACTGAAGAAGGCTGCAGCTGAGGTTGAAAAAGCAAAGGAATTCACTAGAGCGAAAAACAAAAGGGGTAGGTTCTACTGAAAATCATTCACAAGATGAGATTTCTTCTTCCTATGTAGTTCCCTAATTATGAATACCTTTACATTGATATTTTTGTTTTCTTTTGATATATGTTATTGTCATGAACTTAAGGATGCAGCATACCATGAAAAATACTCTTGTGCATGTACAATCAATTGCCGGGTGTTTACTGTTCATTATTCCCATATATTTACATGATCTCTGGAATCGGTAACATCAGACAGATCTGATGATATGATTGCAGTGTGTGTGAGACAAGGTATTTTATGTATGGTGAACTTGTTACTAGGTTAACTGGTGAAAAATTATCTCATAATATGAAGTGATAATGGGGTACTGGTTTTTTATTAATGTCATTGGTATGTTATGAACATTTTTAATAGATATAGTATATGTATTGGTACCTTCGTGAACTTATCGTGTTATCCTTTCTGATTTTCTGCTTCGGGGATTTGGGGAGATACATGAGGTTATTCCTTGAGGTCCTTGTCATTTCACAAATTCCTTTATTCTGCTTAAAGCCTGTTTAATGTTTCAATTGAACTATTTGAAGCAAGGAACAAAATGGAAAGGAAAGGTACGGGTCTTTGATTTCTAACCTCTTTTTATTTTAGAAAGCTTTTCTTTTAATTGGATAATGGGTCACCCTCTCTACCCTTTTCTCTAACTACTTTATCTACTTATTTTTAAGGAGGGAATGTTTCAAAAGAATATTTCATAGTTAAAACTTAGGAGAGTTATTCTTCAATAGGGGAGACTTATATCCTTTCATGCTATAGACAATATTCAAGACATGATTGGCCAATCACCTGGGCCTCAATTTCACTAAAAATTGGGGTCAATTGTATGAATCCTTCGGACATGTTCCTCTTTGTTCGGACCCAAATCATTGGAACAACTGACATATCTTGCTACTAAAATCTTGATGTATTTTTGGAGGTATCTTAGATCATGTAAATAATTAGAGATAATAATGTATTTCCTCTGAAAGAACTGGTTAGAGATAATAAGCTTAGAGATGCTTTAGATGAAAACTGCATTTGATCCTATTGGTCTGCTTGAGTTCTGCATATTTTCCTTACCTTTTCCTGGATATTTCCACTTTAAAGGAACAAACATGGTTTTCTTGCTCATATCAGCTTAAGCTAGTCTGTTGGGTGTGAATTACAATGAATAGCTATCATTCTAGCTCATGCACATGGATTTCATTTTCGTTGCCTTCAGCATTGCAAGGGCATACTATGTTTTTAATGGTTTTGTGAGTCGTGTTCTTATATTTTGAGTCATTATGTACTTGCTAAATTCTCAGATTTACTTTGTCAACAGCAGTAACAGATTTCTTTTATTTTTAGCTGCAATACAATGTTTGAAAAGGAAAAGACTTTATGAGCAGCAAATTGAGCAGCTTGGAAACTTCCAATTGCGTATTCATGATCAGGTGTTCTTCATGTGTTCGTATATTGGAATCTTTGCACTACATGTATCATAAAAGCATGAAGAGACGGTGATCTGCATTCACTTATTTGTATATTGGTTTCAGATGATAATGTTAGAAGGTGCAAAAGCCACAACGGAAACTGTTGATGCTTTAAGAACCGGAGCAGCTGCAATGAAAGCTATGCAAAAGGCAACGTAAGTTTCATATGCTGCATGCTCAGTGCTATTTACTGGTGTTTTTTCTTCTTTAGATGGAGACATTTTCTGCAGAGGTAAACTTAAGAAAAGAGAGTGGGAAATGAGAGAACTCCAAGTCAGGGCTTTCTGTCGATGCATGTTAAAACATCAAATTTACCTTGTAATTTTCTTTCATGATTTAAAAAGATATGATCTGTCATTACTGAATCGCCACAGCGGTCAGTACTTTTTTAACTTTTTTCATGATTTAATAGATAATAATCCCGCGAGATGGAAGAAAGGTTGAGAAGTTTAGAGGCATGGAGTAGTAAAGGTAATGTGAAAAGTATGTGGGACACAACTGCTGGTTACATAAGAAAGGTGGCTACCGAGGTACTAGGGGTTTCGAGGGGGATCTTTGGTGGGCGTCAAGGCGATTGGTGGTGGAATGATGCAGTCCAGGGTAAAGTTAAAGATAAGAAGGTCGCTTACACAGAGTGGTTAGAGTGTAG
>JAABOM020000103.1:15112531-15126167 GCA_011800125.2 Solanum clarkiae
TGTGCAGAGAAGGAGTACCGATGATCCTGTTAGGAGGTGCGAGCGACTGGTTTTGGGAGATACTCGGAGGGGTAGAGATAGACCGAAGAAGTAGTGGGGGAGGTGATTAGACAGGATATGACGGAACTTGAGCTTTGAGGACATGACCTTAGATAGAAAAAAGTGGAGGTCGCGAATTAGAGTAGCAGGCTAATGGTAAGGTTAGGTGTTGTGTTTGGCTTGTGTTCGCACTACCTGTCATATTATGTGTTAGTTTATCTTATCTACATACTGTCATTATTAGTCGCTCTGTTTTGTTCCCTTCCCTTCCTTTTATCATATCTAGTTCTCTCTTACTTACGGGTTTGAGATGAAGGTTCCCAGGAAACAGCCTCTCTACTTGTATGGTAGTGGTAAGGTCTGCGTACATTTTACCCTCCCCAGATCCCACTTGTGGGATTTACTGGGTATGTTGTTGTTGTTGTTGTAATAGATGTCAATAATCTTTAATTCCAAACACTTCATTTAATTATGAGTTGCCATATGCTATTTAAGCACACACATGCGTGTAGTTTTCCATATCACCCACACCTATGCAACATGTTGTCTTTATGGCACTTGAGTGTTTCGGATTTGTCAAGATCAATCTCCAATACTTGCTAGTAATTAGTTCGGTTTGTTGTTATGGTTTTTGTTCAACTCAGGGTTTTGTCCCTGGTATAAGCTAATGTATTCTGTTTTCAGGAATATTGATGATGTCGACAAAACAATGGATGAGATTAATGAGCAGACTGAGAATATGAAATTGATTCAGGAAGCATTATCAACGCCAATTGGTTCAGCTGCTGATTTTGATGAAGTATCTTCGGCTTATTCTTTTTGTTTTTATTTGTTATAATTACTCTTCCAGGGAAAGAATTCACATGTATCTTTCTGCAGGATGAATTGGAGGCAGAACTTGAAGAACTGGAGGGGGCTGAATTGGAGGAACAGCTCCTCCAGCCTGCTACAACTGCTCCTGTTGCACCAATTAGTGTACCTGCTGGCAGGCAACAAGTGCGTCCTGCTGCTCAGAAGACGGAAGAAGATGAGCTTGCTGCTTTGCAGGCTGAAATGGCTCTTTGAACAGGTCATTTCCATTCATGTTCCTCTGTTGCCACTGAGTGTCGAGTCAAGGAGCCTCTGATCTGTGTGTTTGAAATTTTGAAGTACCTGATGATATATTTCTATTTACATGCACAGATTACAGCTGAGACATGTTATATTTAGATATATATAGCTGAACACACTTTCAGTTTTATGTTTTATTTTCATATATATTTTTTCCTCTGTGGTACGCTTGCAGTAGCGCTAGTCCCTGGGTTGGGATCTCGTGGGTTTATACGTGGATTATATATCAATTGATTGCTAAGGCTCTTAGGTTTCTAATTTGAATGATTTCAAGTTGGCAAAGGATTTTTCACATGGGCTTTAGCGAGTATGAATGTTGTGCAATTCAAACTTGTTTAATTGAAAAAAAGCTGTCTGACTCATGTACTTTCACCTCCCCTGTGTGGGTATGTATAACAGGATAAATATGTAGGACACAATTAGATGCCTTCCTATTTGCGTATCAGTTTGCTAATGTGATTCCATCTGGACTCTTGATAACAAACTAAAGTTTTCTCTTCCCTCACTTTTTTACCCTTGTGGAAACCCCATTTAAAAGCAGGAAAATAAACCTTTAGTGCCCCATGATCAGATCATAGAGTACCAAGAATCTCTCTGAAATTGTACCAGCCAACAGTGATTCTGCAATTTTGCCAATTCCTTTTCGTTGCTTCTAACTGGAGATATCAGTTCTCACTTTTCAAGTATAAAGAAAAACCTCTGGAAATATTAATTACTGTCATGTTCAGATAGTTAAGTTCATGATTGTTGGACCATGTTATTCGTTTTCACTGTTCATAGCTGCAAAATCATCACAATGATGCAGCTGGAGTGTTTGCACTCTTTTATGATGGATTGTTTGTGAACTTTCTTGACTGCTTCCTTGTTTGGTGTCTTTTTGCAGTACTTGTTGCCTCCCACGAGACAGTGATGTATTCTTATGGTGGATGGTTATACCTTGGGGGCTTTGAATTGGATATTTGCAGGATCAGAAGTTACTGTATAAACGCCAGCAGATGATGAGTTTACATTCTCTGTGATGTTGAAGTGGGAAGAAAGCATATCTACTTTGGTGTGAAATATGAAAAAGATAATTCTAAGATACTTTTAAATGAATTGTCAAGACTTGGTTGTTTATGATGAAAACCTTCTAAATTATTATTCTATACAAGCACTTATGTGAAAAGTAAGAGTGCTCAATAAACACCAATATTAGAAGTTTATAATTTTTTTAATGCTGTATACTTGTTTCTTTTCTTGTTGACATTCGACCAATAAACCATCTAAATACTAACCGAGAGATCACATGTCAATAATATGAATGTGCAAGCAAATCAGCGCGGGAAATCATCGATTTCTTGTTGTTGAGTCCATATGCCACTGCCAGTAGTGTTTGGAAAGTAGCTTTGGAGCCATGCAAAATCATCAGATGTACCAAAAATCATTGATCCTGCGTGGTCCTCTTGAGTGTCATTTTTATCAGCAGAGTCTGGAAATGGAAATTTCATTGCTTGTTTTGAGGAATTGAGAACTAATTGCTTGCTATCATCATTATCAGATGCTGAAATGTTCTTCTTCAACTTGCTATTCCAATGATTCTTCACATCATTGTCTGTTCTTTCTGGAAGCTTAGATGCTATAACACACCATCTGCAAATGAAATTAAAAACTTTTACATAATGTTTTGGACAAAAGAACAAATTACTAGTCGAAGAGCAAGATTTAGAGTGTAGAGAGAGCAGATAATGTAGTCTTTCTCTTGTGTAAAATTTCCAAGTTTAATATCTGGTCTCAGATAATTCAGCCACACTCTTCCCGCAATGATTTAGCCCTGCATTTTGTACATTGTTCTGTTGCGTCAAAGGAAGGCTACAACATGTTCAGTGTAATGGAGTTTTGAGGAAAAAAATATAGTCCAAAGAAATAAATAAATGAATCTTGAAAGACGATAAACAAGACAAGTAGCAAAAATGGGAATAGAACCAGCTCTGTGAGGAAGGGTAATCCAACTGCCAGCAGTGCCATGGTTAAGTATGTGATTCTTGAGAATTTCACCTTCCTCTGGAGACCATTGTCCCCTTTTCACAGCAAGGTCTCCTTTCCAGTGTTGTACACACATATATATATAAGTCATAAACAATCTAGGAAATTCAATTAAGTTGATAGAATCAGATATCATAATAATAATTAACACACACAAGAGTTTTAATTTATTGACCATTTCAGTGTATATATATTACACACACATCACCCCCTTGAATTTCTTGAAATGACAACCCTCTAATTTAGTTTTACTTTGGACACTTTGCTTCACTTACCTTATCTTTTTACTATATATACTAGTGGCGAAGGTCCATGCTAGCACTAACCCAATATAAATTATTTTTAGTCTCAATTTATGTGACATCGATAGATTTTTCTATATATTTTAGAAGATATCGTAAAATTATAATTGAAACAGCTAATGAAATATTATGAAGTCGTTGAAGCAGACATGTCAATACATAGCTAACTTGAAAAAATTAAATTAAAAATCCCCTTATTCTTCCCTCGTAAGATTTTCTCCCTGATTCGAGGGTTGTTAGTGATGTATTTCAAATTAGGATGACATGAATGGATTTTATGATCTTCTTGACATATTTGGTTGTCAACAAGAGTTTGCCCATATTTTGATCCAATCTTTGTGAATATTTCATGAATTTATGAAATTTGCGAGCTATCACTTAGAGAGAATATAGAACCCTTTGCAGTCCTGACATGTGATTTAGCTATCATGTTTGCTGAGTTTATGAGTGCAGAGGACTAAGTACCTTTTTCATCATCTTCTCTTTTTAGGCCTTGACTCTTTCAGACGTTTTAAGACCCAAAGGGAGATTTCTCAACCTACAATAAATATTATTATTTGACGAGATAAAGATTAGAGAAAATTATTGATGTTTGATTTAATTATTTTTTTATGAGGATAAAGATTGACTCCTTTAACTCTATATAATATATCTTTTTGCAAGCTTAAGCTATCTGAATTGTTTACCAATAGATGGGCCAATTGCATGGAAGTCAGTTGGTCAATGCTAGATATTTTCATGAGTATGATTAATGTCATTGAGCTTCGATACATTTAGGTAAGAGAAGACTAAAAAAGATTCTGAACATGGGATTTGTCATATGTACAAGAATTTCTATATATGTGTTTCTATGACGTTCTCTATCCTCAACTTTCATTCTCTTATACCGTGGTCCCAACAATTTTTTTTATTTCACTAAAAACATCTAATTATTATAGTTGACATCATACGTTGACTTTAATGAACTCGTACACGACCTACCCTTCGGTAAAAATAATTTATTATTAGTACACGATTAAAATAATTTTTTTATGTATTTATAGTAGATGTTGATCCTCCATCGATTAGTTCATTTTGAACTCCTCTTAGTAAAAATCCTAATTCTGCCACTGTCGTACAACACGTATATTCTTCTGCCATGATTTTTCCATAGCACTACTAAAGGTCGATGTATCATACAACATCCTTCTCACTACGATACAATTAGTGATATGAAAGTGACCCTTCACCACGATACAATTAGTGATATGAAAGTGACCCTTCGAAATTTAAAAAAGGAAAAAGGTTTTCTCATTGTTGATTTCACTTGGGGCGGTGGACAGGTGGGGTGAAATTTAAATAGGTTAAATTAATAAAAAAGTCAAGATCCAATCCAAGCAAATGCTTAAGGTCAGGGTCATTGTTGGTTGTTTATCCAATGGACCAAATTTGGTAAATTTTGTTTGGTAGTTTTGCCCTTCCTAAAAATGAACAAACAACATAAATCTCTCAAGCTTAGATCCTAATTACCAGTATTCACGATTCTTTTGAAACTTACTTCTTGTACCAAATTTTGTTGGTTGGATACATGTATCTTACTCGACAGATACATGCATCCGAGGAAATGACAAAGCGAGATACATATTTAAATAAGGACTGTAATTAAAATGCTTAAGTTAAGGAGGAAACACACTCCTTTAACAGCTCTTGAATATAGTCTAACAACTTCTAAAAAAAATTAATTTCTTCCATTTATTTTCGAGCAACAACAAAATGAATAATCCTTCTATTTAGTTGGTTGTTACTTTGTGGAATATTCTGACAAAAGTATATTATTTGCTTTAAACCTTCACTTGAAAATCTTAAGTAAATCTAAATCATTAGTTATCTGGAGTATGTATCTGATTCATGCACCTAATTTCATTAGATGTATCTCTTATGTTTTTAAATTATGAACAGATAAATATTTTTCATATACGTGTATATGTATTTGATACATATTTTGCGACTTAGATGGATTAATTATGTACCAGTAACATATAGTATATAAACTTGTTATGTATTTGAAGTATGTATCCAATTATTCATACTTAGGCTTTTTATATACGATGCGCCAAGGGCGCGCCTCAGTACACATTTTGCCCTGTTTTTCAAGTTTAGTCCAAGGCTTTTGGGTATTCGGCCTAAGTGTTCTCATGCGTGAAAATGCCTATACTTAACCTTATTTCACCCTCGTATTATTCAAGACATTCCCAAATACTCACTCAAACACTTAGCCAATATTTCATCTCCTAAATTCAAGTCTCAAAACTTATCCGGAACTTAAGGTTCTCATTCAAGCTTCAAGTCTCCATCTCTATTCTTCTTCAAGGATTCTCCCAAAGTCAAGGTATGTGGGTTTCTTTCATGGGTTCCTTCCACCATGATACCCAAGCTTTCTTTTACCCTAAATTGCATGATTTAAAGTTGATTTACTCATGGGTCTTATCTATTGTGAATTTCACTGCACACTATGTTGGGTTTAATGAAATTATGGTTGTTTTAACATGTTTCGAGCTATGAATCTAAGATCTACTATGAGATTTGATAATGGTGTCGATGTATATTGCTTGAGGTGTTATCAAGTATCTATTGATGGTTTTACATTGAATTTTGTAGCATGATTTCACTCTTGAATTGCATGGTTCTACACTAGCACTATACACACGCCAAATGTTTGATAAAATGTTCGGATTATGATTTTTTAAAGAATTGAAGGTCCAATGCATGTCTTATGAGTTGAATGACTATATGATGATGAAATGAGCATATGTACGTGGTTTTCTCCTATATAGTGTTGGAATGTGACAAAGCCTTACTCGGGGGTTGCATGCTGAGTAACCATTTCGAGGGGTTTGTACCTTGATAACCATATCGAGGGGTTTATACCTTGATAACCATGTTAAGGGGTTTGTACCTCAGTCAGCAAGGGTGGTAGGGTGCGACAATCCACTAACCATGTCGGGGGGTTTGTACCTTGATAACCATGTCAGGGGGTTTGTACCCCGATCACCAAGGGTGATAGGGTGCGATGATCCACCAACCAATTGATGGGGTTGGTACCTCAATCACCAAGGGTGGTAGGGTGCGACAATCCACCAATATGATAGTGGTTTCTTCTTGCACATGTATTATGTTCTATATAAGTGTGATTTACTACATAGCATCTCACATATATGTTATATTGTTATATGCTACTCATTGCCTATGCTTATGCATTCCGATTATGTTACTTATCTCTTTCTGCATTGCATCCAACATACTTAGAACATTCAAACGTACTAATGCATACTCTATACCTATATGATGTGACCATGTAGAAAGTGGAACCACACTTAATCCTCCTCCTCCACGTGGCTAGTACGACTTTTCTCAAGGTCTTTGGTGAGTTGTTGCTTCCCTAGCACACACAAGTGCACACAGTCTCACAAGTAATACAGTGACCCTAATTCAGGAGTCGGGTTATCGAACCCAAGGGATTTGATTGTAATTAGTACGTTCTCTTGGTTATCACGTTAATGGTGCTTTTAGTAAAAAAAGTTGGCGTTTTATGAAAAATAAATTGTAAAGGAAATAAATTTTAAGAAACTAAGATGACTTTCACATAAGATATCAATTAAAGATGCAATTCCAGGGTTGTAACCATTACGACTTTGTCTAGTATTAACAATATCTCTCTATGTATGATTTCCTGATTATTGATTCATGGGGTTTAATATACCTGAACAGGGTTGCACGCCTCTGCTGGCCTACCATTATTGACTGCCTAACTACATTGTTGAGTGGGGATATACAGACCAATAAAAATGCATTAAAACTATCTTCCCGTATATGAACCAAGAAAGGTGTAACGGTAGTTGTCACAGGTCTCCCTTACACGAATCAACCTAGTTTCCTAGTATTGAACAAGCCCCCTGTGTTATTGTATTCTATCCACTCCAACATCTCTCGAATCCAGAGTGAACAACAAATTTACTCCCTAGTTGGCCAGACTTTGAAGTATAGATATAAATAACATAGGAATAATCGACAGAAACCATTCATAGATGTCAAAAGTTAAGAACAACACATAATCTATGGCTGCAACCCCAGAATATGGAGGCTCAGCCATTCATGGATGTGGAATTCATCATGAATAAAGAGGAAAACATCAAAAATCAAAATCTAAAGATTAAACTGACCAAATTCTTAGTAGAAAATTATTTCTCAGTCACCTCTCCCATGCTTCTTGCGTAAAAACCAATAATAAAACCTAGTCTAAGATAAAAAAAATAAAATCTCGTTTTTTGACTTTTCTGTGTAGGGTGCTCAGCCCATGATGCGGACTCCTTGTTTTCCTGTGTTGTCACTTAATTTGCTGACTGGACAATTCTGTACACTTTTGAACAAGGTCCGCAAAACCTCCTTAGGTTTCGCATTTCTTTTTTTTTGCATTTTATAGCTTCCACAACCTTGTACCCAGGTTTGCCACATGGATTTTTGGTCTTTTGGTTGCTTCTTCTGATCTTCATCCTCCACGTTCCAGGTTGTGCTCTTCCAACGAATTCGGGTTTAACCCCGAACTTTTCACTTAATGCAAAATCCTGTAGAAACACAACCAATAGGCGCACTTGTCCCTTATCATCAAAATAAGAGAAACTGACATATAAACACCTAGAATCTATTAATTTGTCCTCCGAATTCACTCTATTTATGGGCATTATTGGCTAATTAGGTGTATAAATACGCCTAAGATCATGAGTCCTCCATTTCAGGGACGATGTTCACGATCTCATACTATGTTTCAAGACTATCTTCTTTTATGTATATATTGACTATGAGGGTGAGCTTGGTAGCTTGTCTTGGCCCCCTCTCTTATCTATGTAGTAGAGGTATTGTTGGACATGTCATGTGTAATGTTATAAGCTTTGACTCTCTCTTGACTCTTGATGTTTATGATATGGAAGTTGTTCCTTAGCCCCATTATCTCTATTTTACTCTGTTGTTGTTGTATTTTATTGCTTCTGTGATCAAGGATGTGTAATGATATGTTAAGAGGCTTGCTTGGGGTCCTTTCGGGTTTCCCATGCCCGTGTCATGTCTAGACCCTAAGCTTAGGTCGTGACATGAACCATGTTCCTGAGTTGGTAGCCAAGATAGACAGGCATAGGCTCCGGTGGCTAACAGAGAAGCTGGGCAAGTATGCTCCGCTTCTAGTCCGAGAGTTTTACACAACATATACAACCACTATTCTCAGAGATATGCCTAAGGGGCAAACAACTATTGATAGGCCTTGGTTGAGAGAGGTCCTAGTCCGAGACAAACGGGTGAATATTTAAGAGGAGACCATCTGCAGAGTATAGTTCGAGCCTACTTATAGAGCACCCCAATCCACAGCCGAGTACGATAGCCAGATCGATAAGATGAGACAGGTTGTGATTGGGAAGAATGTGGACATGAGGATTGAACTCCTGAGATGGGTGGTGAGCCAGATCATAGAGGGTGATGCCAAGCCTACATGAGTCACCGCATACACCGAGCCCATAGTAAATTTCCACTCCCCTTCCGTGCCAAATTTTGGTAGTCCATCATCCGATCTCACATCCGACCCACATACACTGATAATGTTATCACCTTGGAGCGAGCAGTTCTACTAGCCAGCATCTTTGCTGGCTACGATATTGATTGGGCCTGTATGATGGCTGAGCAGTTTCACGAGTCCGCACTTCGGATGAATACATCTATGCCTTTTCTTATTTTGATCCATAAGCTATGCATGGAAGCTGGGGTGCGCGTGTCTCTCCATATTGATCTACATGTTGCGGCTCTTCACACTATAGATCCCAGCTTGATCAAGGCTGATGAGAATCTGGTGGCCCTCTAGAGAACAACTCCTCCCCCCATTTCTGAGCCATACCCTCACGAGCCATCTGCCGAGGTCTCTACTGCAGTTGTCGCTATTTCCACTCCAGCTGTGCCAGAGCAGCCCACAACAGCTGGCACTGAAACGGTCCCCTCCACAACTACACTTGCACCAGATCCATCTACTTCTCAAGTTCCCTCTGCAGACTTTCCTATTATGTCTGCTATTGCATTTCAGGCCATGGTTCGCAGGTTATCCAAGAGAGAGGCCCAGCTAGTCGCGTTGATGGAGAAGATCAAGCCATGGGTTCGGTAGACAGTCCAGGCTTTAGAGAAGAGGTCCAAGGCATTCACTCTTTTAGTTATGGACCGGAGGATTGCCACAGTGGATGACGGGTCGACGGTTTCGAAGCCAGGGTCCAGAAGAGGCTTGAGGGAGCACGACCTGCAGATATGGCTGTCATACAACAGGAGTTGGCCATGTTCAAGGCCGACTTGATGACATCATTAGCAGCGCTAATTGTAGCCCCCGAGGAGGCATCTGTGGGTGAGGACCTGATCGATCTTTTCGAGGATCTCCCATGTGCTCCCAAGAAGAGGCTTCTGGAGGTGATGATGCAGATTTGGCCCAGAAGAGACAGAGGACTACTAAGGAGGAGGCGGAGCTAGATGAGGCCATTACTAAGCTCGTGGTGAGAGAGTCTTTGGAGACAGAGGAGCAGAGGCAGGCTCGGGAGCTGCAAAGATTGCATGGAGTTAGCACATCTGGTTCAACTGTAGCCCAGATCACCCAGGAGGAGAGAGATCCCCGGACCAGACTGATGCAGGTGCCTGAACACCATGTTTTTGCTACTTTCGATCCCCAGGCTTACTTTTGGATACTTTGTTCTTGATACTATTACTGGATACTTAGTTTTTATTATTGTTTTTGGGTAATTTGGTTTTTATTACTGTTTGGATAATATGTTTTTGTTTAGTTTTATGATATATATCTACTTTGAGGACAAAGTACCATTTTTGGTTGGTTGGGGAAGTTATGGACTTGAGTGAAGTCTGAGTAACTTTTAGTCCATAACTTTCCTATTTTTGATATCCCAAAGTTTTCTTGCCGTGTTTCTTTTTCCTTGTGGATGATTTTTACTTTTATGTTGAACCGACATGTTTTAAGCGTTGTCGATAATTTGTGGATATATATTTATGTGTGTGTGTGTGTTTGTGTGTATATATATGTGTGTGTGTGTGTATATATTAGTGTGTATGTACCAACTATACTAATGTATGTGTGTCCGGACTTAAATGAATCTTTCATGTAGTAATATCATAGGCAAAAGACAAATGATAATATCCATCGAACATATATGAAATACGTTAGGAGGTTGTATATACTCGTTGAGTACTGTAATAAAAAAAGTGCTATATTTTAATGATTTGAGTATGAAATGCATTATTAATTGAAGAAATTTAATTGATTGATAAATGGAGAATTTTTATAGATAGCCTCTGCTTGAAATTTAATATGGTCAAATAACTATAGTTTACATAATTATACAATATAACGCGGGCTATGTTACCTAGAGGGAAGGAGAGAGGCGAGCGAGGTCAAGAGAGGGAGGAGAGAGACAAATTGTATATGTATATTTGTTAAATTATATGTGTATATCTGTCAAATAATTGTATATATGTAATTAATATACATATATACATTTGTATATCTGGCAAGCGAGATCGGGTAAGGGAGGAGAGAGGTGAGCGAGATCAAGAGAGGGGAGAGAGGCGAGCGAGAGTGGAGAAAGGCGAATTGTATATGTATATCTGTCGAATTGACTATGTATATTTGTCAAAATAATTGTATATATGCAGTTTGTATATATTAGTAATTATATATCTACAAGAAATTGCAGAGATAGATAGAGAGAGGAGAGAGGCGAGAGACACGAAGAGAAGAGAAAATAGCAACAAAACCATAACTATAATTATAAATTATAATTTTTTTAAACTATAGTTGTATAATGTAAATACATATCATATGTTTACATAATTATGTCATTTTTCCTTGATAAATTTGTATTTTATTTTTTACAAAGTTGACCTCCAGGTGATACTCATAGAAATGTCATGACGTACTAACTAAAATTTATATGCATGCCACAAGTGTGGTCTGGGATCCCGTTAAATGCTATAGACAATAATATACTGATAAATTATTAAATTTAAGAGGTAATACGCACACACATTCGTAAAGTATTGTGTAGAGTAAGTTCTATCTGAGTTTGTATATGTCCAAATATGATGGAGATGTATGTCTCGATTAATGACCATGTGTGTTCTACGTCCTTCTACTAGTTCATGAGTATATATTTATTTTTAAATTTTGAACTCCCTTATTAAAAATGATCTTATCTATGCTGCTAATTGAGTTCAAGTATGAAATACATTGATATAAGTAGGACATAATAAATGTAAACTACTATTGCTATACTCATTAACAAATCAAATCAAGTTCTATAAACATCAACCTTCGTGGATATTGATGATTTATTTGTTTATAATAATTTGTTGAAAAAATAAAAGTATATGTAAATAATATATAAAAATATTCTTCAAAATTTGACCTCAATTGATTGGAAAATTTAAAATCTGTATTTATTTTTAAGAATATCAATATCTTAAGGTTGATATTTATTACATAATTTTATTTTAATTAATAAAATTTGACTTCAAGGGATCAATATATTTTTATTATTATTTTGTGTAAATAATATTGACTTCTTGAAATTGATAATTCTTAAATATTTATTTTAATATTAATCAACAAAATTAATAAGAGTTATTTTTTAAAAATTTTTTAAAAAAGAATTTTGACTTCCGGAGATTGATTTGTTTTTAAAGAATAAAAATACTGACTTTTAGATAACCCGCCTGATTTTTCCCCCTTTTTCTAAGTCCGCCTTTTCCCGCATTTGGACTAAGTTCTCTCTTTGAAAAAAGCCCCGAGTCCTAATTGCTCTTCACTGGGACTGCTCTTCTCCATGAAGGAAGCTAAAGAATTCAATCAACCATCAAAATGTTAAACTAAAGAATTCATAGCGGCGGGAGCAACTTCTGTAAAGGCCCCACTAAGCAAAAGTTAAAAGAAAAAGCTCCAAGTCCGCGGCCAAGGGAAGAAAAGCCAGCCAACTTTGAAGGAGTTAGAAGGGAAGGCCTATTCACTGGAGCATCTCTTCTCTTCATTGTTGTTCTCTTCGTTGTTGAGGTAAAATCTACTTTCCTCTAGCTAGCACATGTCAACCTAATTTTCGTTAAGATTTTCCTTTCAATAGAAAAATTAGGTAAAACTTAGCTATGTGAATGGTCTAATAAGAATTCTGTATTGGTTGTAACCATGTGGAATTCTGCATGATGTCACACAATTTCTTCCTAAGTTGTAAAGTTAGAAGTCATGTCATGTTGAATATCTCTGTGGGAGAGAAGAAAGATGATTAAGAATCGCCTCAAATACAAAGTTACAAGCCAGATTATGGCAATAGAACAATATGACCCTTTTCCTGTTAAAACATCTGCGTGCAGCACTCTTCCGTTATCTCCAATTCATACATTTGACTCTTGAGTTATCTCCAATTCATACATTTGACAACAATAATCACTCATTATATTATGTAAGCTACGATTCAAGAGTGTTTGGGGTGCCAACATGTTTCAAACTCTGATCATCTGATTATATTATGTAAGCTACGATTCAAGAGTATTTTATTCGATGCATATAGGAAAACTAGTCTTTAACTACAACCTAATCTATAGAGTTGATTATGTGATTATATATATTAAACCTGAAACAGGGAACTAGCAACTATACCTATCTGATGTAGTACCTAACTTATTAGCTGTAACCATGTACAACTAACTTATTGGCTGTAACCATGCAGAACTAACTTCCTTGAATAAATATTCAGATCTTAAATGTTGGAAAATATTAATTATTATTTGGGTCTTGTCTAGTGTTTTTGTTATTACTGATTGTTTATTGTAATATGATTATCACATTATTTTTTTATTATTTCTCTTATCGTCTCTGCTGAACTTTGACCATGGTCACTAAGGTTTATGTTAGAATCCTCAATTATAGGGATATGATTGTTAGAATCCTTAATTATAGGGATATGATGCCAATCAAATATTCTGTAAATATTCAGCTGTCTTGTATAGAGCTCCAAGCTCCTGTATATATTAACCTAATGCCATACCTCTCAAAAATATAATAAAAAGTAGAGAGAGTTTAGCCCGAGGACGTAGGCACCACTTGCCGA
>JAABOM020000103.1:15131835-15149960 GCA_011800125.2 Solanum clarkiae
TTATTACTATATGAATTAGAGTTTAAGATCGAGTTAAAAATAATGTCTATTTCTATCATGATATCAATCTATTAGAGTAGGACCGTCCTATTATTATTTATCCAATGTTGGACCACTAAATTAACTCATTTACGGTCCAGTTGACAGCTCTAGGCATGCTAGGTATTGAATTTCCGCATCAATCATATTAGAGGAATGTAATGATCTTTTTATATTATTTTAGATAATCCTCACCATCTTATGAATTAACTTTTAGGTTTGAATTAAATACAATTAACAAATAAAATTACTTATTTACTTTAATGTTAATCAAATAATGAGATACTTCTAAATTCTAATGATAAAAATTTCATGTAACCAAAACCAAACTAGCTTTACTTATAATGATCAAATTGGAATTGTGACTCTTTTGTGGAAATGTACTGAGGTCAAAGTACTTTTGTAAAAATATTTAATTTGTAAAAATATTTTTTTAAAGATAAATGTGGAAGAAACTGCTTTTGATATTTGAAGAACATATTTTCGAAGTTAGCTTTTTAAATTTAACAACTAAAACAGTTTTATCCCATTAATTAATTAGATTCTCTTGGTATTTGTCCTTTTCAAGCTGGGATGTTTTGATACGGAGGGCAACATTATCCGTATAAATTACATTAATTAATTGTATATATTTTAATGTTTTGAGTAAAATGTTTTGTAATTTTTTTTGAAGGATAAATTTTAAAAATGGGAAAAATGACTTTTTGAGTAAAGCTAGAAAAGAATAATTTCTTATATATTAAAAATCGACTTTCCAACCAATTTATGCAAAAGTTAACACTGTCGAAATTATTCACATTGTTATTGATGCAAGGGATTATTACAACCAATTTATTTGTGTTGTCATTGATGTATGGGATTATTATGCGATTCTCAGTCAATACTCAAAAAATCTTATTGATGAATTAATTATGCTTCATCTCGTGAAGATCAATAGTGTTGATATTTATCTTTTAACGTAACTCAAATTCTTAATCTATTGATTGATGATGGAGATGCTCAACCACTTGAGAAAACCTCACTTGTCATGTATTACATATTTTTATTATATGTTCTATAACAACAATAACATATCAAATGTAACACCACAAGTAGGATATAAAGAAATAAAACGAGTATACACATACATTATCCCTATTTCGGTTGTTTTTGTAGACCCTTAGTTTCCAATCAATTTTAATAGGAGATACATTTGTTGGTTATTACATGTTGTATCGTGTATAATTTAACGCAAATATATTTAGTATCATCAATAAAATATATACTATAGTCTATATTATCTTATGTTGGAATTGTTTATTTATATACAACAATCAAATAATATCGTATCTTGTATGACAGACTTTTATGATTCTCTCGATCCTCAAACCTAACCACTTCTTAGTTGAGCAGAAGTAATTTGGCATTATGCAGTTCATGTTAAACTCTTCTCTCCTTATATATATACACACACATGTTAGTTCAACTAACAGAATTATTCCAACAAAAAAATTAGTCCGTAATACAACTTATAACACAATTATGACTTATTCTGACCAAAATAGCCTTAACAAAAGTACAAGGGGCACCAATCCCAAATCCATATTCCGTCAGGCCTGCCGCAAAATATCATTGCGGCGGAAGAAGTTTCCGGTAGTCCAGGCCGAAGCTGGAGGGAGGAAGCACCGGCGGAAATTTTCTCCGGTGAAGATTTTCCGACGAGATCGATTAAAGGGGAAGAAATTGCAGTGTATAAGTTTGAAGAAAATAAAAGAATATTATTGGTCGGCAGTAAATGACATATTGGAAGGACACCAAGCAATTCATACAGTCCAGCAACAACTTGTAGTAAATACCTCTTTTGCCATTCCAGTGATGGGCCTTTCCTTTACTACTTTTCCAAATCATCGTCCCATTTGAAAGCTAAGATGAAAAATTTTATTTGTTTTATTTATAGTCTAAAAAAGACTACCTACAAACTATCCTCTTTAATGCCGCCATTATACAATTGTTTATTTGTTACAGATGTTATTTACTTAAAGAAATATAAATTAATTAATTATGTATATTTTAATTTATTTATTGTTTTTTTGTAGTGCCACTTGATAAATTGTTTGCAATTTTTATGAGATCATGCATGCACATGCGTGCTTTTATTTATTGGGAATTATTCAACCCAAGTAGTTTCACCATCAAGGATGGTCAAAGTGCCACATTGGTTTTTTAGTTTTAAAAGTAGAAACTAAAACTGTAGCATAATGCTAAGAAATTTTGGCTATAAAACTCGAAATGCCAGAACTGCAGATTTAGAAATGATTTGGACAATTTGTGAAGACACGTGGCTATAATTCTAATGATTATCATAATTTAATTTGTTAAGATAAATCTTATTAATTATATCAATTTTTTTCCTAATTACCAAGATTTACTCTATTTTTCTTGATTCACAACAACATAGCTTAGTGTTGAATCAAGTATTGCACTTTTTTTCATATGAATTTGAATTTAGTGAAACTATCTCTGATATAATATCGAATATTAAATTTAAAAAAAAAAATATTTTTCACTCAATATGATCTAATAAGAAATCATGATTGTCTCACCAGGATTTAATCAGCTAGAAATATTATTATATACTCTTCATTTCAAAATAAGCACGTAAATTGTTGGAGTATTACTTTTCATTTCAAAATAAGCACGTAAATTGTTGAAGTATGGCGCACTTTTTAAGGAAAAAACATTAAGACATAAGATTTTTTTTAAAAATGTCTAAATATTGATAATGATAACTATTCCCAATACTAAATAAAATAATTTACAACAATTATGGTTTCTTAAACTCATCACATAGAAAACCAAATAAAGAATAGAAATGAAAAAACATTCTAAAATTACTTCAGAATATTGAATGATCAAGTTAATTTAAATTATGAAAAATGCCTCAACAATTTACTTATTTTGAAATGGAGATTGTAGTGACAAAGCAATTTGATGGGCACTAATTAATAGCGGTGTAGTCACATATAATCCAGGGTGGCCAATCATACACTACTTTGTCAAAAAATTATATTATGAATATAGAAAATTATATGAAATATATTGATCAAAAATTATTTTTCATACATATATATAAAATCTTGAACATGTTTAACAAAATTTCTAACTTCGACACTGATTATCCATGCCTTCTTCACAATTGATTGAGTAAAAATCAATGAATTTGTATATTAATAAGGGTAACTTACACAAATTTGTTAGTATTTTAGGAGCTACCAATTTAAATTCACGTTGATTTGCAATATTACGTTTCTTTTCATACTTTAAACCTTGAATACGTGTATTATCATATTGAGGCCTTACCTCTTAGATGACCCAAGCAAATCATTAAGCTATTGGATAGATCCTCCTAACTGTAGTTTCTTAAGATCGAGTACTAGACGGGTGAGACCCACAGAAATAAGTACCCAAAGAAGGTTGAAGTTTTAAATCTTTCGAGAAATCAAGATTCTAACTAATCTACAAGTACTTCAACATTATGGTAACACGTAAAGACAGAAAATTGATGAGAGGGACTTTAAAATTTGAAGTGATTTGGAATTATGGAAAAAAATTCTCCATCACTAAAGAAGGTTTAAGTTTTGAATATTTGAAAAAATTTTAAGTGTATCTTGTTGAGTTACAGTGAATTTGAGCTCAAAAAATATTATATTTTGATATCTAGCTTGGATGGATGCTATTCTCGAAAATTTAGGTGATTTTATGAACAATTAAAGAAGTTGAAATTTTGAATTCTTGATGTCCTTTATGTATTCTTGGTGCAAATTTGTAAAAATGTTAAAATTTGGATGATTTTGTAAAACGTGACTTAAAAAATAATAGCATATATAAATGATTTTTTCTCAAACAACAATAGTATAGATGAACCAAACTTTCAACAGATGACAAAAACGAATCTCTCTCAAAATTTATTTTTAGTTTTTTCTTTCCCTAAATTTAATAATTAAAATGTTTTAATTGCTAGACCAACCACTTTCATCCCATTAGTTAATTAGATTCTCCTGATATTGGTCCTTTTCAAGTTAGGGTGTGTTTGATACGGAGGATAACATTATCCTGAAAAAATCCCATTAATTAATTAGATTCTCTAGGTACTATATATTTTCTTAGAAATAAACAAATTTAAAAAAGGAATACATATATAGTTTATCACATGTTGTATCGTGTATAATTAATGCAAATATTATTCAGCATCGTCAACAAAATATTATATTATCTTTTGGAGATTTTTATATTTATTTTTATACTTCAATCAAATATTATACATATCTTATATGAAATAATTTTATGATTCTATCTATCCTAAAACCGAACATGTACCCCTTAGTTGAGCAGAAGTAACTGACATAATGCAGCTCATGTATTCAATCTCTTCTATCTCCCCTGTGATCTCCTTATATATATGTTAGTTCAACAAACAGAACTATTCCAACAAAAAAGTACTCCTACTTATAGCAGACAAAATAAAAAATAATGACTTACTCTAGTCAAAATAGCCTCAACAAAAGTATAGGCCATGTCAATTCCAAATCCATATTCAATCAGGCCCGCCGTAAAATGTCATTGCGGCGGAAGAAGTTACCGGTAGTCCAAGTCGAAGCTGGAGGGAAGAAATCCTCTCCGGTGAAGATTTTCCGAGGAGATAGATTGAATGGGAAGAAACTTCATTATTTAGGTATGAAGAAAATAAAAGAATGTTATTGGTCTGCGATAAACGACATACTGGAAGGACAACAAGCAACTCAGAGACTTGGAGTAGACACCTCTTTTCCTATTCCCGTGATGAGCCTTTCCTTCACTACTCTTCCAAATCATCGTCCTATTTGAAAGCTAAGCTGAAATCTTACTTGTTTTACTCATAATTTCACGTGCAGACAACCCTCTTCAGATTTTATTTGTGAGATTATAATATTGTGACCTTAAATGTTTGGCTTTTAATTATTTGCTTACAAAATTATATATGTTTTGATTTATTTATTAAGTTTTATTTTATTTTTTTGTAGTGTCACTTAATGGATTAATTGCAATCTTCATGAGACCATGCATGCATATACGTACTTGAAACTTTTTTTTTCCCTTTTAATTACTGGTAATTTATTCAACCCAAGCACAACCAATATAGATGATGGACTTGATCTCTTAGTGTGAGATACATAGTTTATAAAGACAAAACTAATTAATTTAATGCAAAGAAATTTTGGTTACAAAATTTAACTCGATGAAATGCCAGGACTACAGCCGCAGATTTTGAAATGATTCTGGCGATTTGTCGAAATTTGTGATTTTAATTCGAACGCTTAAAATAATTTATAAAGATAAATCTTATCCAACATGAAATAAGAAATTTTAGCAATTTATGAAGATTTTTTATTCTGAGCTATAACATAAAATTTATTTTTTCTAATTTCACCGTAACATGATCAAATATATGACTCGTTGGGATTTTTACCAGCCGCAATTCAAATGGGGGTGTTATCAGCACTTTCGTCAGAGTCAATTGAGTTAAAATTGATGACCTATGATATTTATCCCTTGAACTAGACGACAAAAATGAGTCGATCGAACTTTAATTATTTTAATTTTAATTACTATCTTAATATCTAATATATCAATATCTAACAAATAATTGCTCAAGTGCACAAGTTATAGACACCACGAGAATTACCAATTAATCTTGAAAAATCGTTAGATCACTATCTATTAATCATTAGACTGAATTTCAATCCTGATTTGTTGAAGTTTGAAGTTACATTTGAATTGTATTAAAAATGTATGAAATTGTATGACAATAACATAAGGATCGAGTTGTATGAAAATTGTATACAATATAATATTACTTTAGTTATATTATTAAATTTCAGAAATTAACATGAACATTATACAGTTGTGTACTTGTATACATATTTCTTATTGAATTTATATACTTTTCATGCATGAAACTTCTGGGCAAACCTTTAAATCTTGAATGAAATATATATTTGTTGCATACGAATTTTACTTGAAATCTGTATCTCATTGTGGAAATTATGTACTGATGTCCAACTTCCAAGTATTTAGCATGACAATCGTTTCTTTGAAATTTAATTTTTAAATATTTAAAGACGAATTAGAAAAACACAAACACAATGCTTCTGGGCCGATATTTTAAGTAAAATTGTTTAAGAATTTTCATATTAAATTCTTGTTTAATATTTTAAGAACTTGTTTTCCGATTAGCATATTAAATGCCTTAATGCTAGACCAAACACTTTCGTCCCCTTAATTAATTAGATTCTCTTGGTATTTGTCCTTTTCAAGTTAGTGTGTCTATTGTACCGAGGGTTACATAATTAATAAAATATTTTTTAAAAAATTTATATTTGATTTGCCAAGAATTTTATTTAAAAAAAAACGACCAAAAAAAATATATTTTCTAAAAAGATAGAACAAAGAAAAATGACATCTCTTAATGTTAATTAGGAAAAGCAAGTTAGTGACATTTTACTCTCCTTTATGGCCTCCGACGCACCTGCTCCACATTCATCAGCACCAACCTCGCACTTTATTTGAGACGATACTAGTACTCTGCATATTTTGCTATAACAATCTATGTGTTTAATAAGTAAATTTAAACTCAATTACTATCACTTAATATAATTAAAATATACAAATATTTTGGTACAGTATTTTCTGTTTATGTACCAAACAACAACCTAAAAGCATTATTTATTTTTCTTTAAGAAAAAGGAAGGAAAACTTCAAGGAAAATCTTTTTGCGGAAAACATTTACTTCTATCAAATACACCCTTAAATGTATATGTTTTTAATTAAGATATTTCTATTCTACTGCGGCAATTTAATAAAATGATGTGCTACTATTCTAAAATATTTTGATTTGATTTAACATCTACTCTACCTACTTTAGATACTATTTTACCATGTTCGATAGAATTCTAATATTTATTCAAATATTTTATTCACAAATAAAAAAATATTTATTTTAAATTAAATTCGAGCTAGCATAAAACACATATTTTTTAAAATTAATTTCCTTCCTGGAGGTGATACACAATCCTATTTTTTTCCCAAACACTTGAGAGGTTTGACAATAATCTAGCATGATATATTTGGGCTCGCCAAAAATAATACTCTTATATAATTCAAATTAATTTTTATCATAGCAGACTTGAGTCGCTTTTAATGAAAATTGAGTTTGATCTAAATAATGGTGATTTTATCTTATATTGGGTATATAAAAAAATATAGAGCATATAAAAAGTGAATAGAAAAGAATATTTTATTAAATTAAAAGTAAGATATTCTTTCGGTAAAGCTTTAAACTGAACTATTATTTAGAATTTATTGAATTGTTTAAAACTGTGAGATCAATGCATCCTAGATGAGAAGTTAAAAAGATTATTATTTATAATTAATAAATAATTTATTATAATAAACTTGAATCTCTTTAAAAAAATAATATTTCCGTGTCTCAACTTGAAAATATTTAATTTGTTATTTAATTTGTCAATTATAATTTTATTTTAATTGACAAATAAATTGTAGGTCAGTGGACGGGCTAAGACTTTAGAGTCTATATATAGAGCCTAACGGCCTAAAAGGAGGCTAACAAGATGGCTACTTTTCCCATCCATTAATGATGTCTTTGGTTCATCTCTATTTGTTTATTATATTAATTAATTTAATAATATTTATTTTGTTTATAAAATTAATAAATAATTTATTATTCTATGTCTATTTTAATCTTATTATTAAATATTTATATGACTTGTATGGAATAAGAATAATTTGATAAAATTATTTTATTATCTACTTATGTCTAAGTTAATAATTGACAAATATTATTAGACAGATAATCAATAGTATTTTCACTTATTTATATATATAATATGTAGGTATATAGCTCAAACCAAACGGCCCCTTAGTTGTGCAGAAGTAATTGGCATTATGCAGATGATGGTCAGCTCTTCTATCTGCTTATATTAGTTGTCAACAAACAAAATTATTCCAACAAAAACTAAAATGGCTTCGGACCAAAATAGCCTCAACAAATATAGAAGCCATGCCAATTCGACAACCATATTCAGTCAGCCCCGCCGCAAAATATCCTTCCGTCGGCGGAAGAAGTTACCGGTAGTCCAGCTCGGAGCTGGAGAGACGAAGCGCCGCCGGAGATCCTTTCTCGTGAGGATTTTCCGACGAGTCCGACTATTGAAGAGGCTGAAATTGCAATATTTACGTATGGTGAAGAAAATAAAAGAATATTATTGGTCAGCGGTAAATGATATATTGGAAAATCGAGAAGCAATTGATGCATACCAAAGAAGGCTCCAATTGGAGACATCGTTCGCTATTCCGCTGTTCGGCCTTTCCTTAACTACTTTTCCGAATCGTCGTCCTATTTGATCAACGCTAAGCGCGTTTTTCAAAAATAAGATAGAGATAAGATCTCCATCTATTTTATTTTTATTTTTTAAAAGAATATATTTATATTCTTCTCATTTTATTTACTTGGGTTATTTGCTAAAATTTAACCTATAAGAAGGATATAAATGTATTTTTCTTGTCAACTATATTGTTGGGCATGTATGTTGTTGAAATTAAGATGGTTTTTGCTTTGCTTAAGAAATTATAAATTAAGTTATATACATATCTTAATTTGTTTATTATCTTTTGTAGTGCTAAATTGATGAATTATTTGCAATGGTCATAAGATCATGCAAGCATATACTTGAACTATTCTTTTTTTTATTTATTGAGAACTTATTCTGTTAAAATGTTAAAATTAAAGTTTAACTAAATGTAAAGAAATGTTGGCTGCAAAACTTGCGTGCTAGGATTAATTTCAGCCGCAGATTTTGGAACAATCCTAGCAAGTAGTTAAGATTTACCACTAAAATTGTGAAGGTAAAATCTTATTCAATATTAAATATAAAATATTTTAACGATTCAGACTATTTAAAGAAAAAAGTTATTTTTCTTGACAAGTATAATAACTTGATGTTAAATCAAGTCTTCCCAATACAACTAAATAAGAAATCATGGTAGACTCACCAGGATTTTACTTCTGATTGTGCCAGAAAAATTATGTTTACATTTTTTTAATGAGATTTTGTTTGTGTAAATCAGATGGCCCGTTTCTGAACACTCTAGTAAATAGAATTACTATATGTTATAAATATAATTTTTGGGGTGAAGTACACAATAAAAAAAATATAGTATTACTTCGAAAAACTTAAAGATTAAAAAGAATCTTGTATCAGCTACAAGTCGTACTTATATAATATTATACATTTCTATATATGGTACTAGCAATTAATGGAGTTGTTGCTTGTCATCAGCACTTTCGTCACAATCGGTTGTGTTAAAATTGATGATCGCCAATATTTTAACTCTAGAACTAGAAGACAAATATTAGTCGATAAGAATATTATATAAGATTTTCATCAGTATTTCAGTATCCCATGTATTAATATTTAATCAATAAGATAAAACAAGAAATGGATTTATACAATAATTAATTATAAAAATGTGATAAGCACCAAACTGCTCTAGGACACGCCATTTTCACTTGGACCCTATTTTGTCTTTAGTTTTTGTTTATCAAGATAAATAACTTTTTTACAAATATATTTTTTCATCATAATATTTCACATATTACACAAGAATCAACAATTAGTTTTTTAAGTCCTAACTTTTAAATTCTGATTTTTTTTTTCTCTTGGTTCTCTTTGAAGAAAATACAGTATTATGCATTTTGGTGTCTTCTTGTTTTAATCCATTTGAACTTGGTTCGTGACTGCTGATTAACCCACAAGACCAACAACATAGTGACATGTAAAGAGAAGAAAATTGACAAGACGGCAGAAATCTCTCGCAACTTAATTGACTTATTTTAAAAAAATATATCTAAAATTTTTATAGTTATTATAAATGTTAGAGTTTTATCTGGGTTATGTTCAAAAATGTTTTCAACTTAAAATGTAAAAAAGACATTTTTGTGAGACTATTCTTATGGAGGGCAAAAGATCAAGATCACTATATTTGGTTGGCAAATTTCTTGTATTCTGTAAAATTAAAAAATTTAGACCCAAACTAAACAATTTCCCAAAGGTAATTTGGTAAAAGCAATATTTGGGCATTCAAAAATAAAGACAAATACTTGCGTAAAACAGCCCAAGAAATTTTTGGATATCAATAGCTGAGGGGTGCTCTGGATATTAGGTTTGGGCCTGGGCTTGGAGCTGACTGCTAATTCTTGAAAAACATGAAGATCGTATGGTAGCTAATTTGCGGACTGATTTTTGAAAGGAGAAACTACCTTGTTAGATATATATACACACATATTCATACTATATATACTAACTCTATTTATACTTGTAAATAATTACGCATCTTATCACTAGTGCATCCTACCATTTATTGAGAAAAATACACCTAAATATGTGTATTTGCTATTGAATACACAAAAAATAGGGAGCGAGATGAGGTGGGAGGTGGGAGGTGGGAGGTGAGAGAGATAGTCATGTATCCGAATAGATGCGAATCATATCAAATAGAGAGGAGGCTCTATTTATCCGAGATATATCTGAATTCACTAGGATATAGTATATTTAAAACAAATTACACCTAATTTTTACTCAATTTATTACAAGACACATGTATTTGGACGAATCTAGATGCACCAAAATCTAGATCCCATTTTCCTTTATTATGTCTATATAAAACATATCAAATTAAGACGAAAAAGTTTTTAAAAAATATTTTGACAAGATCTATTTCCAATCAATTTGGGTTGCATATTAATTTAATTCTAAATGGGTTGGATTGAAATAAATTAAACTAATAAATAACCTGTCTAAATTTAAACGGATTAGATGAGTTGAATTTAATTTTACCATCCATATTTAAAGTTAAAACCATATATAAGTGGTGTTTGAAATACCAAACTTTGAATTTCTTTTTAAAAAGTTAGAAAATTTTCTCAACCACTTATAAACATTAATAATTAGGCCTCTTTATGTTCCTTTAGGCTTTAATAATGTCTAGTGGTTTAAAACTACAAAAAGATAAAAGGTGTTAGTACTATCTTTTTGGTGGCTATTTATATAATATATAATGTGTCCTTTAGCTAGTCCGAGCCTCTGTTTAGAAATAAAAACTAATTATGAACTCCCACAAAGTGCTTCTCGATCTATTGGAAAGTTGTTTATTTGGTAGCTCTTGTGTTTTTAACTGAATGTCCAACAAAAATAAAATTATTTTGTCAAGATTACTTTACTCACAACTAAGAATTTAAATAAGGAGATTCGAAAAAATATATTAATAACGAAAATGGATGGAAGGAGTACATACCCATGTTACTACAACTACTGTATTTTCAGTTTTCATGACAAGGGGTAATAAACATAATTTTGGAGATTAATGTGTAGCATAGAATTAGTGATCGACACAGAAGATTTAAGTCTCCTATTAGAAATTAAGAGAAATTTACAGAAAATTTGCACGAATATGACACTTTGGGCTTCTTGTTTAATTTTATCACTGTTTAAGGAATTTCCGAATTTGTTTTAAATAACGGCATGTGGCACTACAATACAGACACGTCTTGTCAATCCAGCAGGACTTGTAAATTAGTACTTGCTTGTCATTATATATTTTTTGAGAAATTACGTGAATAAGTAAATATATACTAGTTAATTAGCTAACATAATTATAGTTTGAATTAATTATGGCTTACGGTAATAAATAATTAGCTGTAATTACCATTTGAATTTTGTATAACTCACGTGATTTATACAAACACTATGAGCGAATTAAATTGTATAGTAAAATATACAAAAACTCTGTAAATTGTATCACAAAATGTACAAACGTTGTGCATGAATTGTATAGCGAAATATACAAACGTCGTACAAGAGCTGTGAATTGTATAGCAAATTATACGAACGTATACAAAATGTTGCGCGAATTATACAAACGTTGTTATAACTATAGTTAGGAAATGTAATTACCAAAACTATTACTATGGAGCATAATTAAAGTATTTTTGAATGACTATATGCGAAAATTCCTTATATTTTTAGAATCAAATAATATGAACTTGATGAATATTAGTGAGATGTTTTATATGGAAAAAAAATTATAAATTTATACTAGTACTTTTAGTATAGTTTTTGAATACTTAAATTTTCATTTTAAAACATTAATTAACATAATTTATTTTTAACTTTGAAAGTTGATCTAAGTGACTCTCGAAAAAACATGATAAAAAAAAATCGGAGGGAGTAAGATAGAAGAACAAGGATGCTATAAAACGTGAAACATGCTATAATAGTCCTGCCCAAAATTGATGCCAAACTTTTGAATTTCAATCAAACTTGACAAATGTTGACAAACTAAACACTATACACTATCCGTCTGTTTTTCCTTTGAAAATAATAACCAAACCCGAGGCTTGCATTCTTTTGGTCCATTAAACAAGGAACATGCATGACCAACATATTGTCAAACAAATTTTGAATGGCTACGTTGTGCTCATGTATTAATATGATGTTTACCAGCTAATTGGTAGTTTCATCTCCAAAGTCCAGATTAGTAGTGATAGACAAATAATTGTTCGTATGATTAAAGAGATTTTCCTATTTTATAGTATTTATCAAAATATGGTACTTTGCCGTCCAGCCAAAATGTGTAATTTTCACTTGCCCCCCTCCAAGGACTCTGCGCTTCTACTCTCTTTCCCTGCCGTTTTCTTGTGGGCCGTAGCATAAGGACAGTACAGTGGGCCAATTTGAAGTTACATCTACCTTTTTAAGAAGCGACTACACAACTCACTTAGAAGAGCTAATTACAATCTAGCCCTCCTCTTTTTTAAATTATAAATTATTTTAAAAATTTTTCATTAAATCTAGATACATCACATACTTCTTGATACATCCATCATGTAGTGTGATGTATCCGAATGATATATTGCATACAATGATATATTCAACGTCTTCATTAATCACGTCAGGAGCGGAGCTATATTCACTCAAGGATGGTCAGATGAACACCTTTCATCGGAATTTTTTTCGAAATTAGGTTAAATATAATATTTTGATGTATATCAATTGTTGAACTTCTTTGATACAAAAATCACTCATCCATGTTCTAAAAGTATGAATACCCTTGACGACAAAAATTTTGGCTCCGCCACTAGATTCATTACGCAAGTGATGTTCTAACCGATGCATCGTATACAGTGATGTGTCATTCACTTATTGTTCGATACTTATATCAAAACATAATTAAGTTTATATTCATACCAAAAAAATCTCAAAAATTGGGGAGTGAAGACAACTTCATATATTAAGTAGGACAGCTAGAATAATACAATACCTTTCATTAAGAATAAAAAGATATATACTTATAACTCCACCGCAATTCAACGTTCATCAAAACTCTAGTACTGACAGCGCGCTATTCCGGCATGATTGAGGGGTCCCTCTCCTTTAGTATTCCCCCACGGTTAATCTTCCATTAAAAAGAAGAAAATGCATGTGTGGTCTTGCTTTAGTATTTGCATTACCCACTATACATGATTACCCATCTACATTACAAGGTCATAATTTGGTCATTGAATTATATTAGTGATATTAGCCAGAAATTTTGATAAGCGATTCAAAAAGATGTAAAAAAAGTAATATATTTAAAAGTTTTTCTTATATTAAAAAGGTTAGTAAAAAATTATCCTTCCTTTATTTAGATAGCTAGTTTTTTAATAGGGAAATCCTCCATTTCCTTACCTTTAGTTCAGTGGTAATTGGATAAGCAAATAATACAATATGAAATTTGGTACGTAAACTTTGTGGATAAGAGAAAGAAGTCATAGTTGATCTATATAGAGCCCTGGTACACTATACATGGTATAGTAGACACGAAACTGGAAACATTCTAGACATGGAAATAGTGAGTTTATAGCTACACAAATTACTGAAGGAATTGAAAGAAATATTCACTATGGTTACTAACTCTAGGATTGCTAGGAAATCTCAGAGTTTGATTCATAGATTTTGTACTTAAAAGTTATATTATGCAATAGGTGATGGTGTTTTGGTTTTCTTTTATGAGGTCAGGATGTCTCACTGAAATTATATCGACTTTTTGGTATCTTTTTCAATTCAAGTATTGCAATAAGTTATCATTATTTTAAAGCAATACAATAGTATTTCGATATCATTATATCAACTTCTCAAATGCTTGAACTAGATTTTATTGTTCTAACTTTATATTTATATTTTTTAATTAAAAAATTTACCTTGTTTACGTTCTTAGTTCATAAGATTTGTCTACATTCTATTTTCCTTAATTTCACTTATAGAATTACAATGTATATATTATTGTTCTTACTTTATATCAAAATTAAAATTATTAACATTGATTTTAAACTTGCAATTTTATTAAGATGACTCTGCTAGAAAGGAACCTCTTCCAAACTTTTTCAAACTTAACAGGCAGTGGGGAGGGTCAAGATTTTGCAGTCAATTTTGATAAACGGAGAGGACAAATTAAGCTGCCGAAATCGCCAAGCCTTTTAACTTTCCGACCATGATGCAAACACATTCATCATCCTTTGATTTTTCTAATATCCATGCCCACAGACCGCACCAAAAATGAAATAATAATAAATTGATGTTATATAATACTTGAGAAAAGATTAGTTCTTATGTTGCATAAAATAAATTTGTTAATCTGAGCGATCCATCTATGAAATTAAGGCCTTAATTACTTCGCCGACAAAATTTCATGAGATATATTAGGAATCACAAATTAAACGGTGTTGTGCCCTTGATTGTTCTAAATTTGCCATCCTTTTTTGGTCCAGACAGATGAAATCATAAGTAGTTGAGAATGATAATCAAGTCTACGTGAAAATTCTGCTTTTTCCTATTGTTTGGTTTGATTTTCGTAAGCCAATTCTTTTCTCTCTTTGTCAGTGTTATGCCGAAAAATGGCTTATTTGAAAAGAGAAAATTAAAAATCAGTTTAAAACTCAATTAAATTAAGTGAAAACTAATTTTTGAAATTTTGAAGGAAAACAGAGTCGCCACCTAATTTTACAGATAATTAGGAAACCATTAAATATTTAAAAAGACCTAACAGAAAAATCTTTTTAAATTCCAAAGATAAGGTTCGGATTCACATTTCCATTTCGAGAAGGTTTTACACACTCGAAATGGCCGCTAAATGCAGTTATCCGGCGATTATGAAAATTTGACTAACTCTTTGACTTTTGACTTTGAAAAGTTTGACTCATTTTGAAATTGATTAACTTTAAAAGATTTGACCAACTTTAGAACTTTGACTTGACGAAGGTTAACTGATTCTGAATAACTTTGACTCAATTAATTTTGAATATCTTTGACTCAATTTAAAAATTTGACTTAGACTCAACTAAACTAAAAGCATTTGAATATGTAATGATAAAATCACATTTTTTGCTTTCTTTTATCTTTTTTTATTTTTTTTGTCTATATATTTTTATTCATTATGCAAATAATTTTTCGAAGTAAAATAAACAAACAAACAAAAAAAACATAAATGGTTCGAATATCACTGGGGAATTTAATCAGATTAAAACCAATGTAACAAGTAATGTCAGCATACAAACATAAAAATAAAAGGAAGGGAGTTGAAATGTTATCTTCTTTGCAATTTTTGCTTCCCGAGACTTGTACGACGACTTTTCTATTGGAATTGGGCCGACTCGAAGAAGAGAGAGTTTGGGCCTCCGTGGCCCAGAGCATGCGGAATGGGGAGTTCAAAATGGCACAGAACATTGTTCATACAAAGAAAATAAAATTGAGGATGAGTAAAAGATTAACAACATAACGAGACCGTACTGAATTCTTGTTAAAACAAAATGAAAAGCAAAATATTCGACTTAAGTTTATGGAAAAGGCTGTAAATTAAGCAGCAACGCAGATAGCAGCTAGAGGATCAGGCAATTGTTCAATTAATCGTAGAATTCTAAGCCAATACAACCAAAGATCACACAACATCATATTTAAATCACTGCTTAGAAATATTTTTTTTTAAAAAATAATTATAAAAATCGTTAAAACAAAAATAGAACTCGAAAATTAATTTGACATCGTGGAGGGTAAAAATTGGGTGTCAATAGTCAGCTTGTTGAAATTTTAGTAAGAAAAATCTTTTCAATTACTGCAATCGACCTTTTGGTTTGAAGATAAATTATGTTACGTATTAGACCCTAATTTTGATGATTTGACAATTTGACATTTGGTATGGAATCGGATCCCATGTTAGAATTAATTTTGCGTGATCTGAAAGTGAAAGCTGCAAAAAAAAAAAAGTACATCGTCAGCTAATATTTTGATGAGTGCTCGGGATGTGTCAGCGTGGCAAGCCTCTTGGCTACCATGGTTATTCTATTTTATGTCTCATCCATATTGACACAATTAGGATTTTGCCATTATCACTTTCACAACTACATAACCAAAAACAATTAGAGCCGATTTGAAAAGATATCTTGATAATTGGATTTGGTGGAATTGAGTGTAATTATATTGCCTAATCTATTTAGTTGGACAGACAATTACATGGTCAATAAGGGTATTGGGCGTAATTGACTGGTTATAATAAAATATTGATGCATGTAGATTTAATCACTTGAGTACAAACACCTCATCCAAATTGTCACCAATTTCTGCAATGGAAATTCTTGATCATCAATTGGTTAATCATTTGGCACATTCGAAGAAAGTGTAATAGATTCTTTTGAATTGTTGTAACAATAAGGACGACATTTTGATTTGATTTTTCACTAGTCAACATATTACTTGTCAATGCTTAACAACTACATCGACCCGCAAGTATGAAATTAACAACAATCCAAGTCAAATTAAAACAAGAGAAAATCTTTATTATTTCAAACATTCTGTGGTCGGAGTAAGACCAACATCCCTGATTTTTTAAAGTAGAAATATGGAACACTTAATTTAATTTTTGAAATTATCACTACGACAAACTTTAATTTAATCTTCATTAAGATCCTAAACAAGCTGCTAATAATCTATATAAAAACTAGTGTAACAACCGAGTATCAATTTTGTATTTATTTATGAAATTATCACTAATATTCATAATCCTTCATGGATATTAAAGAAATTGCTATAAAGTTTGATTAGGTTAAACATTTATCATCTAAAGGATATTACAAGCTATAAACTTTTTTAAAAATATGAAATTTGTAATATTAAAAATAAGATATATTATTTATCTAGTACTATAATAGATCAAAGAAATGTGTAAATAAGATAGGTTCATTATTTAGTATAAAAATCTAAAATATGAAATTTATAAATTTGAAAATAATCTAGATTAGTGATTTAGTTTAACAAGTAAAATAAATATGTAACATAAAATAGGTCTATTTATCTAGTATAAATTTTCAAACATGAAATCAATATTTTTGAAAATAAATACGATAATTTAAAAATACAATAATTTAACCGATAAAAAAGACATGTAAAATTTTTATATCAATGCATGTAACTCAAATTCTAAATTATACCTTGAGTGGAATTAAGTCCATTCCGTGTTCTTTAGGAATTAAGATGTCAAAAGTGGTACTATGAGTTATCGATTTTGCCTAAATGGCGGCACACATAAAGTTACCTTAAAATGGTCAAACGTTGCTGGTCGTGTTCTTCAAGGAGAATTCCAGCACGCCATTACTTGCTAAAAAAAAGTTTGTTACTCTGCAAGAATTTTATTAAGGAAAAGTCATGCGGAAAAATAAATATATACTAGTTAATTAGTTAATATAATTATAATTTAAATTAATTATTGTTATGTCGAAAAATGACTTTTTGAAAAGAAAATTGAAAATTGTTTGAAAATCGAGAATCAGTTTAAATCTCAATTAATTTGACAAAAACTAATTCTCGAAATTCGAAAAGACACAGATTTGCCACTTAATTTTAAGGATAATTAGGAAACCAATAAATATTTTAAAAGACCTAACAGAAAAATCTTTTAAAATTCAG
>JAABOM020000103.1:15150060-15163517 GCA_011800125.2 Solanum clarkiae
TATATATAGGTAAAGATAACAAGTATAATTAATGATGCAATGCAAATGAAATGAATGAATGCAATGCATGGGGTGGAATCATAAGTATTATATAGTTGGTGTACACATCTACCGAGCTAAGGCTACCAAGTAGAAGCCATGGGGGTCTCGCAGACCATATACTAAAATCTCAATCTTTCCACATCCGTATGGTCAAGGAGTGTCACGTGGCAAGGGGTTTTAAAAAGTGGTACAATCTCACTCTTGTCACCTTCGCATGGTCAAAGAGTTTTAGAAAAGGTGGTACAATATCTCAACCTTGCCATCTCCGCGTGGTCAAGGGATGATACAAAAGCAACATGGAAATGAATGCATGTCAATGCCACAAATCAATATATATGACAACAATATAATAAGATAACCAATAAATAATAATCATACAATTAGAGAGGAATGCCAGATGTCACAACTGGAACCATAGGTCATCAACACCACCATACTTTCACCAGTAGCTAAATATATCGATAAAACTAGATTTCACAAGTTCCATGATATGTATATAAGTCCCAAAAAGTACCTCAAATACCATCAATTGTAATAATGTTTCCCGAATGATATCACAAGCCTCTTCCTATCACAATATCATCCAAAGTATCTCGAGTATCAAAGATACATCTCAATTTGCCAACAAATTCACAATTTACTCCAATTCCAGTACAACTAATATCACATTTTTGTCAAAATACTATCATACCATCCAATTACTCATGAAACAATTCAAATCTTACAATTATTACATAACAAATCATATAACTCAAATCCAGTCCCAAAAAAGTTAGTCAAATCTACCTCGATGTCGAAACTGCACTCAAACCAAGCTTTTGGACACTCGATGTCTCCAAAAACGAGCTTGAATCAACCAACTACTATCAAGAACAGATAATACGCATCAAAAGATGAATTTTGATACCCTTATTGGCACGAATTGAATTTGGGGGTAAAATGGTCAAGAATTAGGTTATTTTTCAAAAATCCCGAATCTAAAAATTAAGCTCAAACTAGGGTTCTACACAAAAACTGGAGTTTGTGGGTGAAAATCCCATAAAATTTGAGTAGAAATTGAGGGAGAAATCATCATTTAAAGTTTAAATCATGTTTTTAAAAACCCATAAAAATTGGAAGGTTGAAACAAAAAATTTCAAGTCAAAATCATAATTTAAATACTGACAATCAAACATTTAGTGTTTAGGAAGCTTACCCAAACGAAAAATCTATGAAAAATCTTACTCAAAATTGGACCTTCAAACTTTTAGAATTCAAAAATGGAAGAAAATGGTGAAGTAGTAAAGAATGGGGAAGAAAGGGATATTTTCACCAAATAAAATAAAATAAAAATAAGGGTTGTTGACCATGTTGACCACATGTTGACTGCGGTCAACTTATACCAACACCCTTAAAAACATGCTTTTTGACCCTTGGAACTCATTCAAAACCCTATAAATATGAACCAAATATACCCTACCGAAAATGACATTTCGGACTTGATGGAACCAGCAAAATTTGATTCTGATGTCTCCTGGACCCGGTATCCGATAAGGCTTATTAAACCCAAAATGCCCAAACTTCTCTTGATAACTCTAGAAATTATAACGAGACTATTTCTAGTGTTAGTTTCACCATCCGGAACCACTGGAACTATCGGAATTTCAATTAGAGCTTACACACTATGAATGTTGACCAAAGTCAAACACTGTCCCTTTTAACTTATTTATGCAACTTTTGACATAAAATCTACATACAGGCTCTAAATTTGATTCTATCACTTCTCCTAGATTAAATTCAATGTTTCGAACTAATAGAATTGACGGACTTGTTTTGATACTCGAAACTTTGAATGATATAAAAATTCACTTTTTCAACAGCTTAAGTTTTATAAATGCCAAAATTCACATTTTTCACTTTTTAAACACAAGATCTCAGTTCCAACAATACAGATAATTCAAAATAGATCCAAAGCAACTTACGAAAGGACAAAATAGTAATTTTCATAAGTAAGCTAAAAAATGTCCGGCAAGATCATTACAACTAGTTTAGACCACTTGAAATGCTAAAATATTACCGGAGTGCCTAAAAATTATGATGAAGCTCATTCTAGCATTAAAATCATCTCCCCGAATTAATGGAACTATCATAAATCTAATTCGAGTACAGAAATTCAAAATGTTGACTAGAGTCAAACTTAAGTTAATCTTTAACTCAATTTCCATATTCGGACCTAAAATCCAAATAACAATTTCAAATCTGATTCTGATAACTCTCTTAGGTCAACTTCCATATGTCGGAACTAATGGAATTGACAGAATTTTGTTCTGAGACTCGAATCCCCAGATGACTAAAAAATCTAAAATTTTGACAACTTACGCCTCCAAAACTCATTTCTATACCAAAAATTCAATTTTTTACTAAATTTTCAAAACCTTTGAAACACAATTCGGGGAAGATGTTGGGAGGGTTAAAACAGAAATTTTACCGAAAAAGTCACAATGACCTTCAAATCATTACATCACTATGGAAAGAGGAAGCTAGGAGAGGATTCTAACTAAACAATTCTATCGAGCCGAATGACGCAATAAAACAAGAGATAGGCAAACGAGATATGAGAGAAACGAGCGAGAGAGGAGACAGACGATCAAGATATATAAGAGGGAGGCGAGTGAGTGTCATTGTATCCCATAAACATGCAAATTACACTAAATACATAAATCTGAAATGCTATATATAGTCCAGTTACTTTTTGAAATAGAGATACATGGGAGAGAGACACTATTGAGAGGTCAGTAAAGGAGGCAAGTGAGGTAACAAAATGGCAACTGAGAGAGTTAGTGTCTTACATATTCATATGAATTACATATGACTCACATTTAGATACAATGTATTTGGAACAAATTATATCAGATTTAATTTGCATGTATCCAAGATACATGTAATATATAAAGTGTAATTTTAAAAATTTTTACTTGGATACATGTTTGAACTGAGGGTTTTAGGAAACAGCCTCTCTACTTCTATGAGGTAGCGGTAAGGTCTGCGTACAATCGACCCTCCCCAAACCCCATTTGTGGGATTATACTGGGTATGTTGTTGTTGTTGTTTACTTGGATACATGTAATATATAAAGTGTAATTTTAAAAATTAAAGTAAAAATATAAAATAGGCCTAAATTAGTGAAATTTATATTGTTCGCTTTAAATGAATTGGATATATTGGTCTTGACCCACTTTAATATCCTCAAGTCAAAAAACTTTAAATCTTGTGTAAAACAATATGTTTTTTCAACTATTTTCTCATTTGTATAATTGTTTGTGTCCCCCTACGCACCCACAGTTCGACGCAGAAGCACACACATTTTTTGTTGAGATATATTTTATCCAAAACAACGCAACACTTTTAAATATTTTTTTTTTAATAAAAAGTCAAAAATAAGGAAGTGGTGAATGAGTCGTAGATTTTATCCATGTGTTATTTCAACCTTGGTAATATAAATTTTTGAAGTATTATTTTTTATTTATTTATTTTTATTTGTTCATGGTATAATTTAGATATTTTAAATTAAAATTCACAGATTAAAATTAACAGAAGAATTATATAAAATTATGTCGAGAAAAGCAAAATGACATGTACTATTTATCGTGATCAGAAAAATCCAAACTATTTAGCTTCCACATTCAATTCCTATGGTGTTCATTGTACATACGAAATTAAGACCTATAGCAATGAATTGCACTGGGAATTAGAAATAAAAAGTTAATAATAAAATAATTGAAAATCCCATAGACGGGCGCATGTACGATAACATTTTGAGAGAATTTTAGAGTTGGTTTTCTGGATATTTATATTTATCTGTATTTTTATGAATAATGAAAAGATTGAAGTTCATGTTGTCCTAATTAAAATACTAAGAGCAATTGGTAGAATGAGTAAAGAAAAATAATACATGCATTATTTTTGTATATTGCTAGTATGATACTAGTAGTATCTTGTTTGGTACTCTTTTTTAATCAAGTATTTGTTATTTTGTTGTATATTACTAATACCAATAGTTTTAATACATGCATTAGCATGATTAAAGATCCAATTGCCCCTCAATTTTTCTTTACATCTTTTCCATCATAATTGTGGAAGGTATTTTTGTAAATAATTTTGTTATGCAACACATGTTATTTTTAATGCATCAAACCAAACAATCCGTAAAAAGATTTTATGTATAATTAATGAAAGTATAACTAGTATATGCATTACTAATGCAAATATTATTAATACACTCCGAGGTCATTTGGTATAATGTATTAGTAAAAATAATGCATCTATTAACTTGATGTATTAATAGTACCTTGTTTAGTGCATTCTTTCATGGTTTGTATAACTAATGCAAACATTAGTTATACACTCGATTGTGTATTACTAATACCATGGAATTTTAGTTATTCGTAATGCGATGTTTTTAATGCATGCATTAGTATGATTAAAGACTCAATTGTCCCTTAAAACTTTTTTCATATCTTTTTCACTATAATTGTGGAGAGTATATTTGTAAATAAGTTTTTTTTATGTAATGCATGTTATTTTTAATGCATTAAACAAAACAATATGTACAAAGATATTCTATGTATAATTAATGCAAGTATAACTAATATAAACATTATTTAGCATTATTTTCATACATTCTATGATTTAGCATTATTCTTATCTACTTTACCAAACGAACCCCAAAGTGATTTAACTTATCAAAAGTGGATTTAGTGAATTGATTTTATAAATATGAATTAAAATTTGTCATCGAGAAAAGAAGGGTTTAAGTGGGATAAAATATTTGATTTTTAAAGCAAAATTGAAGGAGGAAAGTGATTTTCACCCAAAAGAAAAATTCAAAAACCAATTTATTTATTTATTTGGCTGTTGTGATAAGTACAAAATATCTACTCCCTCGGTCACATATTATATAAGTATCTTTTTATAAATATTGATCTTATATTATATGAGCACTTATTAAATTAAAATATAATTAATTATTTTAGTTTCATTTTACTTTTCCTATTAGTTAGTGCATCAATAATTTTTTCTAACTTAATTTAATTTATATTGATATAAATAAAAGATAAAAATGATAAAGTTCACGATTTCTTAATAATGGTATAATATGGTAGTAACTTAAAAGAAAAAGTATTTTTTGTTGAGATAGAAAATGGAAATTCCACTGGATATAGTGAATAGAACTAGTGAAGGAAGAGGGAGCCAGCGCAAAACAAATCGATGGGAAACCAGTGGCTCAGGTCTGACAAGACCTGTATATCCAACTACAAGTTTTTTTCTTGCATCCAAATCCCTAGTGGCAAATGGGTTTTAGGCTTCACCTCAAATGGGGTTTCTCCCTCCAACCCTCTTTCTCCAACTCATCATCATGGCCTTCTTCACATTCTTGTCAGTACATCTAAAAATTAGACATTTTCTTTTCCATTGATAAAGATTTTAGCTTATATCTCTTTTAGGGACAAGAGCAAATTTGTTGAAACCTAGTTGTTTGGTGTTGATTTGTTGGATTTATCTTCTTGTCCAAATGTCTTATTTCATCATGATCAAGAACTGTGTGTAATCTGTGATTAGTTGCTTTATTTCAGTTGATCCAGTAAGATGCTTCCCCCCCCCCCCTCTTTTTTTTAATAATCTTGGTGCTTGGGCCGTAGAATTATTGGAGAGGTGTGATTAGACATGACATAACACAACGTTGTGTTGACTTTCTGAGGAGGGTGTGGCGGTCATATATCAGGAAGATAGTTAATTGAGCGTTGTATTACTCTTGTAGTTTCTGTCCTTTGAGTAGATTGCACCTAGGTATGCTGTTGTTGTTTTTGTTCTAACCTTAGTGTCTGGGCCAACTTTTGTGTATGTAGACTAATTTCATGGAATCCTGTTATCTTCCACTAGTAACATAACTAGGTAACTCGGAAATTACTTAGTCTTTTTGTTTCTGGTGGAATTTGAACTTGCTGAGACCTTAGGTTTTCAACTCACTTCATTAACCACTAGATCACACCCTTGGGTGTTGGTTTACCTCTGTGTGTTGATCACACAATTTATGTTACTAACAAGAATGTCTTGCATATTTCTGCAGTTCTAGCAAATTGGATAAGATCTTTGATTGGAATAGTATAAAACACTTCCCCTCTGCACCCACTCTCCTCCTTGGGTGAGGTGGATCCAAGACTTTAAATCAGTGGATGTGTAGTACCATTACACCTACTACATAATATATACACGTCGAGCTGATTTCTGTTGGTGCAATCAACCTACAACGCATAAGCCAAATCCACCTTTATTCCATTAGCTCAACACCAAAGGGGCGTGGGAGGGAACTCGTTCTGGTCTAGTGGAAGTTTTGGCATGTTTTTCATTCTAACAAGCAGGAGATTTCGTCATGTGTTCTTATGCAAGTATTGCTAATACATATATGATATTCTACGTACAATACATAAATGACCACATAATTGATGAGGGTGTTACTAATGCAAAAGCCGAAGATTACAACCGGACAGCAGATTATTAACATGTACAACAATTTATGAAGCTATGCTGCTTAGTTCAGCGAGTGTTGCAATACTCAAATTATATTTCAGTTGCCTCAACAGTATTTTGAGGGCAAGCTGTTGCATGCAACCAATAAAAGTTTCTTGCATTTACCAATTTACCAAAACGATCAACATGGTATATAATGAACGTCCATTCTTTTTTCTGTTTTTCCCCTGATTGAATGATGGATTTCATTTGATGCTACTAGATCCTTTTACCATTGTAATAGTGTGATGTGTGATATGCAAACTATATTGATTTGCCCTCCACAGACTCCACTTGTGGGACTACATTGGGTATATTGTTGTGGACCATATTGATTAATTGAATCCAATTATACAGGGAAGTTGAGTGTATTTGTCATTGTTCTTATCTTGTCCAAATGCATATATCTTAACTTTGAGAGAATTCGAAACAGAAACTCTGGTTGCATCACATTACCTTATGCTTTGTTGCAGTTGGATATAATCCAAAATAACTTGTCTCCACCTTGTTGTTCTGTACAAACTGTTCTTCTTGTCCTTTTAACATCTACTATTGACACCAAATACAATTGTCTTTGTCAATGTAAATTGGGTTTTATGGTTCTGGGAACCAAACCATCCTTTTATCCTAGTTCCTCGTTAACTATCAGAGATTTGACTGATGGTACAAAATGAGAATTTGAGATTCTTTTATGCTTAAAGTAATTTTGGAATTTTGTTTCTACTTTAAACAGCAAGCTGCATATCTAGTGTTGAAGAAACATAGCAAAACAGTTACGTAACTTCATGAGATATTCCTTCAATCTGGTTCGACATGCCTCTGAACTAAATAGACCTGAACATATCATTTTAATTGAATATGCTTTATATGTATCTTTGGTTAGGAGGTTTTATTGTTTGTGATGGATCTAAGCCATATCATTGTGTAATGGCACTTAATCAGAAACAGAGTTAGTGAAGGATGCAATTATCCCCGAATAATCCACTCATAGATCCTCTCCTTACAACGAAAATAACTAGCAACAGCTGTATTCGTGGTAGTAAGAAACCCACTTTCACTACAAACGAGAAGATGTTTAAGTTTCCTACTCCATTGAATACTCTTCAACATTAAACAAGTCAATTTTCATTTGTTCACCCTTAGAGACTTTTGTTTTAATTAATTACACTTCATCTTCATGTACAGTCAAAGGACGGGAGGTTTTATATGATCCAGCTAGGTCTCTCAAACCTTTTATCAACGGTGACTGTGAACCTTCACATAGTGATCCTTTCAGAGTGCAGACTTGCTTATCTGACCCCCAACTGTGGACTAGTGATACATCAGTAACTACAGAAGTAAAGGTTTTTTTCTTCTCTTTGCTAGAAGTAAATCCTATCGTAAGGATTATCTTTCTGGTCGTTTGTCTGTTCTATAATTTGCATGTGATTGCTTACTTGTGCTCTCTTTCATCAGACACGAATCATCAGAGGGTCTCCTAGCAATGTATGTGGAGATATTGGCAGTCATAAGATTGGGATATCACCTGCTGGAGAGAAACCAACATATATTAACACATCCAAATCTCTTCATTTTAGTTTACTGATGAAAAACCTTGATCTGCTGGAAAACATGTTTGCTGATTCAGAGATGTCAAGATTAGAAAGAGATATTTTGGTGCAACTAGAAAAGCTTGGAGCTTTAGAATTCTTTCATACTTGTCTTTCAAGGACTTATCATTCTTCTACTCTTCCTAAAGTTCTTGATGTGCCAAGGGAGCTTACTAAAGAAGTTGAGAAAGACGACCTTGTTGCAAATGAAAAAAATACGGTTGTCGTACGTTCTAGGAAAAAGCAAGAGCGGAAGTCAAGAAGAAATAGAGCATCCGGAAATGCCAATCACATTATTACAGTGCAGCCGCATACCAAAAACATCCAGGAGGGTTTGCAACAGCTAAAGTTCTATTCAGGGAAAAGAACACATGCCTCTAGAAATAAAAGACAGAAAATCGCTAAGAATGAGGCCGAAATGTCAAGAGGTGTTAAGGTTGTCTCCTGTCTTTACTAAGAGATATTGTATTACAGTTCTTGAACATTCTAAAGCACATATTAATTTGACTGTTCACTATAAAACAGTCTGTGGCACAATTGGAAAGAATCAGGTCAATTCTTGAAGAAGAAACTGGTCGAGTAGCTACTTTCAGTAGTTGGGCAGAAGCTGCTGGGCTTCAACAGAAGGAGTTGCAGCAGCGCTTGCATTTTGGTTGGTATTGCAGGGATGAGCTTCTGAAAAGTACACAGTCCTTAGTCTTATATCTGGCAAGAAACTACAGGGGGCTTGGAGTGGCATTTGAAGACTTAATTCAGGTAGTGAACCATATCTCAGTGAAATAACTTTACTAACTCTATTTATAATCCCACTTTAGGCATAGAAATAGTAGCAATATTACACCCTACTGCTTGAAATCCTATATTTTTTTGAAAAGAATCATTTTAAGTAGAACTTTAAGAGCTCCACCATATGTTGGTAAAACACTTTGTTCAGGTGATGCAACCTATTATCAAGTTGCTTGTTCGTAGTACAGAATAGATATAAGAACTTGTTACGACCCGAAATCGGGTGTGATGGCACTTGCCTTTAACCCACCGAGGCAGGTCAGCCTAAAATAGAAATAATTAAAGAAATGCGGAAGCTAAAAAGATAATATGATCTAGAAAGGAAAAAAACAAGCATAAGACTGGAATAACACAGTCTATAACCATCCCAGAACTTGGTATCATGTGTACCAACCTCTAATATAACAGAATTTAAAGAAATAAGTACAAGTCTCAATGCCTTTGCTTCTCAAATAGAACCCAAAAAAAAAAGGTAAAACAGAAGTCTGAAGGTACACCGAGAAGAACTGGTTGCTATCTTTCAAACTGTCTCAAAGGTCGATCCAATAAGAAACGAAAGGTCAAGAGGTACCGGGCTCAATACCTACACAAGTATAGAAGCAAGGGTGAGTACCTAACAACATATTATCCAACAAATGAATTATAAAACCTAGTAAAACAGTAAAGAACATAAGTGTTCCTTCTATCCTAATCACATACCTCCAAACTACAAACCTGCGTGCAGGAAAACCCAACAAACACAACATATATAATATATACACATTCATGCATATTAGTTCAGTCAATATTACCACTTCGGGGAAATATAGCCAACAAGGAGCATATATCCGGAATAAACAGGCATAAACAAGCAACTCAATATCCCACGTACAATTTCATAACGAATGAGGTGTAATATGATGCAAATGCAATGTCAACTAATCGTGATGCATGTCTGTCCTACGATACACATCCGCTAATCAACTCAGTCCAGAACCCGTGGAGGTCTCACTTAGACCATGTTTCCGTCGGAAATGACCTCGGCAACATCACATGTTGGAATATGACCTTTGCAGCTGGAAATGACTTCTGCAAATGTTACCCACCGGAAATACATTGGGCGCTGGAATGTTACCTCGCCCATATCATGACTGGTAGAGACCTCGGCCCCCCAATTGTCAATATCTCTCTCAATAACCTTGACCGGCAATAACCTCGGTCTCAAGGATCAATAATTCTCTTTCATCCCATTTCCACAATCCAATTCAAATAAGCATATAAATAGAGGGTAAGTGAATGAGATAAGAATCTCATGATGCCACAACATATAATTCAACAGAATGACATTTGATATAGCTCAACAATTACATCATCATTAATCAATAATCAACTCACAACACATGAATCATGTTCCATGTATGATTTCCACCTCAATACATCAAGTAACACTTCACTATCAATGTCTCATATTATTTCACAATACTTTTCACGTAATTTGTACATTTCAATCAATTCACATTTCATTTCAAGCCATCAAGTAGGAAATACAAGGTTCAACACACTTAACGTGGGTTAGAAATGCACTTGCCTTGGCCAACAAAGTGAAGATCAATCCAATAATCGGAGCTTTCCCTTTCTGATTGTACTCCAAAGCGTCACAATCTATCCGAAAATGAATTCATAATCATAATTCGAAACCAAAGACACCAAAATCAAGCAATTCGGGGAAAAGGGTGAAACAATCCAAACTTTCAATACTGGAAAACTAGATGGAAATCTGAAGATTTTTACATAGAAATAATCCTTGAGGTTTTAGAAATCTAACGGCGAAACCCGTTTCCAAAAAGGAGTTGAAATGAGTCTACAATCACCATTTTTATTTTGTAAAACAAAGTCCATGAAATCTTCAACAACAACAATATACCCAATGGAATCCCACAAGTGGAGGCTAGGGAGGGTAGAATGTACGCAGACCTTACCACTATCTCATAGAGGTAGAGAGGTTGTTTCTGGAAAACCCTCGTCTCTAAATGACTCAAAAATTCAAAATTTGGCAACTTAAGCCTTCAAAACTCCCTTTTTTTTAAGTAAAAACTCAACTTTTACAAAATTTTCAAAAATCGGCTTTCAAAATCATCAAACACGATTCGGGGAAGCTGTCGGGAGTGGTAAAATGGTAATTTTTTCAGAAATGCCAAAAATGACCTTCATGGTCATTATAGAACTTCACAGTTAAATCGGGATAATACAAACTTTACAGACACATTTTTAGTTATATACTACTGCTAGCGTACTTCAACAAACCTGAGTTATATACCTACTTCCCGCTAATGACTATATGAATAACTAGTTAGATTGATAAAAGAGGAAAACTACCACATGCTGGAACTTGGAAGCTATCTTTTCATTTTAGATGTCATATTAGCTGAAATATTTACCTTTCCCTTTCAATTGTGTTCTATAGGCTGGAAACATGGGTGTCCTACAAGGTGCCGTAAGATTTGACCACACTAGGGGATACAAATTCTCAACTTACGTTCAGTATTGGATACGAAAATCATTGTCAAAATTGGTGGCACAACATGCTAGAGGGGTTCGAATTCCTGTATGTATTTCTTTTTCTGAAGGAAAGTTTACTCATCTTCTTTCAGTTTCATCTAGGTATAACAAAGCTTCATCTCTCTTTCTTTTCAATGTATTTTGCAGTTCACTATATGCAAAGTAATAAATCAAATACATAAAGCTCGAAAAACTCTCAGTAGGAGCCATGGAAAATATCCAGCTGATGATGAAATTGCCAAGTTCACAGGTCTATCCACAGCTAGGGTTGCAATGGCTAGTAAATGTCTGAGAGTTGTTGGTTCAATTGATCAGAAAGTTGGAGATTGTATCAGTGCGAAAGTTTTGGTAAAAATCTCTATTCCTCTCCTTTTTTTTTTTTTCTTTTAAATAGGTAGACTTAACAACAACAACAACAACATACCCAAGTGGAATCCCACAAGTGGGGTCTGGGGAGGGTAGAATGTACGCAGACCTTATCAAACCTCATAGAGGTAGAGACCCTGTTTCTTGGGAACCCTCGAAAATAGGTAGACTTATTGTCTCTGCTAATTTTGTACGTTATGATATGAAAGCTTGAAGAACGTGGATACCTGTTCCTTATCACATCTTTGTTTAGTGAAACTAGAAATGTACCTTGAGCACTTTTACCATTCTTATCTAACAACTAGGCTTTCCTGCTACATTGCTTTCTGGAAAAGTATTGTAACGCGATAGACTCATTGCTTGGCAGGAACTCACACCTGATAAATCAATTACAAGCCCAGAAGAAACTGTCATGAGGCAAGACATAATAGACAACATGTATGCCCTTTTGGAAAGCTTGGATCCGAAAGAACAGCAAGTAATATATTTTAGGTTTGGTCTTGAAACTCATCAGCGGAAATCACTCGAGGAGATTGGGAGGCTTTATGGAGTTAGTAAAGAATGGATTAGGAGAATAGAACGAAGAGCTCTCACGAAATTAAGAAGCGCGGATTATTTCCAACATATAACTCAGTACTCTATGTAGATCTATACATTGCATTAACATGTGTTTTACCAGCTTGTAAACCTGATCTCAGCGTCAAATTTTCTTGTATACACAGACCAGTCATATAGTACTATTGAAGCCTCTTATGTTCTGCATCTTGTATAGTATAAAGACGTGTGATGAATAAAATTACTTCATTGGTTTTCAGCACTCTACATCATGCGTTGGCAAAAGGAAAAACTACACTATTATTTTTTATATTCACAATTATTACTGTTCATAGCTATATTATCAATTTTATAGTAAAAAATTAATTATACATGCACTTACCATATATATCAATCAAATGTCCAGTCATATTCAATGTTTCTAGCTTACTGTGATTTGATTTTTTTTTTTTTTCAATTTTTCTTCTATTTTATTGGTATTACTATAGTTATGTGTGGAAAATATTCAATGTATTCACTTGTATTGTTTCTTGTTATATATTTGTATTCATGTGATTTTTCAATTGCAAGGTAAGTATCAAACACGCTTTAACATTTATAAAGCCCTTAAATAGTTAGACATGTGTGTTTGCATCAATTTTTGTATTTTATATCTTGTGTATTTATATTGAAAGATATTGATATGTAGTATATGCTTTCATATGCTTCTGAATTGAATGATAAGTACTAAATGCATTCCACATGGGTATACTTTTGAATTTTTGTATTTGCTTGTATTTGAAATCCACTGTTACATAATTATATTCATATACATTTTGTATTTAAATATACAAAGAAACTTGATATATTTCACGAAAAAAAAGTGAATATAACATGTTTGAATCAAATGAAAACAATTAAATCACACATAAATGGATATAACATGAGATTTTAATGCATTAGATATTAAAAAAATTGGCAATTTTTACAAACAAAAACAAAATACAACTTGCTTGATTAAAATGAAAACAATTAAATATAAGTAAATTTAGCCTT
>JAABOM020000103.1:15163617-15182560 GCA_011800125.2 Solanum clarkiae
TCCCCAAACTTTTTAATTTTAATCCAATCGAGGACTTCCGATTCAAAATTTAATTATGCACGTCGAATTCACTTGATGCTCTAATCATGAACCGAAAAACTTAAGTTCAACTCACGCAACATTCACAATACAATTTTCCCAATTGAATAGTTATACCTGATTTAAGAACTACGGGGTCTAACATTAATTTTATTTCTTCAAATGTAAATTTATCAAAAGATGAATGTATACAAACATTATCAGAATTTAAATCACATAAATTTTTTTGGTTTTCAATGTTCATTTACATATATAAACATATTTATAAGCATATTTACATATATCAAACCTAATAAATAAAAATCAACTGATCTATCTATAGAAGCAAACAAGAAATAGAAATTTAATAAAGACAAAAAAAAATCTCATTTGAGCAAAACCTACATCAAAAGCAAGTAGAAGGAAAAAAAACACCAACACTCATCTCAAAATTCTCCAACAATAATACGTTTGAACTCCTCATTTTTCATCTAAAAATCCCTCAAAATTAAAAAATCTTTTGTTTGGACTGGTAGCTAAAAGAAAGTCTTCGCAGAGCATTAATTATTGTTTTAAATGATTTTTTTACTTTGAAGAAAGAAAGAAATAAAAGAAAATAGAATATTAGGTAAAAACATAGAAATATTACAGATAGACACATAGTGAGAGAAAGAGAGAGACCTGAAAGAGTAAACAATGTAGTAGTGAATGTTAATTCAATTAAAAATTAAAAATAGACTTAGAACAAGTGTGTTTTCATGTGTCTTCCTATACACAAAGTGCAAGGCACGTACAATTAACTAATAGGTAAAGCGATAAGTAAATGACATAAATAGAGCAGCCACATAAACAACCTCATCAGGAAAATAAGGGAGAATGTAGAAGATGCAACCTTTGAATAATAATAAGAAAAAATTGTCTAACTACATATAAATTTTTTAAAACTTATTTACTATTCTTCCCTACAGTATTTTAAAATATTTAAAAAATCCCTATTTCTTCTCCTGAAAACCTTCCATGCGGATACGTAATTTCTTGTCCAAATTTTTTCAAATTTAAAACATATTAACTTTCAAACTTCACTCCCTCCAATTTCTCGCCTAAAACTACGAAGATGGTTATCAAATTTGAATTTCAAAATTTTCATATATGCTCTCTGACTTTGTAGTGTGCGTTCATCATCTTCTTCATCTCTTTTTGTTTTATTTATTTTTGATAACTCATGGATAATGCTCCTTCATTCAGTATTAGGATTACCCAATTACCAAAGTTTGATCGTATAGATGACTATGAAAATTTTGATTGGGCTGAAATTAGGTCAAAGAAGATTTACGATCAAGTATACATGAAGAAATTGAAAAAAATTGCAACATCTACTTCCATTGTCAAAGTGCAAAAAGCCCCCCCCCCCCCCCCCCCAAAAAAAAAAAAAAGAAGGGATAGTTGATTACTCAAGATTTTGTTGTTTTTTATACACTTTTTTTAGGTTATTTTTTTTGTATCGAATACAACAATTGCAAATATTGCACTTTGAAATATGTAAAATTTTGTATTATTTACATCAGTTTGTGATACAATATTGTAAAATTGTTTATTTTTTGAACCAAATGATATAAAGTCAGGTTATGTATCGATTTTTTTATCAAGTACAACATAGAGGATACACAATTATCTGAAGAATTTTTTATTTTGTATGTAGTACACTATTCTAATACAATAATTGTGTGTTTCTGTTTATTTTGTCTCAATACAATCATTCATATACAGAAATTAAGTTATGTGCACTTTTTTGTATAAGTTGAATGAACTGTGCTTATTTTATATCCAATACAAAATTCTTGAATACAATATATGTGTTTATATTTATTTTGTTTCAAGTATAATCAATCATGATACAAAAATAAGTTATGTACAATTGTTGTATCAAGTATAACAGAGGAGTCTGATTTTGTATCTGATTTTCAATTCTTTTGTATTATTGGTAACTAACATTACTTTCCTAAATCCATGAATGTCGCAATAATATAGACACATTCATCATTCATCAATTGCAAAATGATGTTGATGGCATTTTTTTTACATTTATCTGCAAGTTTTTTTATTTGAATCGTGGAAAGAAGCTGTAAATTTACCCTTTTTTTTAAAAAAAAAATTTTTGAAAGGCTGTTTCAAATGGAAAAGTTTCACATAAATTAGATCTGCATGATTTTAGGGATAAATCACAGTTTACTTCTCTTTTTCGTTCAAGTGAAACTGTTAATTAATGAAGTGTAATTTTTGTATCAATTTGAGATTTAATGTATCTACACTTCTCATAAATTGAGAGATTTTTGGTAAAATTTAAAAGAATAGGGATGAATGATAATTATTACTTTACAGTATGTGATTTATAAAATTTATCATAATAATAAAACTAAAGGTAAAGTGGAAGAGGCAAATGACTATATTGCCTTGAGTTTTCAATTTAATAAAATTGGAATGGACAGCAGCCTTACAAGAGGCAAATGACTAAATTATCCCCAGTTGTCAATTTAATGAAATTGGAATGCACAGTAACTTTTGGACTGGTAAATGATTAAATTGTCCTCAATTTTCAATTTCAAGACAATTAACAGGCATGTTGAAACTGTATCTTATATATAAGAGATAAATCGTAAAGAAGTACAAACTATATTTATTCTCAAAATATGAGCTATGTGGCGTAAATATTTTTTAAAAATACACATTGATCACTATTTTTCACGAAAGATGCCTTTTAATTTTATTAATATTTTAAGTCAGTAGAATTATTTTTTCCTTTAATTACTATTATATAACTTAATTATAATTCTGGCATTATTTTTATGCCATTTAAAAAATAATATTTATTAATATAAAATATATGTGCAAAATAAATATTTTTTCCTCCCTCGAATAATAAGAGTAAGTCTTTTCTTGACTCATTTCGTAACTACTAACTCTAATTGGTATCAAAATCACTTTTAAACAATTTAAGCCTTAAATACTCATAAACTTCAAAATGTCTCCACTTTTCAATAAAATTTCAAAAATAGACCTATGAATTGATCGAACATGATCTGAAGCAACTATCGAGAGAGATAAAATAATAATTTTTTTTCAAAAATACCAAAAATAACCTACAATTTAGCTTTGACAAAGTAAAAATTTCCTTAAAGGAAATGCATACTAATACCCAAAATAAAACGTCAAAAATTTTACATTATGTCAAACTCGCTTTAATTTACACAATACAAATTAAATGCATTAATCTCCAATCTAGCACTTAATCTTTCGAAAATTGACATTCATCACTAGTTTTATTCTGTATTTATGTTAATATTTTTTTATCCTAATTTGCTATTGTAAAAGAAGAAATATGCTAAATATAAATATAAAAATGATAGCACAATCCCAAGATAAATTAATTGTTTGCTATAAGCAAATTCATTTTCAAAATTTTCATTTATTACATTTAAGAAAACCGACAATTTCTAAATGTGCTATTATATGTATATTTCCATAGTGGAACATTGGTAAAATTACATGTACTAACTTTACATATATAAACTTTTAAGCAAAACATAACTACAAGCTATATTTATTATTCGATCAAAGTATGAGGAAGAGTAAATATTTTTTAAATGAACATAGATCATAATTTTTTTCATAAAAGAAGGCTTTTGATTTTGTTAATATTTTAAGCCAATAAAATTATTTTTCCTTTAAGTACTATTATAGAACTTAATTATATATTTTCTTATGTTATTTAGAAAATAATATTTATCAATATGTGTAAAATCAACCTTTTTTTTTCAATATGAGTAAGTCACTTCTTAATATTTTCTTAAAACATTTGTAAGTCAACATATTTAGTAAAAATGTTTTCTAAGTAGTCCAATTTAATGGGGAAGGTAGAATACAATTATGTAAAAATACTCCCACCTAATCCCAAACCTTTTACCTATTCCTCACAATTAAACAAAAACCCCAATCCCATGTCTCCCCTTCCCCTCATCTTCCTTGTCATTTCACTTTTTCCCCATTTGCTCACCTCATCTCCCACTTTCACCTCTCTCTCTCTCTCTCTCTCTCTCTCTCACACACACACACACACACACACACACACTCACTAAAACCCCTTTTCTTCCTAACCTCTCTGTCTTCTTTCCCACGAGATTCTCCATCAAAAATAGAAAAAACATATATATTCTAGGGTTTTCTCTTCTTCAAAAACTGTGTCTTTTTCTATTTTTATAGCTGTTTTTCTACTTTTTCTTGCAAAAAGCCAAACTGGTTTTGGCTAACTATAAGCTTAATCTTTGTTTGGGCGGAGTTTCTGAGGTGGGTTTTTCTTCTTCTTCTTCTTCGTTTTGCGATGCAATCCGATCTTTATCACTCTCTGATGTGATGACTATTCTTACTAGTCAATGGCTTTATCTCTATCTTTCTTCGCCCCACTTCATTTGACTCTACTCTTCTTGGTGTTTTTCGTAACCCCTTTAGCGATTTCTGGGTATTCAGACGAGGATATCGACTCTGAGTTCATTCTTTTCCATCAAGATTATACCCCACCAGCGCCGCCACCACCGCCGCCGCATCCCCCGTCGGTATCATGTGAGGATGATCTCGGTGGTGTCGGCTCCTTGGATACAACTTGTAAGATTGTCTCCAATCTCAATATAACCAAGAATGTGTATATAGAAGGAAAGGGGAGTTTTTATATCCTTCCTAATGTCACCTTAAATTGTACTTCTTTGGGTTGTGAAATTGGAATTAATGTCACTGGGAACTTTACTTTGGGTGAGAATTCTGTGATACTAGCAGGAACTTTCCAGCTGGTGGCAGATAACGCTACCTTTAGTAATAGTTCTGCTGTGAATACCACTGGTTTGGCTGGTTCAGCGCCTCCTCAGACGAGTGGAACACCACAAGGAGTGGAGGGAGCAGGTGGGGGTTATGGAGGAAGAGGGGCTTGTTGTTTGACGGATGGGAAGAAGAATCAGGAGGATGTCTGGGGCGGTGATGCTTATGGATGGTCCACGTTGCAAACACCATGGAGTTATGGAAGCAAAGGCGGGACAACCAGTAAGACTGTGGACTATGGTGGGGGTGGAGGTGGGAGAATAATGCTGTTGGTGGACAAGTTTCTAGAGGTGAATGGTAGTGTGTTGGCTGATGGAGGTGATGGAGGTGTCAAAGGTGGCGGCGGCTCTGGTGGTAGCATCTTCATCAGAGCTTATAAGATGTAATGTTTCTTTTGCTTTATTTTCTTTTCTTACTATATATTTAGGATTTCAATTTTCAGCATCACTCTGTGGCCTTGATTTCCTCCATATTATTAGTAATGTCATTTATTGAGTGTTAGAAATGTGGATATTCTTCGATATTGCTATTCTTGTGATTCCATAATTCTTAATGTTTAGTAGGTTCATAGGTTTGTGTTGGAAATGTGTTTCCTTTCTATAGGATGATGACTCGTTAGACAATGCATGGATAGGAGATAGTAGAGTTGTTTTTGAGGGAATACATGGAGCTCTGCACCTGTGGGACAAACAAAAGGAGCTTGTCACTTGTAAAGTTGCTCCAACATGTAGTTAGTATGACATACAATTTTGGTTTGCACTGGATATTTTGTGAATGATTATGTCATGTTTCAGTTAAAATCTTCAGCGAATGCATGGTATCATATCACTGTAAAATGTGCTAAAACCAAATTTTCTCACACAAGTATGAGACTGTACTTGCTCGCATGGTTGTTTTGACATCATTAAATATGTTAGCTAGATACATGTGATCAGGCTTGAAGAACCATGCCTGAAAGTATCAAAATAAGTTGGTTTAGGAGGATGGAGTTGGCTGAATGTGCTGAGATATCATCAGGAACATGGAGGTTAGTAAGTAGAAGAAGAAAGATACACAAGGTGCGAAATTTATTGCTATTAGCTCAAGTGAAAACAGGAGTAGATTAATCTATATTAATGCACTAGGATTGGAGGTGTGCTTCTTGGGAACCTTCGTGGTGGTGTATGAAAGGTAGTAATTTTATCTAATGAATTTCCTATATAGCTAGAAGCCAGTGTGAAAAGAAAAGATAAGATACATCTGTGCTTGGTGTCCATGATGAGAAAGAATTCCTCTGTGCTCTGCTAGGAACAGCGTGCACATACTCCCTGTCAAGACATAGACTACTCATAGAGTTCGGGTGGAAGTGTCATACTGACAAAAGGGAGTACATCTTTATTTGGTAACAAATAAAGCTTGGTGGCTTTTTTGGGAGTACAAGCTCTGCCCCTCTATAGGTCTTAAACATGAGACACATATGGTATTTTTCCAATGAGGTTTCCTACTTAAGACTTAAATTCTTATAGAACATGATCCTTAAAGACTTTTTTTGATAATGATAATGATTCTTAAGACTTAACTCTTCTGTTATTTTAATTCTACATGATAGCACTAATTCTTTAACATTCTAACTCGTCCCTTCAAACTGAAACTGGGAAACGGATTTTAATATGCCTTTTTAAGTGGGAATCATTCCAAGAAACTAAGAGATCTTTTCAAAACTGTAGTATCAATAGAAAAAGCTTATGAACGATGAAAACCACTGATGATACCCAAGCGGTAGCACCGACATATGACCTTCACATTGAAAACAACAGTTTATTTTTTCCGTTATACCAAAAGGATGTGCTTTTCATGCCAGGAATATGGATTGAATCGTGAAGTTCATGTCTTGGTTCAGACAATAAATACAGTACTAACCTACACTTTGCTGCATCAGTGCGGTGGGTGATATTGAAGGAAGAAACCAGAGAATTTTAAAAGAAAGAAAGGAAATCATTGTGAAGCACAAGAACAAATGTATTTATAGTCTATATCTTTGGTGTAAAACAATGGATGCAAAACAATATGTATAGTTTGATAGTTCCGTAGTCACTTATATGTGTACTTAAGAAATTATATTGTATTGTATAGTGCATGCGAGTACACCATTTACACTTTGTTTGGATGGTGGTTATGTATTGGTTCGTAATGTATCATATTGTATTGTTTTAATGAGTACAATGTTTGGATAGCTTGTATCGTTCTCCACTGTTACATAATGTCACACATCCATAATTTGAATGATAAACCTATAAGAAATTGTTGGATATGTGATAGAGTTACTATGAAAAGGTAGGGCAAATGATCAAATAGAATTATTAAATAATGAGTAAAGTCAAGTCAACATGAGAAGAAAATATTAAGGTAATGAAGCCATCACACCAAATCGATTGTTACACAAAATGGGTCTTTTCATTGATACCTGATGATGGATTTAAATGATTCGATATAATGAAATTTAAGTAATAATGAAAGCAATCATTGTTTTTGATCTAACAACACAATACAATGGGTAACAACCATCCAAACAAGGTGTTAATAAATGTGCCATGTGATTAAAAAGATCCTAATATATTCATGTAGTTTTTCAATTTATAAGAATGGGAACAATGTGTACTTCATAAAAAAAAAGGACGGGAACAAAGTTTACTTCATCAAAAAGAAACTAGGCAAAGGTTTTCCTATCAGACAGACAAACAAAGAATGGAAGAAACATGTAGCGTAGGTACTTGATGTTACGGATCAAAGAATGGTGGTGATTGCCATCAAGGAAGGGATGATGAAGGGTTTAAAGGATGTGAAAGATCAAATGAATGGACTGATGCATTAAATTCTGATTATCACATGCCTGTGAAAAGTAACTGAAGCTTTGTATGTACTACTGGGAGCTGGCTCTGTGAACTGGCAGAATGATTTGTGGTAATGTTTCATCAAAAAGTAGGAATTCTTTCCTGAAGTTCTAATGTTTATTTGAATTGAGTGGCATCCTGATTCTCTGAATTGTTTTATGCTGTTTAATTAATCAAGTCAATTCATTGATGTCATGTCATTGAGGCATCTAGGAAGGTGCCTCCTAAAGATCAGGACATGGATAGATGAGACTCAGGGACTCCAGAAATGAACCCAAGCGTCTTTAGACTTGAAGCTTTAGAAGTACAGTTTTGGCTTCGAGAGCTAGGTGAATTAAAATTATTATAACCTTCACTATCTGGAATAAGCTTCTGGTTCTAGGTTTTCATGCCTTGTATTTGAATAAAATGCTAATCTAATATCTTGAGTAAGGTTCTCCCTTCAATTTTCCATGTAAATTCATTGATGTAGAGAGTGTCGAAGATGGATAGGGTAAGCAGCTCCGTACGCCATCCGGATGTCAGCAGTTTCTGTCCTAAGGCAACGTCTCTTTGAGGTTAAAGGCCTCTTAAACATCATCCCGAAAATATGTATGAATATGCTCATTTTAACAAATTGAGGAGTTATATTTGGCACTCGAGTAGATATTTGTAGTGAGTGGTGTGAAATACTATTATGAGAACTTGCAATTTAACAGGTATTTTTGTTTTTGATAACTGAGAAATCTCAATTGGGTTAGTTACCCCAACATTTATCGGTTCGCAAGTTAAAAAATTGGGCCTTCCTTTATTGTTGAATCATTGCTTTGGGGCCTTGCAATATGAATAAGGTCTTTGTTAGAATTACAGTATATTTTTCAGGTCCTTGCTCATGCTTTGGCTATCATTGGTGCAGTATCCTAATTCTGTTTAGAAGTCTTGTTTCTGTCAACCTTCTAAAAAAATTTCTTGTTGTGTTCTTTTATGGGGGGCAAAGCTTTTCGAAGAGCATTATGGTCCTTGCGATTTTTTTCAAAATAAAAAGAATATACCAATGTGAACTAGAGAGGCATTTTTGGGTGAGAAACAATAATTTTCTTTTAAAATTGGGACCAAACATTCTTTTACTGAGTTACAGATAGCTGAATACATGGAAATTTTGGAGGACACAATATGCTCACACACATAATTATATTTTCAAAAAGGTAAGCAGAAGATTTCTCGGATGTGCTCTCTCTAATCCTTCTTGGTGCTTTATAATAAAATCTTTACCTTTAAATCAGAAGTGAGGGAGGTAGAGGATGACGACTTTTAGAAATTTGGTCGAATCAAATACTTCAATGGACATAAGGGGCATAGTTTTCGTCACTAATGCATCAATTTCCAAGGTGTTTTGCTTGTGCACCCTCGGGATTAGTCGGGGCTCAAAGAGACTCGGACACCAGGTGCAAATAAAAAAAAAAATTCCAAGGTGTCTTCATGAATGCATCAATTTCATAAATTTTGACATCAAAGTGGATATAGTCATTACTAATTATACAAAAGGCTCTAAAATAGCAGCACATCAGGAAAAAAAATCAATGTGACACTTGATGTTGGGATCTTCTGGTTCTGCTTGATCTATCTCCCTGTTGATTCTGTTTGTCTTTTCACAAATTTCTTTTGATCCAAAAAAGATCCTAATAAGTCCTCTTTTTTTCCTCACAAGTTGTTCCTGCACCTAAGAAAGCTTTGCCAAAATAAAATAAAAAACGGCTCTCTTAAGGGGATTAAACCCTGAAGCTCGGTGAAGCTAAGGTTGTATGCTTCACCTCGCTTAGTTGCCGCTTCGGTGTACACGTCAATGTGCTAAGGCAGCCGCACCTTCACCTATGGATTCTGTCTCTGAGGGCACAACATGGTATATGTAGCTGACTCGATAGTGTTTCCTTTTTTTTTTTTTTTTGATAGCCGAGAAATCCGTCTGTGGCCCGCTCTTTTTTGCGCTTTGACTACTATGAAAAATATGGAAATAGTGTTGGATTGTTTTCTAGTAGACTGACATTGATGAGTTGACAAATTTCAAATGCTGTGGGAATGCTGGGTTGGTATTGGACTCAACAACTGTGTGAACTTGAATTGGCATTGGTGTTAGATGTTAGTATGTTCAAATTCGTTCTCTAAGATATGCTGGCCATGCTTGCTAGCTCTTTTGTTCTGGCAGATGTGTAGTGTATGATTCCCTGGACTTCTCACACAGGCAGACAGTACCTTGCTGTCTACATCAACTTTGTTTTTTTTAAACCTAGTAAGTTAGTTTTTATTATGCTGTAGGTAAAAGCCATCATTGTTCAAGGTTCACTTCTGAAAATTGTGTATAGAAGGTCACCTTTTTTTTTTTTTTTTTTTTTTAAAAAATAAGGGTGTGCAGAAGGTTACACCTTTTTTTTTAATAAGGGTGTAAAGAAGGTTACTTTTTTGTATAAGGGTGTATAGAAAGTTAAGAGACAAATGGTAGAAACCTGCTCCAATGCACTTATAGTACCTTCCTGGATGATCCATATCTTTTGAGTATCAGCACTGTGAACAAGTAATTTCCTTCTTTCACTTTTACGTAATTTTGAAACATTTAAAAATGGAAGCCCAAGGAGTTGACTTAGAAGTTTGACAATAGGTAATAAATAGAGATGGACTAGATCAGAAGTTTGACAATAGGTAATAAATAGAGATGGACTAGATCGTTTCTACATTTCATTCTCCAAAACTACTTGTGAGTTGCTTGACAGTGTCTTTGGCGACTGTGCATCCCATAACTTTTCAAGCTGAATTAGTTGAAATGTGGAACATGGAAGACTTTATTCATGTAATTTCTATTTTTCTGATGACCTTCCCCCTATTATGTCTGGTAATAAAATAGAGGGTTTGTTTTTTATCAATTAAATAGGGGGTTGCTGTGACCTATACTCTATTTTTTCCCTATGTTTGTGGAGCATATAAATTTCTGACCAAATGTGGGAGGGTATGGATAACCCAATGGTGTGACCTAGTGGTCAATGAAGTGGGAGGAGAAACATGAAGTCCCAAGTTCAAATTCCGATGGAAGCAAAGAGCTCTTGGATTTTTTTGAATCTGCTTAAGTCTTGGTGGAAGGAGTTACCCGTGATCTATGTTGATGGGATGTAGCAGGTACACGATGAAATAGTTGAGGTCAGCACGAGTTGGCTTGGACACATTATCATTGCAAAAAAAGAAGAGGGAGGATAGGAACAGAAATCATAGCAGAATCGGGAAAAAGGGTAATTGTGTGGGAACATCTCTACTAAAGGAGTATTTCGATAGGATGGAGCTGCCGTGCCATGACCATAGAAGTAATGACGAAGAAAACTATACGATGTTAGACCATCTGTGTTTGAGTTTTGCTTCTAGAAAAGATGATAAGCTACAAATGAGCATGTTTTGTAATTTACACCAAGGTGGATTTACTGACGGATGGTTAGTACAATAATACACTAGACCTTCCAAAACTCTAGCAGATATCTATGCGACATGTTATTTCATGTCAACACACTACAGCAAACAAACAATAGAGATATATTTCCATTTGTATTGATTCTCAATTCCTGATTTCCTTCCTAAGTTATCATATTCCTCTCTGTATGAGACGATAGTTACACAGTGGGGTGCTCTTCCATATCTTCCTCATCTTGTTCATGCTTTAGCATGCCAATATCACTCCAAGCACTTATGGTATGTAGATTGGGGGACAATAACTTTGTAGCAGAACTTATAGAAAAAATAACTTCGCAGCAAAACTCCAACATAAATTAGGTAATCCACATTTTTTCAGTGGTTCTTGCACATACAATAGAGAGTAAGAATGGTGCATTTTCTTCTTTTTATATGTCAAGCGCCTAACATAATACGCCATGAAGATAGTGTCACTTTGCTTTTCCCTTTTTTTAAAGAAACCAAAATAAATAAATAAATATATTCTAAAAGGCACATGAAAGAGACCAGGGGACAGTCCATGGCAGGAAAACATAAGCACTTACTCTTTAAAAATTCTTCTATTCATTCAACACTTGAATTTTGACCTTTTATGAGAACCTAGGAGATGAGATTACTAGGCTATGAAGCTTGCCTAGCTGGGTGACAGATACAAATTGGCCAGTTTTAACGTTAAGCATCACTAGGCGACTACAACTTAAATTGAGAGGATCAATGGTTTTCTTCTTAAAATAACTTTTCCCACCTGATATGTAGTGCACGTATAAAAATGCTAAGCTATTCTAAGTCTGCAGTATCTCCTTAGTTTACTGGATCGAACCAAATGTTTAGCTTGAATGTTTACTTTTGTAATCAAGATATGTTTCTTATGCTTGGTGTATTCTCATATATTGGACTGACCTGGAACAACACAGTGGCTTTGTTGACGTTTTCTTACAATTGCCTAGCCCAGTTTATTGGTTTTTTTTTTTTTGGGCAAAAAAGAGTCAAATGCCTTTGCCTGCACTTCCATGTAACTGTTCCTTTTTTACCAAATGCAGGACTGGAATTGGTAGAATAAGCGCTTGTGGAGGTGATGGTTTTGCTGGTGGAGGTGGTGGAAGAGTTTCTGTGGATATTTTTAGTAGACACGATGAACCAGAAATCTTTGCATATGGTAAGGCTATGTTTATCTTGCATGTTTAATGATCTTCCACTACAAACATCTCTTATATGGAGAGCTTTTAAATAGTTGAGCAAGGGAGCCAAGCTTTGGAGAATTGACCTTTTCATGCTTTTGGATTTTGTATTGCCAATGGTCAATTAAACAATTAGCTGTCTCTGCATAGCAACTATTCCCTTAGTAGGTTCATGCTTGATCTCTCGTCTGGATGAAAAAGTTTTTCTAGAGATACTTGTAATAATCCTCATCATTTGGGGTTTAGTATGTACTTGATTGTGGCCTTTGGATAGGTAAAATGCTTGATTTTTCTCTTCATTTTGTTCAGCTAACTTAAGCCAATGCAACCTCCTTTTTCTGCTTGCAGGAGGAAGCAGTCGTGGTTGTGCAGAAAATGCTGGTGCAGCAGGAACTTTCTATGATAATGTTCCCCGCAGTCTTACTGTCAACAACCACAACAGATCAACTTCTACAGACACACTTCTGTTGGATCTTCCCCAGCCACTTTTGACGAATGTTTATATTCGCAACCATGCTAAGGCTGCTGTCCCCTTGCTGTGGAGTCGTGTTCAGGTTGATGAATCTTTCTTTTCCATTTTCAGTTCTTTCATGGAAGTAACTATTCCTTTACCTCAATCAATTGAACTTATTTGACACTGATTCTATTGAGTGAAGCATCATAGAGAGATTAAATTCAAAAAAGTATCATAGAGAGATTAAATTTTCACTGAGCCATGGTAAGAAGTTTGTTTGTTTCCATTATCAAAAGAGAATTTTTTCTGTTTATTCTCTAGAAAGATAGTCCCATCCTACTCTTTTCTTCTATATTATGCATACCAAACCCTTGCCCTCAGGATATTATTAGATATATATCTAAATGATTGCTGCATCCTACTGTCTAGAGAACTCATTTTTCTACTAAATGAAATGGGAAAAGAAAATTTTTGCTTTTGTTGGTTTAGTGTTTATGGCTCCACTTTGTGTTTCCTAGATTAGGCGTCTTTAACTTATTTTTTTTTATTTTCTACAAATGGTTTTTGGATTGGAGACAAGGGGTTGGTGTGGTTTCCTCAATTTATTTGTACTCTACTAATGGTTTACGTACTTTTAAGTTGTACAGATAACCTGATGCCTTGTCAGATAATTTTTCAAAATTGAGTTATGTTCCAAATTATGGAACTCATGTTAATTCTAGATTATGTGTCACGGGATGGGCATTGAAGCTGAAAAGGTTAAGTTTAGCTTGACATCTAACTTCTTTTCATCCAAAAAGAACTTGATTTCCTTACGTGTGAAAGGAATAAGTAAAAGATAGCAGAGAAAAAGTCCCAAGAGGATGGGGGTCCAAGCGCTCTGAAAGAATGGAACTGATTCAAAAGACTTCAATTCTTTTTCTTTTTTCAGTGATGCAGGCCTCTTTGTTAAAAAAATTCTCTTTAATAACAGACCTTTTAATCGATGAATTTAGTTAATTCTGAAGCCTAAATAATCCATTTACTTTTGCCCCCGAAAAGCCAAACAAGTGAGTGTTTGTTTTCACCTTGGGGTGATCTGATGAATGCCTTATGAAACTTTGCTAGCATATAGCATCATTGTGGTTCTCTAGTTTCCTTCTGTTTGCACCCCTGCCTTTGGTTTTCCGGTTATGACTCTATTTTATCTCTCTCATATAGGTCCAAGGTCAAATTAGCCTTCTGTGTCATGGAACACTGAGCTTTGGGCTGGCACGTTATGCGATGTCAGAGTTTGAATTATTAGCAGAAGAGCTTTTGATGAGCGATTCTATAATTAAGGTAAGCGGTAGAATTTACTTGCAAGGACATATTTTGTTGTTTCTTTATCATTGTAGTGGCCCCTTGAGTCTTTTTTCTTTTTTTTTTGGTTATATGGAAGTGCTTATGGAGTGGTTTAATTGGAAACTCTTTTCCACTCTTATTTTTCGTTTACAAGTGTCTTGGTAAACTCTCGCTGTTCGAATCTAGCTCGTTTGAATCAATTTCTAGCTGTTCTCTGGATGTCAAACTTTTAATGCATTTACTTGTATTGACCACTGGAAACATCAATACGTCCAATTGCATGGTGTGGGGTGCCTTTGTTTTACTGCAGAATGTAGATACTTGTTAGATGATTGCAACTATGTCAGAAGATTGTGAAACCATGCATGTGCTTCCCAAAGCTGTACTTGAAAATTGAAATAACGGCTGAACTAACCACCAGGCCTCCTCACTGTTGTTTTGTAGTATACCCTAATAACTGCTTAACTAACCAATAACTATAATGGTCTCCTTGGAATCTTGCTTTTTCTGATACTGTAATATAAAATCATAACAAATTTTAAATGAAGAGAAAAGGCTCCAGGAGTAACCATAGCTGAATAGACTAAAACAGGCTTCTTTAGCTTTGGTACCAGCTTTTCAGTCTGCTGTATCTTTGCTTCTTGTACTTAAAACTTAAAAAGTGCTTCATAAAAAAAAAACCCTTAAAACGTGACTCTCCTTTTACTACATATGTCAAAAGCTGTCAGGTATCGCCGCAGCTCTGGATTTTGTGCAATGTGCTGTCTTTCCACCACTAGTTAGAAATAGGCTAGAGCATTCCCTGGAACAGGCCGTAGAGAGGTATTCAACAAGCGCCACTCAACTGCGCTAACTAAGCCCTCCATAGAAGTTCAAGGAAGTAAAGACTGGAAAGATTGTGGTCCAGCACCATTTTTCTTTTATTGCAAAAATGATTTGCATGTCTAAGAGCAAACGAAGAGTTTATATTTTGCTTTCCATGTGGATTGTTTTGGGGTGATACGCAGCCAAATGACTTGGGATCCTTTGTATGTTGTTCTTTATTTTGATTGTATATTAATGGTTCTATCATGATTAAGAATTTATGGAAGAAACTGGAACTTTATTCACTGATGATGTCTGGTCTAAATTGCTGCTTCTGTTCTCGTCGTGTTATATGCTCTTATTATACCAACTTCATGCAGCCTTACTTTTGCTATGCTTACTTTTGGTTTCTCTGTCTTAAGTTCTTCACTGTGCTTCTAGATGACTAGAAACATGGTTCAATTGCAGCTCTTGTACTCGCTGTCCCCAATGCCATGTCTTGTATTAAGGTAGTTCTGAAGTTTCTGCAGTGATGTTATCTGACTTGGTTTTGTCCAGGTTTTTGGAGCGCTGCGAATGTCTGTCAAAATGTTTCTGATGTGGAATTCTCAAATGGTAATTGATGGTGGAGGTGATCATAATGTTGAGACGACAATGGTTGAGGCTAGTAACCTAATTGTTCTTAAGGTGCTCTTTCTTTTCCATTCCCTTCTTTTATTTGTTTTCTTTGTGCATTTGTTTATTTGAGATGTCTTCTAAATGCCATCTTATGCAGGAGTCATCTCAAATTCGTTCGAATGCAAATCTTGGAGTTCATGGCCAAGGGTTGCTGAATTTATCTGGACCGGGAGATGCTATTGAAGCTCAAAGATTAGTTCTGTCTTTGTTTTACAGTGTCAATGTGAGCAGAAATCTTGTTCTGTATCCTATTGTTTTTTTTTTGTGTTTGAGGCGCTGTGCAATAAATCTCTTAACAGGTTCTATACTTTCTTTCTCTCGACACACTTGAGTTTTCCTCGTCACTTGATGTTTTTGTGTTTTGTTATCTGTATATTGATATTTACATTGCGCTTAATAATTCCTTTTTCCTCACCCCCTTTCTGTGATATCTGATGCATGATAATGTATGCCATAGTCTACGCATCTTATGTGTACCTGCTGTTAGTGTTCCACTTGTCTCACTTGCAAGGTGGTAACTGAGCATAGTCTTTGCTCAGGTTTTCACCTGCTCTATGTTCTGTCTTGTCTTCTAAGACCCGAGGAGCTTGGTATTCCAGCTCCAGAACTTCATATCTAGTTTGAGTTGATCATTTTGTTCTGTGTACTATATCTCCTTTTAATTTCTTTTCTACTTTTCTCTTACCACATGCAGATTGGGCCAGGATCCGTTTTGCGTGGTCCTTCACGGAATGTGACAGCTGATGCTGTGTGAGTTCCCAATTATTCCTTGTCCTTTCCCCCTCTTCTTCCTTACCAAGATGCTTCTTTGTTTTGCTAATGGGATATTTGGTGCTTGGTAGGAGACCAAAGTTGAACTGTGATAGTCCAGGTTGTCCTTTTGAATTGCTTCACCCTCCTGAAGACTGCAATGTGAACTCTTCACTGTCCTTTACTTTACAGGTGCCATTATCCGCCTAGTACCTAAACAGAAATCTGTATGTGATATGTGCATTGATTGTACATTACACTTGTGCAACTCTAATACTTCCTTTATCTGCAGATCTGCCGAGTTGAAGATATCCTTGTTGAAGGCCTCATAGAAGGATCTGTTGTTCATTTCCACCGGGCAAGGACTATAGACGTGCAACCTCATGGAATTATTAGCACATCGGGAATGGGTCTGATCATAATTTCCTTCAGTTTATATTTGATGTGACCCTCTTTAAGGTTTTCTGTGTCACCCTCTTGTTTCTTTAGGGAGGGTTTAGTGATTGCTCAGATCAAATGTTGCACATTTCATCTTTAGGATATTCAAAATGTATGATAAGCTTGAGAAATACTAGTGGTATATACTATTCAATGCTTTGAGAGTTCAAATTCCTTTTGTCTCAAAAAAAGAGTTAAAATTCCATTGTTAAAGAAAGGTCAAAATATACCTTGTGTAAAAAAAAAACAATTTTAGATGCAAATTTCAATATTTAATCTGTCAAACAAATCAAGTTACTACAATTTACTTAAATCTGTCTCTAAATGTAACATTTGGCCCCATTGTTTCACCTATTCCGTTTTGTCATCTCCACAGGCTGCACCGGGGGAGTAGGCCAGGGAAAGGTTCTGAGCAATGGTCTTGGTAGTGGTGCTGGTCATGGTGGTGAAGGCGGATATGGATATTATAATGGAAGCTGCATTGGGGGTGGTATAACATATGGAGATCCAAATTTGCCATGTGAACTCGGCAGTGGAAGTGGGAATAGTAGCCTGGCTGGATCAACTTCTGGTGGTGGTGTTCTTGGTAATTTTGAGCTTGTCTTCTTGACTATAAACCCCAACTTTCACTTTCTTCCTTCTTGTAGCTTTATCATAATTTGAACATCTGATGTTTCTTTATATGAGAAGTGACCAACCTGCAGGCGAATGATATATTATAATTGGCAATGAAACAAGTTGCATAAACATCTATTGCTATACTGATTTTGTATTAGAAGTGGAAAATTCTTCATATGGCTTGAAGTCTCCTCCATAGGTAGTAGACTCATTATCATGGCATGCCGTGGGCGTAAGTGCAAAAGGCAATGTATGCTTTGTAATGCAGAAATTTAAATATTAAGCTGCAACAGTTTTAAATGCCACTTCTTTTTTTCACATCTATAGCGAGTCTTACATTTGATTGAGGTCAGACCAACTCTGCATTCATCCTATTTTGATCCAAAAATCAGATTTTATAGGATGAACTGGTCACCTCAATTACTTCAATTTTGAACGAAAGATATCATTCAAATTCTCCCTCTCTGAGTGGTATACATAAGTAGAAAACCTGCTCAAGTATATTGTTCTTTACAAATAACACACAATTATATGTACTAGTACATACCTCATTGATGCACCAAAATTTAACTAGTTACAAGAGACTAGTGGTCAAAATCATTTTCCACACTACCCTTTTTTCCCAATAAAGTACCATATAACCTTTGTCACGTGCTTTTAGATCTTCAAATCCTTTATCAGAAAGCCCAGCTGAACTTAAAATCCTTTACTGTAGAGTGTAATGTCCGTTGTGTTCATTGTGATCAAAAGCGAAAAGTGCAAAAAAGCTCCAAGGTTGGGGCTTTAAGCGCAAATAAGCGTGAGCAAAGATTAATAGTTTAGCAGCCTCTTGAGAAAATGCTCATTCACAAGGAAAAATACGTCTTAGAACCTTGATGATAACACTGAAGTGCACATTAAGCGAGACAAAGCGCAAGCGTTTTGAGCCTCACTTCAGGGCTTAAGTGTGCCTTTGATAGCAGAACTTGTATATCAATCTGTGTTGTAACAATTGGTCCACATCTTCTCTCGAGCATTATACATGTTACACTGCTTGTTACTCCTTTTTCTAATAAAGTAATAGTTACTGATGATTTGTGTCGTTGCCCCAACTAGTTTGGATTGAGTCACAGTTGGGTGTTCCTTGACTGATGATCTAGGGTCTTTGTGTTCTCCAAACATGGCAATAATTATATCTGAATTTCTCCATTGTGCTCTTCTTCTTTTTCTTCACTTCTCCATTTGATGTCCAACTACCCTTTTTTAAATAAATCATAAATTCCATTAATAAGCACCTAGTTGGTGTTGAAAAGTAAGTACAAGATGTGTATGTGACTCTGCTTGAGAAAGTTGTCTTCGATCAAGTTTGCCCAACAAACGATACAAAAATATCTTCTCCTTTATACCAACGTACAAATGAAGCAAAACTCACTATTTTTTGGCTTTGGGGTATGATGGAATAAAGCAAAATGGCTCTTTAAACTGTCTGCGCTTCTTTCAATTGT
>JAABOM020000103.1:15194383-15214418 GCA_011800125.2 Solanum clarkiae
TTGTTTAAAAATCGTTGAAACAAAATAAGACTAGAGTATTAATTTGACAACGTGGAGGGTAAAATTGGGTGTCAACATGTATATATATATATACACACACACACATATTTTCTTTTTAAACCTACTGTGTTCCTAATAAAATATTATTTTTCAATAATTCTTTTCTTATTTTTTTTAGATCACATTAACTAATAAAAATGTAAGAAAATAATTTTTTTTCTTAATCTTATTTTGTCTAAAATAGAATATTTTACCCATGAAACAAATAATATATTTCATAAATTTAAGATCATAGTAAACCCAACATTAATTTTTATTTAGATAACAATAAAAATAGTAATTATAATAAAGCAAAAATTTTTTTTTTCTTGATTTGAAGTAGGATAAATATTTACTAATTAAAAAAATACTATAAGAAAAAATATGTATTTAAAAATAAAATAAATAATAAATTTATTTGAAAAGGGGTATTTTTTGACCTATTAAATAATAATAAGGGCATTTTGGAAACCTCTTGGTCAATTGGATCCATTTCAGCCCAATTAACCCCAAAACCCGGCCCAAACCTTACAATCAGCCACCCTGTACACCATCATTCACACACACAAACAACATGCACGCGCCCCTCTTTTCTCCACGCGTTTTCTTCCTCCAAACATCAAAAACTTAGCGACGTCCAGAAAAAGCTTCTACGAGCAGCAAAAGCAACGTTACAACCCAGCAAACGTCTCTCCGCAAGGTTCGATTTTTGAAATTCAAACCCTTTTTCTGCTATAAAATCCTCTTTTCCTTCACTGATTTAAGGGGGGGGGGTTCTTCATCTAAAACAGAGGCTCAATTTCCATTAAGAGAAAGCTAATTTTCCAAAAAGCTAACTGTGAAGCCAAAAGTTTCTAATTTCCAGTCAAGAAGCTCATCGACGGTCTTCGTTTGTGGTGAGAGTTCGCTTCTAGGCCGTCATCTCAGGTCGCTGCCCCCGAAAAGGTAAAAACCTTTTCTTAACTTCGTCCCTTCTTCTCGTTTCTTGGCTCTGTAAGTGGTGCTTTAGTTTAGTTTTTTTTCATGGAATATGCTGATAGTTACGTCTCAGTGGCTTGTTTTGTTTTCTCTGTTTCGATGGCTTCTGAAAAGGCAAAATAGGCTAAAGTGATATGATGAGCTCATATTTGTTTATTTTGGTTTGCCTTGTTTGTCATATGGCTTTTAAAAAACAGATTCTGTTTGGATGTTAAAAACATGATTTTTAATACTTTCTCAGCCTCAATCTCAGCTCGTTTTGGGGAGTTATTGTTCATAAAATGTTATAGTTGACAGGTTGTGAATCCCTTATTTCGTATGTATGTATTTGCCCAGATTCATGTCGATTCTCCCTATCTTTTCTCTTTTGTTGTGAGCTTTGAGGTCACTTTGAACCTTCTTCGTTACCTTTATGCAGCTTTACAGGTTTTGTTTGATTGGTTAGCCGCTTAGGTTTCTGGGTTGTCTTCTAAGAACAGGGTCATGTGGATTCAGATGTTTGAATGTCGAAACAAGCCATCTTGCTGTAATTTTGTTATTGCAACTGATTCTAATGATATGGGTTGATGTTTCAATCACTATGTGAGGTCTTAAATGGGTCTTTTAATCTTTGCTCATGCTGGTTGTATGAAATAGGTTCATCTCCTTAAATACCATGCTAGGTCTTAAAGTTCTGGTTATTTGTTTAGTGTCCAGTTATGAAGATCGGACGTTCGTTTAGTGTTAAACGCCTATTTTGACCATTTCATTTACTCATTTGAGTATCTTCATGTTTATAACCAAAATGATCCTGTTTCAGTTCGTTATAATGCATTTATTTCGTTTCAAAGTCTCATTCTTGATTGCGTGTTAAATTTGGACGTAGAACTCAAGTTTATGTTCTCTTAGCTGCTGCCTGTGCTCTTTTAGGCTTGCTGTTATGATACTATTGCAATACTCTTTGGTTGAATCGGGATGTTTTCATAATGGAGCATAGGGGCCCATCTATCTGTTGGTTTTCAAGTTACACATTCTAATCTCAGTTAAGTTTGGATAGCATTTTATAATTCATGTGTTAGTTAATTACACTTGTCTTCCTGTGAAATTGGTCTTTGTTCAGTGTTCGGCTTTCAAGTTATAATGTGCAGATTGTGTCATATGTGTTTAGTCCAAAATGCTTGGATTAGCCTTTAATCATTCATTCGTGAATTCATGTTAAAATCTGGATTAATAGCATTATGTTTCAGCTGTTCGTTTTTGGTACTAGAATTATGCTAGGCCCTCTGTTCATCTCTTTTTTTTTTTTGAGACAAGATCTCTTGTGATGATAGTTTTCCTCTCATGCTTCCTTTGCTGATTCCCATTTATGTGTTGTTGGGAAACTAATTTTCATTGGGCCAATTCTTGCTTTGAAAATTCTCTGTCTCTTCATGTATGTGTTTATTCCTATTTCTCATTGTTTACTGTTAATGCTTGATGGATAATTGTCTTTTTTTGGAGTTGGGTGGGTGTCTTGATTGTTCAACATAAATTCTTGACTAAGTGCCGAAATTATATTTCATATATAAGGTTCCTAATCTTTGTTCCCTTTTTGTTTCATGTGAACTCGTCCCTGAGTCCAATTGGACTCTACTTCCTTGCATCTTCCCGGGTTGAATTAAACCCCCAAAATCCTCGAATCGATTTTTATTCTTTAAAAAGCTATTTGTACAATTAACATTATCCTCATGCTCTTGGGGGTGATCATCACTGGTCGGGATGGCAGAACGATCCAATCCCCGTTCACGTTTTTTCTTTTTTCTTATCAACAAATCAAAATAGAAAAAATGGAAGGCTATTCTTAACCATCCATGCAAATGTAATCTATTACGTAGATGAAATTGAGAGCTCAAGTCTTGTATTCCTGCTTTGTTCCTTAGTCTAAGTTATTCAGTATTGACTTCCTTGCTTTCTCAGTTGAAAGTGATAGTGAAAAATAAGTTGCTCCGAAGGTTGTTATTCGACATCTCTTAACAGCATGCATGCACGAGACTTTATATATATGACTCCTGTGATCTTTTTTTTAATGGTGACAATATTTGTTTTTGATGGCCGATATAGGCTAGTTCTCATAGCTATTGCTACACTTAGTATGTTAATATTGAAATAATATATATTTGTTATATTTATTTATTTATTAATAAAAGAAGAGAGACACAATCATTTAAAAGGTTGTGTCCAGGATCGTTTCAACAAGTTTGGGGTCTCAAAGCCAAACATCATAGAGAGGTCTCATATATAAATTAAATACTTATAACATACTAAGTGTAGTCCTACAAATGAGGTCCGGAAGTAGAATATACGCGGACATTATGAAGTTAGAATATAAACAATAAAAATTGTCAATGGAAAACATGTAACAGAGTTAGAATAGTAAAATCTAACTCAAAACTTTGAGAAGTTTATATTATGACATTGAAATAGTGTTGTGTTGAAATTTTTGATGCCCAATATTTACATTTATTTTATTTTATTTGATTATTTGTATTTATGTTGTGCATGACTTCTAGCACTAACTTTGTTGGACAATTTCAAAGAGGAGCTTGACAATTTTATTTATTAATATACTAAAGAAATCTTGCAAGTGTTCTTCATTTCATCAAGGTGATGTCGGACAAATTCTCTGCCACACTCAGAATTGGGGATTTGAATGATTACATAGCTCCTTCCCAGGGTTGTGTAGTTTCCCTAAAAGCTAATTCTAATACAATCAACAAAGCCCAGGTTAGGGTTTTATTTTCTTATTTTTGTTAATTATGTATTTTGCGCAACATTAATCTTGTTAATCTTTTCTTGGTCGATGAACAGAATGTGGGAAAAGCTGCAGCTTTGACCAAACCAGGACAAAAAGACCCTGTCAAAATTTCTCTTAAAGATTGTTTGGCCTGCAGGTATTATCACTTTTCTCTTCTTTTAAATACACAATCACTCTGTATTTTCAGTTACTACCAATTTATGTTGTATACGAGCATGATTTTGAGGGAAAGAAAAGGCTTCAGTAATCTTAAGATAACCATAGCAGGAGCTTTCATCAAATGTCAATGAAAACAGTTACAAGGATTACATAAAATGAATAACTAATGTACATCAAAGGATATTAAAATTCTGAATGCTAAAAAAAGTATGGCATTATGCTTATCAAAAACATCACTAGAAACACAAGATATAATAAGTAGGAGATGATCAACAAAACCATGTAACAGTTCAAGGTCATTTTTGTCAGTCATATAATCTCTAGTACAGTAAAACTAATACCTGTACCACATTGAGTTTTATTAAAATAAGGCGTCAATAGTAGAGCAGCCAAACATGCATCATTTCCAATACCATATTCAAGCTAATGAGTAGAGGTGTCAAAATAAATTAAAAAAAGCACCAAAGTCTATTGGAGCTTTAAGTGAAAAAATGAAACTAAAGCTACCGAAGAAAAGCGCCAATGAGTAAAATATAAAAAATGGGAACGTAATGCAAGAATATAACTATAAACACCAACAATAATTTTGTGGACAAAGGAGTTTAAGCCGACAATTAATCTAATGCAGTTAAAATCATGTCAATCAAATCCAAAGTCTATTTTAAGTATTTGAAGAGATTGTTGAAGTTAGTAGACTAAGCTATTCCTTTGGTAGGGCATTTCTTCTTATGACCGCCTTTCCTACCAAAAAGCTAACCCACCAGAATCCGGGTTTTTTCGAGACTAGACCTTTGGGATTTTTTTTAGGGCTCATACATGCATTGATCCAGTCGAAGAACCGCTCCAGAGCCACTACTCCGCCTAGCCTATCTTCCTGCCCGCCCTTGGTTCTCTATGCTCGATTAAGAAAGAATATACTAGTTACAATCTCTTCCGTTGTGGAAGTTTATTTACAAAAATTAAAGGAGTTCCATATTGTACTCCCTATTTGCTTTTTTAGTGCTACTTGTAATAAAGATCGTTGATAGCCATAGCATTTTCTCAATAAAGAAAGTGAGTAGCAGTGTACTGCTGAATTGAACTTTCTTGTATATTGAATTAACAAATTACTAATGCCTTAAGCTCTGGATATATAAACATATATATATATATATATATATATATATATATATATATATAAAGATTTAGGATAATTTAGGTTTTTAGTGGCCGTTTTCTGATACTAAACTTTTAATTTCTTAATTACTTAATTTCAACCACATCGTTTCTTAACAACTAAGTTATCATTGTATCAACTATATTTATTAACTAGTGTTGTGCTACTAAAAGTCTCCGTGAAAATGCGTAAGCCTTAGTACCTTGATGCCTACACTAAAGAAATATGTGAGACGAAGTGCACAACTTGGCTTCACCAATCTTCGGGGCTTAAACACACTTTAAGTAACTCTTTAACAACATTAGCCCTAGCTATGAATCGAATATGATGATTCAAATAACTTGAATCTTTTCATTGTTTTGGTAATAAGTAACTGTGGGCAATGTTTATATGCGAAGACTCAGGCGCTGGTGCTTGTTTGCTGTCAGTCCAGCTCCTGTAAGTTACTCATAAAAATGTTACATGATAGATTATTAATTTTATTTAGTTTTACTTTGTATTTGAATTTTGTTGCTTGGGCAATTAAAAGCAAAGACCTATAATATGTATATACACACATATATATATAAGCTAGTTCACTGATTGCAGTGGGTGCATTACGTCAGCAGAAACAGTCATGCTTGAGAAGCAGAGCTTAGATGAGTTCCTTTCCAATTTGGAAAAGGGAAGGACGGTTATTGTCTCTCTCTCCCCCCAGTCTAGGGCCTCTCTCGCTGTTCATTATGGACTTTCTTCACTTCAGGTTGGTTTGGTGTGGGTATTTTCATATTTATAGTTTGCTGTCTGCAGTATATCTTCTCACCTGATATGAGTGATGTAACTATTACTTCCATCTTTTTTCTCTTGAACAACATATGACTTTTTGGGGGTGCGGGTGGGGTAGTCAACGGCGTTTGTTTTCCCGACTTTCGGTAAAGTTGAAAAAAAAGATGTATTGCGAAGCATTTGCATATGTTTGAAAATGATGAGATGTCAGGTCTTCAGGAAGCTCACAACACTTTTTAAGTCTCTGGGCGTGAAAGCTATATTTGATACAAGCTGCAGTAGAGACTTGACCCTAATAGAATCTTGTAACGAGTTTATGGTGCGATATGAACAATCCCAATGTACAAGTAGTGGGGAGTCGAAGTCACCTCTACCTATGATTTCTTCCGCATGTCCAGGTAATGGCTTCATTTACTTTGGTGTTTTTCTCAATTTCTTACTTGGTGTTCAATGATATGTTCTAACTCTATTGGTGTTGGTGTTGAAATCACAGGTTGGATATGTTATGCTGAGAAGACCCTTGGTTCTTACATTCTTCCATATATATCTTCTGTCAAGAGCCCCCAACAAACTATTGGAGCAGTCATCAAGAATTTTATATGCCAAAAGCTAAGTGTAAGGTAGCTTATTGCCATCTCATCTTTCTAGCATCAAGCATTAGCTGTAAACTGTAATGTAAACTGCTTTTGTTGTTGGGCTATTGTAAGCATTATGCTTAGGTTGTTATATTGCAAATATGCCCTAAGCAATCATGTTTATCTTTCTGTTGTGCTTCCCATTCGTTTTATGCATCCTACTGGGAAAAAAATTACAGAACAAATCCATGCTGGCCGTTTGATATTTCAGCATGTGTGATGTTACATGTTGGTGAAAAGTAAAAAGGTTTAAAAATGTTCCTAAAATCAAGCTGTTAGTTTTTGGAGCTGATCACAGTCGATTGGTGCTTGATAGAGCTTAGCTTTTTTTCAACAGACCAGAGGATATATACCATGTCACTGTAATGCCATGTTATGACAAGAAGCTCGAGGCTGCTCGTGAGGATTTTGTGTTTCAAGTGGATACAGATAGTGAAAAAATTACGGAGGTTGATTCAGTTTTGACAACAGGAGAGGTTTTGGACTTGATACGGGTAAGAGAGATCTCTGCTCCTCAGTATTCAATTCCCGCAGAGCAGTAATGTGAGAGAGCTTGCATTTGGAATTGCAATTATTCTCCTCTTTAATATTTTGGTTTCACATTCACCGTTTCGACACTCGTTGTTGTTTACTTATAGTGAATCTCTCTGCTCTTTGATGTAGTTAAAAGCAGTTGATTTCCAATCCCTGGAAGAGGCCCCCCTAGATAAACTGTAAGCACTTCTACATTCTTGCATTGATATTCTCATCTCTTGATGCAAATCCTTACAATTGAGTGCTTATATGTATTTTAAAGGTTTACAAATGTCGATGAGGAGGACCATCTTTATGGGGTTCATGGAAGCTCTGGAGGATATGCGGAGACCATTTATCGTCATGTTGCAAAAGTGCTCTTAGGTCAAGATATTAAAGGCCCTATAGCATTCAAGACTATAAGGAACTCTGATTTCCAAGAAGTGAGCCTAGAAGTAAGTGTGTCATCATTCTCCTAGGAGCATTATTTTATAGAATGTTGTTAACATGCGGCTATAATGTTTTACTAATCCAAGTGCCTCTAGGCCAACACTGCGATATCTTCTTGTGCTGTAGACAATTGCCTCCATAATTTAAGAGTTTTCTCCGTTAACAAAGATATGATTTGGTGTTTGGTCATTTGTGGAGCTGCTAATTTGATGACTCATGTCGAAGTTTATTGTACTTGGTGCTAGATCGTGTAGTCCAATCTAGTCTTAAATAGGCTGTGCGCTTGAATGCAAATGTAATTGGATGAGAGTCCAAGAAAATCCCATAAGGAATATGAGTTGTTCGGTTGATTACTTTAGTCAGAAAGATCTTCAATTGGACTTGCAACATTTGTTTGGATTTTGAATTTAACTAGAAATAGCAATAGAACTGAAAGCAAACAAATAACTAACAAGAGTTTAAATCACGTGATATAGGTACTAGGGTTATAACCCCTAATGGGAGGTACTTTTCTGGTCAAGTCGCTTGGTTTATTGATTATCATTCAATTATAATTTATTGTTGAACTCTCATAATAATAATGGCCCTGCCCCAATTAATTTCACTGGAACCTACTGGAATGGAATGGTTTAAGTTTTAATTGATAAACACCCAAGTTAGAATCTAGCTATTCCTAGCTTGATTCTGTTAATTGGGTTATGTTATTCCTTATAAATCCAATTCCTTGCTAATTAATTCTTACCTAGTCCTTGTTCCACCTTCCCAAGTCAGAACTAAGATAATTAGGGTCTTAACCTCATTTTGAACACCATTAAGTTGACTAATAAGGCATGGGATCGATTGGATAATCATAATCCAAGCAATTAATGACCAGCAACTAATAACCCATTAACTTGCAAACCATTTGGATGTACGACCTTAGCTGAGATTTTAGCTACTCATGCTTCAAATGAATGAAAAAGCAATAGACGATGAATGATCAGGCAACTTAAGACGATGAATGAAATATAAGATGAATGATTCCAACTCGTGATTGAATCTTCAAAAGTTGCTCAGGTCCTTGTTGAGAATAGTTGAAAACCCCCCTCTAGAATAAGGAAAAATAAATGCAACGGTCCAAAACTGAAACTGAAAACGGTGTTTTGGAGTTGTATTTGGAATTTGAATGGCCGTGTGCTGCTTTTCAAAAGAAAGTGAGAAGATTTCTGAAAAAAAAAGAATAATTCTCATGGCCAAACAGCTCTAAGTTTGTAGCAATTGCCACAAAAGAGTAGTGGCCCATTGACAAACACTGACAAGATGTCTTTTGCATTATGCAGGTGAATGATAAATCTGTCCTGAAATTTGCATTATGCTATGGTTTCCGGAACCTGCAGAATGTTGTCAGGAAATTGAAAATGGGGAAGTGTGACTACCATTTCTTGGAGATCATGGCATGCCCTTCAGGTTGACGTGCTGGATCTTTCCTTCCTTGTGAATAATAATAGCTCCGAGCGTTAATTCCAGAAAAAAAAGAAGAAGCTCCTAGCCTTCTTGCATCAATTTAACAGTTTGTTTGTCTTTAACTGCCTCCCTCATGATTATAGGATGCTTAAATGGTGGTGGACAATTAAAGCCACAGTCTGGGCAGTCGGCTAAAGAGTTTATTCAGCTGTTGGAGATGGCTTATGTAGAAAATGTAAGTCACTTGTTTGACAGAGTTTGTCATTATATAACCATCTTGGACTAGTGATTTTTTCTCCAGCTTGAAGGCTTTGCTTATAATTTGTGGCATGTCAGCGAAATGCGCAATGTGTAACTTGAATTGCAGAGCTTGGGAGATTCATCTCTGACTACTCTCTAGCAGTCAAAGATGAACTCGCTGAAATGGACACTTTTGTTCTGATTTGTATGTGTGTTCCAAACTGGGCTTTTATCTAATATAAAGACCTGCTTGTTTTGGCTTCCCCCCCAGCATTACAAGATGATGAAGTTTATGAACATTCATCTCTGAAGCAGATTCAAATGAACGGAACTTTAGAAGTTACAAAGCCTTCATTGACGTGGGCTCTCTTGTTTTCCTTGCACTTAGACTTTCTGATCTTATGAAACTGAAGTTCCTCCAAATGCTCTCTGTTAATGTTTCAGGTTGTGGTTGCTGATCCTTTGAACAATCCCATCATAAAGGGCCTATACAGCGAGTGGCTCGAACAGCCTGGTTCAGAGAAAGCAAAGAGGTACCTGCATACTGAATATCATCCTGTAGTGAAAAGTATCACTTCACAGTTGCAGAACTGGTGAGAAATGCAAAAAATATCAGCTTTTAACTGATTGGCTAAGTTCCAAGTTTTTCCTTCTGGTGTTTTTCTGCAAGAGCATCCAAAGAGGGTTTTGATACTACACTCCATTGTTCAGTCTATGTTCATGTGTCCATGCAACACAATTTTGGGAGTCCATTTTTGGTAGTGAACGTGTCGACACCATACTGTAAATATATTTTGCTGCAAATAATACAGTAGTCTAGGTTGCAATGACAACATTGTTCCCCATCTGGATTGGAGTAGTTGTATTGTACATGCCATTTTTCACAAGCTCTGGTATTTATTTATTTGCCACTTGGTTTGTATTTGTTAGAAAAGTGAATTTTTTATCGTGTAATTGTATTTAATTTGTTATCATAGACTACATTTCCTTGCCATGTAATCTGGATTTAACTCAAATATTCGCAAACTAATTTTTTCGTTCAGCTTCTCTGCGGGTGAAAAGAATTCATTTTCAATAGGGGTAAAATAAGCTTTTCTTCATGGCTAGTAATACTAGTAACCAAACGCTAAAACTCTTGGGTTGGCAATGATTTTTTTTAAAAAGAAAACCGATGCCCTTTCATTGGTTATATTTCACGCAAAAAACTATAAAATGAAAAACTGTTTTTAATCAATGTTTCCCTGTCAAATCTTTAATTTTTTTTAAGGAAAACTAATGGATGATTTTTGCAAAGGGTTAAAATGAGCTTGATATGGTGTCAAAGGGGAAAATTGATGAGGAAATCCTACACCCTTGATTTTGGTGTATAATAGTGTGGATAAATTATTTATACACACAGCAGATACATGTATATATAATTCGTATAAGGTTTGTACATATATTGTATAATGCGTGTGTATGTGCTATGTATATTACCTCACGTTGTAATAGATTTTAAAAAATGGATTATGAAAAAATAGAGTTAAGCAATAGCTTGGGAAGAATGGAAAAAAAAAAGAAAACCATTGAAAGATATTTTGCTTCTTGAATTCAACGCAAAATATACATTTGACTGGTCCATGGGTAAATAATTAATTATAGGGCTATGGAGGGAGTAAACTGTTTATTTGAATTGTAAATTTGCGTAAGAACCCCAGTTTGACACTAACAAAACAGCAGGAAAAAGAAAAAAAAAACTCTCCAAGAAAAGAAGGAATTGCTTACATACAACAAAAAACAGACAGATTGGCTAAAATATAATGTACAACATCAAATGTTTCCAGGTTGTGTATCCAATTTCTCGACTTCAACATTGTCATGGTATAAACGCAGAGCAGCCAATAAAACCTTTTGTCCCTGATCAGCAGTTACAACATTTGGAGAAGTTGTGCTCTCTCCTTCAGGCAGAGATGTTGGTAATGCATCCATTTTGGAGAAAGAGCCAGTTGCCTTCTCAGTTTCTGGCAAACTGGGAGGGGTATCTTTTTGTGATCCGTCTGTCTCAGAATATGGTGCATTGCCCGGAGTTGATAATGGGGAACCATCTGGTTCAGAGCTTTTACTCATCCCATCTTTTCCTCCACCTACAACACAGTTAAGAATCAGCTATGAGAAGAAACAAAGATGCATCCCCTACTAATGTCGACAAAGATGATTAAACTAGTTGATCACCTATGTTGAGAGTTGTGGAAGGAGATGCATTTGCACTTGAAGGAAACAAGCTTCCACTTCCCTTTTTTATCCTTGACTGCAACGAAAGCAGCATGCAAATTCATCAGTAGTAGAGAAATGACCATCTATATTGTATTCAAATTCTACATGCTCTTAAAAGCCAAACAAAAAGCATCCTGAACTAGTATGATAGGCTAAAAGAAAAAATAGAATAATGTTACAAGGACTCGACAAGGATGGATGATATACCTTGGAATTTTCTTCACAATACTTAATAGCAGCGGAAACACTTGTGCAGTGTCCATGCAGAAGTGTGTAGGCCCACAAAATTAGCTTCCGTGAAGTGTTCATATCAAGTATGTCGACCGCATCTATCCCAGGTTGGATATATGTTTCTGTAGCAAATTGAGATGGCACCATATAAAGGTTTATACCTGATGGCAGCAATGCACAAAATGTGTCCTTGTAGAAATTATAGCAAGACCTAAGCAACATAGAAGCAGTTTCCAGATCTTCATCTGCAGCTCTCTTTACTATTACATTTTTTATTTTAGACAATGAGGGGTTCCACTTCCTCTCAAGATCCTTCAAATGATTCATGTCTTCAAAAGATGAAGTCCATAATTCATCCAGTTGGAGATCAATACAAAGCAGTTGTGAATTCTCTAATCCATTAGCTGGTGAATCTGGACCTTGCACTTCGCTGGAGAGTCTTGAATGCAAAGGCGTTATTAAACCCATGCTAATTACAAGTGATCGACACCAAGCAGCAGAAACATGCTTATGAACTTTTGCACAGTTACTACTTGCCAGCTTTGGGTTCTTCAAACGCTTGCGTATCTTTTCATTTATTCCTTCAAGGGTTTCAACTTTGATAGTTTGCTCTAAAGACTGGATATATCGACAAAGATATCTGCAAGGAACGTCAGAATGATTTATGTATAAGCAAACTGCTTTAACTGTAATCAAGCAGTAGATTCATAGCTTTAAGGAATTTGAAACTGTATAACACAAATCCTCATGGTATTATTTGTTTTGTTTAAAGTCCAATCCAAAAGTTAGGACTCGGGTGAATAAACGAGAGACTCCTGGAATATAGTGGAAAATTTGTACATCCTCAAAAATGAAAAATATATGAATATCTTAATAGTAAATGTACTTGTAATGAGAATATTGAGCAACTAGCCAACTTACATATATACAAGTGCTAATCCTATTCAGATTGTTATCAAATTAAACCTATTTCTGGTAGTTTCTATTTGTGCACCAACACATTCATAGGAACAAAATAATACAATTTTCCTTTGCTAATCCAAATATATGGGTATGCCAATAAATATCCAAAACAAATCCTTCTATCTAGTGTCTCTTTACATCAAAACAAAAATAAAACAAAATATCCCATTTACTACACTAGAAAAGAAATTTCCCTGAATATAGTTCTTAAAAGAGCAATTAATTCCTTTCCTTATATCATTGTTTCAGACTACAGAGGAGGTGGGGAATAAGTCCTTTTCTCATTACTATAGAGACAGAATACAAGGTGTTTTTTTTTTTTTTTTCCCAATTGCAATGTAAGCAAAGTTGGAGGCCAAAGAGAAACATTAACTTGGTATAACACACATAAAGTTGGGGTCACTTCAAAGGACTTACCCAAATAAACAACTCTCTGTCAACTCGGAGCTCTTTATTTCTGGCAAGCAACAAATATCAGACCACATGGTGACCTGTTCCATGAACAGAGAGAACATTTTCTCCAGAAAATGCTCACTAGTGTTGCTAGCAACACAAGAATTATGGTCACTCTGATGTATAGATGAAATTAATGCCTTTAAGTATCGTCCAAGGGCAACCGGAATGAGATCTTCAAGACATGAAGAGAACTGGATGAAATATATATATATATATATATATATCCATGTTAGATGAGGGAATTCTGATTAAATAAGAAATGGAGATATAACCAAATTTAAAAGAGTGGGATGAATTGATTAAATCTAAAAGTACGGGCGAAGCTTAAGGTTTCATGTCGGTGTCCAACAGAACAGGCAACAATGAGAGAATTGAAGAATTGAGGGTCTAATTTGAGTATCATAAAAATATGAAGTTTAAATTGATGATATGCAAACATAAAATAAATGTTCGTCCAAGTGCTTTTTAATGTTTTTCCTGCATTATGTTTTATGGCATTATAAATGGTACGACAACTTTTTTTTTTTTTGATAAAGAAATGGTAAGACAACCCTCTTTGCAATAAACTGCTATTCCAACTTTTAGAGCTCTAAGATATGGCTTGAGAAATGCTTTCCTATAAACAATAGAACTGCACATTTTTATCACAAAATTTAGCTATTATAAATGCGTTCTTACAAATAAAAAGCAGTGAATTTTCAAAATCACCCTCTAAGAGGCTTATTAATAGATGCAACTTCAGAAAGGGTTGATGCAATAAGGAATAGTGTACAAAGAACAATATGTTTTTTTTCCTATTAGGCTAATCATTGATGCTGCTAGTCATTGTGAACAGTGTATGTAGCCAGTTCATATGGACGTACCCTCTTATCTGTCTTAAGACAGAAATAAGCCCGATCAAGGGTGCAGATGTCTCCTGTTTCCTCCAGTAGTTTTATATAGAATAATATGTACTTGCGGATGCAAGTAATGAATTTCCGAGAACTTTCTGCCAAGTTAACTTCTAAGACTCTTCTGTTCCCTGAGCAACCTTGGGTTCTGCGCCTGCAATATGAAGAAAAAAATGATCATCTAATGAGGCAAGAAATGTGACTCCATAGCTATCCAAGTAATAGACCTAAGAGAGAATTAGCAAGGAACATGATTATAATTGACTTTGCCCCTCATTGTTACCAAGTTCACCCAGGGCAAGTAATAAAAATCATGCCATCACGATATCATTTGATAACCACGACAACCTAAAATCATTTGATTACCACAACCTCCTAAAAACCTCGCATTTCCCTCAGAAACATAGGCCTTCACCAATATTCAGTTGAACTTCAGTTCCAGTCAGTTTTTCTTATGGACTTTCACATTTCCGTAAGTGTTGATAGTGGCATATCTTTCACCTCCTACTTGCTAGTGATATAACCTATTCCTGAGAGTCGCAAAAAAACTAGCTTTTGCGAATTCTTACTCACCAGACTATATACATATGTGGCTCGCTAACCACCACTCATTTTTAGGGAAAAAGACTTATCTGCTACAAAATATCTACAATCTACGAGTTTCTAGAGAAATCTTAATTTCCTAACAACCAAGCCCAACATTTTGCAGAAATTGTGACATACATTTAAAGGGTCATATAAATTGACTCAGTTCCAGCAAGAAAATCACACATACAAACTCTTGACACTGTAACTCAAAGTCTCAAGCCTGGTGTACATCGATATGAAGTGTGACCACAGTCAATAAAACTGTAAGAGGTCTTACAAAATGGTTGCGGTTTCAAAATTCTACTAGGATGTAGTGTCATGGACATCTTTTCCCATTACTGGATACTTGCAAAAGATTACATAATGAAACAATATTTTAGTGGCTTGGGAAGGCTATGGATGAGAAGTATTTCTTGAACACATCATTGGTGGAAGCATTCTCAGAGTGAGCAGGTTGAACATGTGAAGTATCTGTTGTCTTAAAGTGTCAAACATAGAAGATTTCCCTAAGCTTTTCCACTTCCCATTTGTAGATAGTCATGGAAACACAAGTAAATCATGCCCCTTGATGATGGTTGTTTCAAATAGGTTGCATGGGTCCGAGAGAAAGGAGATACGTCATATGGAACTGTTCCACCAAGTAGAGGATTTTTAGCGATAGTTACCTAGATGTTAAGGACAACAAAGCCTGTCAAAAACTTGGGAGCCATCAAAGAGAATAATGATAACCACTTCAATCTCCAGAAGAAATGGAGAGACATTGCAGGTTAGAAAACCCAATTTTACATCATTTTCAGACAACCAGGATAACCTTGATAGAAGAAGATGGCGGGAAAAAAAGTGAAGCGCCAATTCAAATCAATTTGTATTATCCGTGACAGTGGGTGTTAGTACGACTCTATCTGACAATGATTTGAAATTCAAGGTTGTCCAAAAATGGACTAAGCCCATTGAGCCTTATCATGGACCTTGAATCGTAAATGTACTATTCAAATAAGTTTATCACTGCATGTGAAACCTAAAAGTAAATTTCAAACAAGAGCATGAATTTAGGAGAAGTCCAGTAACATGGTGTGCAGGCTACAACAATCACAAATGACCTGAGGCAGTCCCGTTGAGTGTGGTTTGACAAATTTAACATGGTTATCCAAGCATTTGGTATGACTCATGGTGAAGCTAATTATGCTGCAGTTTATCGTCCTCTGCTCCACATTTGTGCATTTATTTGATGGTCTACGTTGATGATATAGTTATAACAGGTGAAGATGAAATCACTCCAAGTTAAAGCATCATCATTTTTCAGTAATTTTGAACCATGAACCTTGATCGGTTCAGGTACTTCTTACTATTGATGATGCTAATCCAAATCAGGCATTTTCATTACAGGAGGAAGTATGCTCTAGAAATTCGTACAGAAGACAAGAATGACAAACTGTAGGCTTATTGATACTCTGTGAATCCGAATATTAGCCTTCTACAATAAGGATACCCTATTAATGATCCTAGAAGATTTTGAGATTGATAGGAAAATTAAATTACCACACCATGACTTGCCTTGACATTGTTTTCCTAATGACTGCCGTAAGTCAATAATTGGATTTCTCTAGTGGTCGTTATTGGAATGCTTTTGTTTGTGTCCTTCAATACATAAAATATGCTCCAGGAAAAAGAGTACTTCACAAAAAATTCTACATCATGGGCATATTGTTGGATATACAAATGCAAATAAAGCAGACATATGATCTATCTATGGATATTGCGTTATGGTTGGGGGCATCTTGTGTCATGGAAAAGCAAGACAACAAAAAATGTAATTGCAAGATATAGTGAAGAAGCAGAATATCATGCTATAAAGTGGCTATACGTGAACTCATTGAGTCGAGTAACTGCTAAGATAATTGAAATTTGGAGAGATTGCCCAAATTTTACTTGTGTGTGATAATCAGGCTGCACTTTTCATTGGATCAAATCCAGTGTTTCATGATAGAAACAAGCACATAAAAATTGATAGTTATCTCGTAAGAGTAAAGATAATCCCAATTATCAAGAGACATTGTCATAAAGTGTGTGAAGTCAAATGATCAGCTTGCGATATATACAGCAAGTCCTTTACTATTATTATAGGTTACATATATAGCAAACTTAATAAATATGATTTGAATGTGCCAGCATGAGAAGTGTTGGGACCCTGTGAATTAGTACATATCTATAAGAAAAAACCAAAATCAATTAGATTGATTATTTCCTGTAATTTGCAACTTTATTTCTTTCCTTTCTTAGAACATTTAAACCCCCATTAGCTTAAGTGAATAATCAAGAAATGCTTTTTCTCAATCTTCTCTTGCTCGGTTCATTTTCTCACAATCTGGATGTTTTGTGAGAAAAGAGCAATAGAAAAAGACTTGTATGGACATTCAAGGCTCTCTTTCTTCCATTTTAACTTTTTGTGGAAAAAAATCTTATTATATAGATACTTGGGTGAATATTTTGGAAACTCAGTGTTGATCTTTCTAAAAACCTATGTAAACGTGAAGACAATCTCTTTACATCATATTTTAAAATCTGAAACAGTCTTTGTGTAATGTTGAACACCCAAGACTTTGATTCAATTAAAAGACAGGCCTTCCCAAAATAAAGAGAACAATCTACAAGGAATCAGAAAACATAGTGATTTATCAAAAACAAAATGTTGTCATAGTGGTTCCTCGATGTTCCAAAATGACAGGACAGAGAAAAATAAGAAAAGGAAATGCATACCTTCCCTTCTTAACCGTACTGTCAATCTCCCACATGTTTATTGTGAATGAAGAACGAGACGACTTGAAGCAGAAGGAAAGTTCATCCTTTGCCTTCTGTAGATCCATATTGCCACCTCTTCGATATAGGCCTTGAGCAAGCATATATCTAGCCTTATGAAAATGTTTCAGGTCCCCTTCCACACAGATTTCAAGAGCAGAAAGGCAATCACTGTAAAGCATCTGCCACACCCCTTCCAAATGTGAATCCCCTTTCCCATCATTGACAGAGTCATTGGGAGTTCTATCCTCAGAGCACGTCGATTCTGAAATTGATGGGCAATCCTTGCTGAGGATATCCATCACAGTATCCTGAGTTGAGTGATTGAAACAGTACGCAGCAACAACCTAAAATGCATCCAGGCACTAATTAAGTCAATGATAGTCTTAACACAGAAAATGACACTTGAAAAAGGCAACTATATCCAAGTCTGGCCAGAGAAGGGGCATACAGACTAAAAGTCTTCAGAAGAACCATTAGTTTACACATGCTAAGTCCTCCCACTCCCAGATGCAATGATCAAGTTATATTTCGACAACTCTTTGAGCTGTGAAGGAAAAAGGAAAACAATCCATATGCTGCTGAAAGTCATGAACTTATATGGGTTGCTGGTCAGAGAAGAGTATTATATAATATACAAACCTCAACTCTAAGCGGACCAAGTTTAAAATAATCCAGTGAAACCATTTTTGTTGGGCTTGTACTAAGTTTCTCATGTGCGGGTGCCTGAAATGGGTCCAGACCTAGAGGTAGGATACTTTATGATCTAAATTTTAAGATTTGGGGATACAGATCCAAGTATGAATAAAGGTGCAGGAATTCAGCTAAAAATAGAGTTAATAAACCTAAATTATGAGATATTATGTGAAAACCGTGAGGAGAAAATATTGATCAAGAGGAAAATCCTGGAAAGAGAAAAGGAAAGGGGGTGGCATAGAAATTTCTATATACAAGGTATTCCATTTTCATCACTTTCACCCTAGCTTTTGTTTTGATTACAGAAATAATTGAATTTGTCCAAAATTTCTCCATAGATTATGGTCAAAATATCAAAAATTGGTTGACAAGATTAGGTACGGATCCCATACCTATGTCGTGTTGACATTGGTGTGGCACCGAAAGTAAAGAGTCCAAGCAACTTAGCGCTATATGTATATATACATACATACATATATATATTGAAATGTGGCTTTGTAGTGTCTCTCAAAATTATACATACAACTGGGATAGATTAGGTATTAAAAATGGGAAGAGCTAATTAAATTAGCTATCTTCATGAGTATCAATACACACATGTTTATATCATAGCTCACTTACATGTGTAACCATCTCAACAAAAAAGGAAACAGAAAGGAGTTAAAGATAAAGCACCAACCCTTAAGGCCTCCTCATCTTGTTTCCTACATGTGCACAGTAACTTCAACCGTGAAGCATGCATCCTATAGAATGAATCCGCAGCAGATGGATTCAAAGCAATAGCTTTAGCATAGAATGAAAATGACGTCTCATGTGAGTATCCAAGCTTCTCGGAGAGTTTTCCCAGATAAAATGCATGAGACCAATCCTCTCTGAAATTGCATGCTAGGTTACATTTTGGATTGTGAAATAATCAAGGGAAATGGAGTTAACAGACAAAATTACCTGTGTGCGAAGGCCTTCTGAAAATGTCGCATTGAGTTTTGACAGAACATCATCCATGCTGAATCTTTGGATGGCACAACATATCTTTGGTCATAGATTGGCACTACATTCTGAAGACCATCATAATATACTAATGCCAATAACTCATGTATCTCGGCCTGAAAGAAGCAGGAGCAATCACATGTAGACAGTGAGAATGAATTGAGATAATATCCCCTTGATTCTAAATAAAACTTTTTTTCAATAAGGTAAGTTAATACAACAACAACATACCCAGTAAAATCCCACAAGTGGGGTCTGGAGAGGGTAAAATGTACGCAGACCTTACCACTACCTCAAAGATAGAGAGGTTATTTTCGAAAGACCTCATCTCAAAAATATCATCCCCAAATGCAGAAAATACTAGATATGAAACCAAACAACTAGAATGGAAAGCAAATGATAATTTGTAAAGACAATAAGTAACAAAATGAATGATAGACAATAACAACACAAAATATAAAGACACGACTACCTCGAATAACCTACTATATCACAAGGCCAGACATCATCCTACCCCTACTAGCCATCTAACCTTCTATCCTAATAAGCGACCTTCACTCCTTTCTATCTAAGGTATGTACTCGGTAATATGAAGTTGTGCCTTATCTTGTCTAATCACCTCCCCCTTATACTTTTTCGGTTTACCTCTACCTCTCCATGTAACCCCTAAATCCAACCTCTCGCACCTCCTAACAGGAGCGTCAACACTTCTTCTCTGCACATGCCTAAACCATCGTAATCTCGCTTCTCTCATTTTGTCTGCCACAGAGGCCACCCCTAACTTCCTCCGAATGATCTCATTCCTAATCTTATCCCCCTTGATATGTCCACACATCCATCTTAACATCCTCGAGGATTTTCTGATACAAATCTTCTTAACATGTGAGTTTTTGATTGACTAGCACTCCACCCCATATAGCAAAGACGGTCTAACCACCACTCTGTAAAACTGTTGAGACACAAAGTCCCACATTGGTGGTTAATGGGATGGGTGGTCTCCTTATAAGGCTTAGGCAATCCTCCT
>JAABOM020000103.1:15232229-15251926 GCA_011800125.2 Solanum clarkiae
CATGTAAATATGGTTTCCAGTACAACCTATGTACTGTTTTATGGAGAATAGAAACAATTACCATTTTCAAAAAAAAATAATGAGACTTGAACCTAAGACTCCTAGTTGTTGTGATACCACGTTAAAGTGTGCAACTTTCTCATCTAATAGTTTAAAATGTTAGAAAAAGCAGTTTTTATCAACTTAAGTTTGTTTTCAACATGCATAAAGGTGCACAAATTTTCTACTTCTATGTCATGTTCTTTTTAGATATCTTTAAGATCTTCAATACAATATAGTCTTACTAACAATAATGCAAAATTTCAACTACCAATGATAGCAGGAAAGGGCAACAAATGGACTTCAGTTTAAATGCACAGGAAAATAATATGGAAAATGTTGGAAAGCCAGCTAGAAGAGATGGTAGTCCACTTGTTATTCTAGATTATTAGAAGAGTAGTAGCCAGGAACAAGAAAGACAAGAAATTTATAATAAAATTAGAACCGGTAGTTCACGTTAGAAGTTAGGCCACAAACACACCTGAGCTGCAGAAGATGACCATCACGAGAATTACTATCCACCTATAATGAAAACACAAAATTAAGAAGAAAAACAACCATTAGTAAGGATGTAGCAGAAAAGACAGTGATTCCAGGGTGACTATCAACATGTACCTGTGAATTTGCGACCAATGGATCCTTTAATACAGCTTCCAAAAGCTCACGAGCCTTTTTATAGTCTTTAGCTTCCAGCTTCAAAAGTCCTTCATGGTAAGTTTGTGATAAGTGAAATTCCTGCAAAACCAAATTATAAATTCATTGTATAAAAGAAAAAATCAAAATAGCTCCATACTTGCTCAGGATAAAATTTGCAGAAAAATATCATCCAAGTGATCACAATATAATATAGAATGGCCAACTACTAAGGAAGAGGGAGAAAGAACAATGAGAGATGCCTTAACACAACTAGCTTTCTCAAATTTTAAATGCTTGATAAAGGAGTATAATCAATTAAACTAGCTTTTTGGATCTTAATCTTGCACAATTAGGGTACTGAAACATAAGGGGCTCTTTACTATTAATTCTTGAATCAGCCCCAACTAATAAGCAGACAATTTCTTTGTTTTCTATAAGGAAAGCCCCATTTAATCCAAGACAGTAATTCAAACAACACAAGTAAATCAAGCGGAAAAGCAGGAACAAGTTTACCTGGGCTTCTTTGGTTGGGGCTAAAGGTTCCCATTGGCTTATTGACTCTGTATCGTTGATGGCTGCAATCGAAAACTGAAACCCAAAAATCAAACACAACACCCAGTTGAAAACTATAGAGCGACAAGTTAATTTGAATTTTGAGAGCTTACCATTGTAGCGAACAAGTATGAGTTGAGCTCTAATGGATTTTCTCCATTCAAGAATTGGGCGGGGGAACTTTACTAAGAACAGCCACACACATCAAACTCAAAATGTTTAAATAATATAACCTTTGCCTTTTTTTTCAAATATATCAGAAATATTTTCCCGAGAAAGCGTTTCTTCCCAAAATTTGCAATGTTTAGCATTCTTAATATCAAATTATTTAACCCCAACTTATTACCTAATTACACTTTTTTTTTATTTTATTTACTATTCTTTTTATTCTAATATATGGCCCTATGGGCTCATTTTATTTCGAATAAAATATATATAAGTGAGTTGAGTCCAAAATGATCCATTACATATCTAAAAAGACAATTGTCTATACCTAAAGCACTTTTTTTTTCTAATTTTTTTCTTGTCAATTCATCTCCAGATACTTTTGGAAGCTACTCTCACTCCTACCTTTCTCCTTCATTTGTTCTGGATCAAAAATCTCTTCTTCATGATATGCAGCATATTTTGAATTTATCAAAGGTACGCCAAGTATTGTTTTGTGTTTTTCGATTTCTTCTCGCATCTTATATGCCCTTTTTTGTATTTACTATTTATCTATCGTATCAAAATTGTACAAAAATCTATATTTTTACTTCCAAAATCTTCCACTCTGATATATTATTTCAAATCCTAAATTTAAGTAAAATCAACTTCCATTAACTTCCAGCTCACTACTAAAATTATCACCTAAAATCAAAAGCACAGCTATCAAATTTTGAATTTCAAATTTTCCCAGCGTATGTCGTCTTCTTCTTTCACTTTTTTTTCATTTTTTTTTATACCTTATGGACAATGCTCCTTCATTCAATATTGGGATTACCCAATTGCTAAAGTCTAATTAAACTTATGACTATGAAAAATCAGGTTGGGCAAAGAATAGGTCAAAGAAGATTCACAATCAAGTATACATGAAGAAAATTGTAACATCCACTCCAAAAGTCAAAGCGGTAAAATCCCCAAAAACAAGGATAGAAAAGTTGCACCAACAATTTTTCGACCTACACTATCCCAAGTATTTCCAATGCATCACACAAGTTTTTTATTGTTCTTCATACGAAATCACAATTTCTAGTTTCAATGACTACTAATTTCTTGTTCGATTTCTAGTTTCAATGACTACTAATTTCTTGTTCCTGATACTTAAAAACACTAACATTGTTTAGTTCCTGATACAAAAAAATAGTATATACACAGTACATAAATTATAGATTTGTTCTATGGCTATATGCAATATTTTTGTATCATCTACATCAATTCAATATATATTTATTGGAAATATTTTTATTTTTTTAATCAATTGTTATAAAATCAGTTTATGTGTACCTTTTAAGTATCAAATACAACAGACAGTGTCCACAATTATATGAAGTATTTTATTTTGTATATAACACACTAATGTGATATAATAATTATGTAGTAGTAGTTGTTGTTGTCTCAGATACAATAATTCATCACACAAAATATTCTCTTCTTTTTTTTTCATTTATTGTAGCAGCATCAATCTGCTCTATCTTCTTTTTTTTTGTATATATTACAATTTAGTCATACAGGATACAAAATAAATTTACTTGGACTTATTTTACACTAATTTTGTATCAACTGACTAAACTATGCATATTTTGCTTCTAATACATTAATGTGATACAATAATTATTTGTTCTTATCTATTTTATCTCAATAGAAACAGTCATGATACAAAAAATAGAATGTGTTCAATTTTTTTTATAGTCTGAATAAACTATGGATATTTTGTATCTATTACATAGTTCTTGAAATGTATGTGTTGTGTTTATTTTGTTTCAAGCACACTGATATTCTTGTATCAAGTATAAATAAAGTCTGATTTTGTATCTTTTTTTTTTAATTCTTGATATGCAGAACATAAGTTATGTTATGAAAACAATTCCAACCCACTCATTAAAGTTCAGTGCAACATACAACATAAATTTTGCAAACGACTTAACATTATTCATAGGGACGGCCAGCGTGGAGTTATTTAGGTAAACTATTTTGTCCCATACCTTCACATTCCCAATTACAACAACCAAGATTAAATTACAAAGTGTTTGATCCTTCTTGAGGTTGAACATGACAACACTAATGAGCTCCACATTCGTCATGCAAAGAGAAATATTTTGCATTTTACCATGAAAATTTGCGATCATTACTGGGTTGAAATTCACAAGCAATGCATCAGATTTTAAATACCCAAAATCCACTAAGAGCAGATTGATGCAGAGGTACTTTCCAGGATCACAAATCAGTGCGAGTAAGATTCTTTTTAACACAACGATTTCAAATGGGTGGATGGCAGGACAAAAGTGATGCTCTTGAGATGTCAATATTGTATTTTATCCACACATTTGTATAGTCCCAACTAGATGTGACACTGATACCAATTGAAGATTTCTTAATAATCGAACATGGGAGTTATGTGCAGTTTCCTTGGGGCAAATTGCATTCACCAGATTCATCAAATCTTATGGGCAAGCTGTTAAATTCGAAAAAATGATGTATCAATTATCTGACATGCCTTATGCAATCAATGTCTGAATTTGTGAATGTGCTTCTGCAATCAATAAAGAAATTGCACTGAAAGAGGAAAGTTTCATACCCAGGATACTCAACTGACGAGTTATTGGTGTCAAGCCAAAATTTGAATCGTTTATGTCTAATATTTTTACTAAGGTAATGGACACAATCTATTTTTTAAATATAATATTTATATTATATTACATTTTCATATTGTATAAGTTGATACATAATTAAGCATATGATCTATCCACTTATTTATTTTTGAATGTTAGAATGCATGCACTGATATATAGGCAACGTAGAGAAACTTGCAACTTTTGATCTACCTAGCGTTCAAGCTTTCAAATCTTCCACTTCTAAGAAGATTATAGAACAAGATATTCCAGGTTTTGATGATTTTTCAACAAGATCACCAGAGAAGTTATTAACGAGATCAGGTCGCACTTCTGGTTGAACTTCCACACCACCACCCAATAGGAGAAAACAATTCTCCATCCAAAACAGCAATGATTACTTCAAAGCAATCGAAACAACTTTCGGTGCCACCAAACCAGCAATTCTTAAATCTGGATGGCCCGTTGTTGCACCAATTCATGATTTTGATCATCCTAATTCATCAAAGATTAATTAATTCTTTATAACGTACTCTCAAGAAAGTTCGCTAATATAACAAAAAATATGTTAATATTTCTTATCTTTTATATTAGATTCATTTTTACTTATAGCTGATCATTATTAATATATTTTTTATTTTTTATTAAATTGATCAAAAATTTGAAAAACTTCGTTTCTTTATATAATCAAATAATTGAGATGATGATAGAGCTTCAAAAGAATACTTTCCAAGATGAGAAGGTAGTATTTCTATATAATTTTGTTCAGGTATTTTTATATTAATTATTTTTCTACTCAAAGAATTCTGAAGGTACAAAAGTTGAAAAACAACAGGAGACTTGGATAAAAAATGGGATGTTGATCTTTCTAATTCACCCATTGAATTGGAATTTGTCCGCAATGATTCCATTGATGTGGATTATATAGAGCCTGCAAAAGAGGACGATTTACTTGAACACACTGTCAAAGTTTAAATGTTTTGATACATTAATTTTAGTTATAATTTGATTTTGTACAGGTTTCACCTCAGGCTTTTATGTTTCATGTACATTTAAATTAAAGGGTGATGATAAAATTAAGAATCAACAAGAGTTGGATGATGCAACAACTCCAACTTCAACAGTTCATGGTCATGCCCCTGTTCAATCTATTACATAAAAAAATGAGATGGTAATTTAGATTTGTAAAAATTAGTACACACATAGATACATAATTGAATGAAGTAATTTTATTTTTTATCTTATTCAGTTATTGATACAATAATTATGCACTATATACATTAGTTTACATATTTAATAATTTCTTTCACTGTTTATTTTGTCTCATATACTTAAGCTCTCTGTGCACCCATCTCTGATGCATTTGATACATTTTTCACAATAATCAAGCAATTTTTGTATATACTTTATGTTGTAAGTGAGATAAAAAAATTGTGTAAAAATATTATTTCAAATACATCAAGGAGGGGTACCAAACGATACCAAGTTATTTTTTTATATCTGATGCAATATCACTAATACAGTAATGTATGTAGATGGTTGATCCATGCACTAGTGAATAAAAAAAGGAGGAAGCATGTGAAGTTTCAAAAACAACCGAAGAAGCATCAATTCGTAAAGATGGCGCGATGATATGCACAACAATGTTCGTCAATCAACGATACTATCATCAGTTATTAATACACTGGTAACAATTTTTATAAATTTTTTTCCTGTCTTATAACTATCAGCAACAACTCATTTCATTCAAATTAAATTAAAAATTAACTTTTTAAATTTGACTTTATTAACATGATATAGAGTTCTACGAATTCGACTTCAATGTCTGCCGAAACTAAAGTGGCGGTTGATGCTCTCCTATCCGAACTTCTTGTTTCAATTAATGTACAACCATTGAACTCAATGAGTCCGCAATAATCAATCGTCACTGATATTTCAATGACCATAACAGGGAAAGAAATTATTCTTCATGTAGAAGCAAAAACCCTTGCTCTATCTAATAGAATATCATCAAAGGTCTTTCATTCTGTATATCTAACAGCGTATGAGTCTAACTATAAGGGAAAATAGAGCATCAGTTATAATGTCCATCAGAGTCATCCATTTAAAGGATAAGAAATTTGCTGCCAACCATCAACTATTCTATTTGACCAACCTTGTCAATGGATTGCGAAAGGACTTCTCAAAACGCATGCAAATAAGTATATTACGTATATTTATTAATAGTAAAATTTCAATATTTAATTTTATAGTTAAGTCTTAAAGAGTGTTAATGATAGAGCGAAGTCCTCATCTTTTGATTTTGACAATATGAACTTTGTTATTGCGTCTCCTATGGATAAAAATTGATTTTGTTCCATGTCTTATTGGACTGATGAGGTACATATATTTTCTGTCATGCATTTTTGTATCACACAAATATATTTATATACCAGATACATTATATATAGTTGTCTAATAATTTACTGTTGCATAGTTTAACACCATGTTTAATTTATTTTTTCTGAATTAATTGATTGATTTTTGCAACATATTGATATGATTTTCTACTACCTTCGGAAGAAATCAAAGTATAGATTGTCTAATCAATACAGGTACACCACAAGTAATTATTTGTTTAAGATATACATCAATAGTGCGCACGATATATATTATTGTAGTCCAAATGACCTTAATACACAGGAAGATATGACATAAGCATCTGCCATGTGTACAATTGAGACTTCAATTAGAAACATCATCGGAGGCTTTAACATTCTGGCAGGTTTACCATGACGTTTAGTAGATGAAGTCTACATTCCTTTTAATTGTAATGGAGAGTTTCATTGGGTTTTAATTGTCGCTATGTTAAAAAGATGACTTATTCTTGTATATGATTCATCTCTCAGCTCAAGAAAAAAGTAACCATCAGGAAAAATAAAAAAATTATTCCTTATGCTTCCTGTTTATCTTGAGGGAAGTATGTTTTATAAGTAAATCGAAAGGACGAACTGGATATTACTGGATACATATAAGGATAATGACACGGGCAGCCTTCTGGAACCACAATACCCTTTTGATGTTGAGTTTGTCCAGAATATCGCACAACAAGAAAGTGATAGCTTGTAAGTTTAGTATTATTCTTTTTTTTAAGCGATCTTCATTTTCTTCAACCAATATACACCTTTTTTTCAGGGATTGTAGGTTGTATGTAACTGCATTTGTTAAGTTTCTTAGTGATGGAATTCCGATCCCTACTGATACTCTTGATGCTGATTTTCATCGAACAAGATATGCAACATTGCTTTAGAGATATGGCACCGAAAGGGCAAATGAAGGCTATGTTAGCGATACAAATGATCCACAAAAGGTTAGAATTCCTGACAATAAACCCTAGTCAAATATTTGATCATTGTTGAATAGACATGTAGTAATCATAGGACAATTTTAATTTATTTTATGTTTTTGAGACAATACCTTAAAAACAGAAAATAAATTAAAGTTGTGCGATGTTTACTACATGTCTATTCAACATTGATTAATTCTTCGACTAGGGGTTGATTACCAAGAATCCTAGGCTTCTATGGATCGTCTTTATCGCTAACATAGCCTTCATTTGCCTTTTCGGTGTCATATCTCCAAAGTAATGTTGCATATCTTATGTGGTGGAAAACAACATCAAAAGTATCAGTAGGGATCGGAATTCCATCACTAAGAAACTCAACAAATGCAGCTACGTACAACCCATAATCCCTAGAAAAAAAGGTGTATAAGTTGAAGAAAATGAAGACCAATTAAAAAAAAAGAATGATACTAAACTTACAAGCTATCATTTTCTTGTTGTACAATATTCTAGACAAACACAACATCAAAAGGGTGTTGTGGTCCCAGAAGGCTACCTGTGTTCTTATCTTTGTATGCATCCAACGATGTCCAGTCCATCCTTTCGACTTGCTCATAAAAGGTGCTGCACTCAAGATTAACAAGAAGCATAAGAGATAATTTTTTTTATTTCGCTTGATGGTTATTTTTCTTTTCTTGAGCTAAGTGATGAATCATATACAAGAAGAAGTTGTATTTTTAACACAATGACAGTTAAAATCTAATAGAACTCTCCATCACAATTAACAGGAATATAGACTTCATCTACTAAATGCCATGGTAAACATGCGGAATGTTAAAGCCTCTGATGATGTTTCCAATTAAAGTCTCAACTGTTCACATGGCAGATGCTCGTGCCATATCTTCTTGTGTATTAAGGTCATCTGGACTGCAATAGTACCTATCATGCGCACTTTTGGTGTATGTCTTGAACAAGCAATTAGTTGTGGTTCATCTGTATTGATTGGATAGTCTAAACTTTGACTTCTCCTTGAGGTAGTAGAAAATCACATCAATATGCTGCAAAAATGAATCAATTTTTTTAGAAAAAAATAAATATGATGTTAAACTATGCAATAGTAAATTATTAGACAACTGTATATAATGTATCTGGTACATAAATAATTTTTATATCATCTACAAAAACGCATGATAGAAAATGTATGTACCTCATCAGTCCAACATTTTAAAGTTGTGATATGGAGTAAAATCCATTTTTATCCATTGGAGATGCAACAACAAAGTACATATAGTCAAAAGATGAGGACTTCGCTCTATAATAATCCTTATTGGGTATTAAGGTCGTGCCATATCTTCCTGCATATTAAGGTCATCTGGACTGCAATAGTACTATCATGTGCACTTTTGATGTATGTCTTAAACAAGCAATTAATTGTGGTGTATATGTATTGAGTGGATAGTCTAAACTTTGACTTCTCCCAGAGGTAGTAGAAAATCATATCAATATGCTGCAAAAATCAATCAATTTTTTCAGAAAAAAATAAACATGGTGTTAAACTGTGCATAGTAAATTATTAGACAACTGTATGTAATGTATTTGGTACATAAATAATTTTATATCATCTACAAAAATACATGATAGAAAATATATATACCTCATTAGTCCAACATTTTTAAAGTTATGACATGGAGATAAAATCAATTTTTATCCATTGGAGATGCAACAACAAAGTACATATAGTCAAAATCAAAAGATGAGAACTTCGCTCTATAATGATCCTTATTAGGTTTCCTAATTTAACATTAACATTCATTAAAACTTAATTGTAAAATTAACTATTGGAATTTAACTATTAATAAATATACATAATATACTCACTTGTTGATGTCGCCCAAGCTACACCTCCTTTTTGAGGCTAAAGCGGTTATTGTCAATATATATAATCTAACCAAGGTTAGGGTCGAATCCCACAGTGAATATGACAGACTTAGAAGAATTCAATTGCAATTAGGGGTGATTAACCAACTTATCTCCTCAAAGTGAGGGTTTTATGATAACTATTAAAAGTAATCCTAAGCTAAAACAAGTGTTAAACTAGTATGAAGAGGAACTAGGGTATTGTGTTCCCCATGATTCCCTAACTCAGTATTACCATATAATCGAATTCTTTTTTAGTGTGTAGCATGCAGAATGATAAGTTAAGTTAACCAAACCCTTTGTCCCAGGCCAAAAGCGAATTTTACTATGTGATTTGGTTCATCCCTGCAGTGTGACATTACTAACCCTTATCTATTGTCCCAGTACAACCTCCCCTTGCCCCAGTTCGGTTGATTAGACGAGGAGCATTGATCAAATCCTGTTAATTAAGCTCTTTTCCTATTCATTACTACCTTGATCCAATCAGTAACACTAAGCGAGTTCCAATGTTGGCCACCATTAGAAAGAATTCAATGCGAAGATAATTAATTAATACATGCATGCATACTTTTCAAGAATTACGAGTTATTCGATTTTTTTCCTTGTTAGTTCTTCATGGTTTCCATAACTCTAGTTGTAGATTTAGATATTCATGATTAGTTTAAATGCAAGACCAATGAATTTGAATAACATAATTGAGCACTTACACAAGAGAATTGAGCACAAGAAATTCAACTCTTCAATGAGAATCACAAGATTGAAATTAAAAGATGAAACAAAGTTTTACAATCTCAAACTCTCTAACGTTTTTCTACTATTCCCTCTTCGTTCGCTCTGAAAAATAACCTAAAAAATATATTTATAATGTTTAAAATACAAAATCAAAACGAATTAGGACAACTGGGTCGACGAACTTACGAGGTACTCGATGGGCCGTATAACAGTTTACGGCTCGTGATCGGGCTTTCGTGAACTATTGCTTCAATTCTGCAATTGTCTTCTACGACACCCCTCTACGGCTTGTATAAGATTTTATGACCCATAGGGGGTTTCGTCTGATGGAATTTCATCAAGTCCCCACCTTTTGATCCTCAAGGTATGATACCAAGTCTACGACTCATAAAGTCTTCTACAGCTCATCTGCATGTTCATAGACTCAACTTCATAAATACACCCTTCACTTGAATTGCATGCGAAACTCCCTTTACGGCTCGTAAAATACACTATGATCCGTAAAAGGGTCTCGTGGAACATAACTTTTAGCAACTTTTGCATACCTTGCCCAAAAATAGTGCCAACCCTGAAATCCTATAAAGCAAACATAAAAACACATCAAACCTACTAACATCGCACTGAGAACACACAAAATTCCAAGTTTTAAAAATCAAAAGTGTTGTATTTTGATAGTACATCGGTACCTTCAACTTAAAATTGTTGTTTGTCCTCAAGCAACAGACTCAATCTATTTAAGCAACACAGTGACACACATGCCTCAATCTAATGTCATACAACACATCAAAATTAAGCACAAATACCCACACCACTTTCAAAACACAATTAGATAACTATCCATCAAACCAACATAGATCAATGTATGTGACAATGCAACTATGACAAGCGATGATGTAATTATCAACAAGCCACAGTCACTGAATGAGTCTAATATTAACAAAGATATTTTAATGCATAATCTTGGGACTATGAAAAATCACTCACTCTCACAAAAGACATTCAAATATTATGCTCAATACCATATGCTTGCCCCTATACTCATATCTAAGAACTTTGACTACTTGGATTAGGATCACTTTAGGACTTTGCTAGCTTGTAACGTAGGCTCAGGGGCTTCAGTATGATGTTTTGGGAACATAGTGACTAAAGGCCCTCCTTAACATTGTATTTTCTACACTTTTTCCTTACTAACACTGTTACTTTTCATTCTATTCTCCCTTTCTCCCATTTCAAGCTTTTCTGAGTGCTTTTTTGTTCATTTTTCAACTTTTTGCCTTGTATTTACACTTCAGTTTTCTTCTTAGTTCATAGTTAAGACATCACTCCTTTTTCTTGCACCTAGTACATATTTTTTTTCCTTTTCCATGTATCACTAACTTTCCCCCCTTATTTTGTGTTCTACCCTCAAACCAGCCACCCTCAACTTAGGCTTTTGGCCTGAGTTGAGGTGCACAATATCCACCCTTGGAACCAGGGCCACTTTTGGTAGCCACCCTTAACTTAGGCTTTTTGCTTCAATTAAGGTGCATAATGCTTAAGGAAGGACCAGGGCTAATTTCAAGATTTTATATCTAATAAGGCTAGGTCACTTAGGTTTTTACAAAGAAAAGGTACATGTAAGGTTCAAACATTAGGATCAAGGGATTTTTCATATATTTGGTTGGTTATTTAGGCTAAATGGATTGTTATAAACAATTGCCTAAGATCTTTTCCTAACTAACTAACCTAAAGTCTAAATCGGAGTATCCGGGCAAGTTCTGAATTAAAACACGATGCATGAATTTAGTAAAGTAAGCTCACACTCTCATGGAACTGATTACACTATCAAAATAGACTCTCAAATCATGTTTTTAATCTCAATTTTGTCCTCACTTATCAGAACAGACACTGTTGACATAACTAAACATGCATGGTTACTATTTAGACTAAATAATTACAAATTTGGTGGGCATCATTTTTCACAAAAAAAAAGCGCAAAACACATATATGTCACAGATATCAGTACTATGCTGCCAATACTACATAAACATCCTAAAAATGCAAGTTCAACAGAAAGTGAATATGTATGGGGAAAAAGAACATAGACAAGAAAACCTCTAGGATTCAAAATTTAGGGTAGTTATAGGCTAAGGCTACTCAGACTTCACTGAGGTGTATAACTACCCACACCCCATAAAAAAAGAGGTGCATTGTCCTCAATGCACAAAAAATTACAAAATAAAGTACCGGGGTCAAAAAGGACATACTTGAGCACCTAAGCGCCGATGTGTGGCTGAGTCTGGCCGCCCTCAACCTGCGTGGTGGCCTCCTAAGTAGTAGAACCAAGATCGAAGGGGCCAGAACCCCTCACCTTTTCGAGCTCATGAACCTGCCATATCTCCTCCTCCTGCCTCGATTGCCTCATGACAAGCTCCAGCTCCTTTTAGTCTATCAGCCCCACATGCAACTACACTGTATTTGGATCATCATTAATATGGGGCCTCTTCCCATGGGAAGGATGTGAAGGCTTCTTAGGAGCAAATAAATCCACTAGCCGTACCGAGGGCATAGTTTGCGGGAATACTACCGGTGAGTCCAAGGTTGATACCATGTCGACCCGAAGCTTCTGGATCTTCATCTGTAGGGTCATCATATCTGCTGGCCGTGGTGTACTCAGGCTCTACTGGACCCGCAACTCAAAATCATCAATGCAGGCATCCACGGTTGTAAGTCAATTCTAAATAGTAACAACCGTGTATGCCTACATGTGTCCCTCAGACTCTGTAATCGCCTGGCGAACCCAGGGCCTGATTTGTTGAACTAACTGAGTTAATTAAGACTCAGTATGGGCCAGTCACTGCTCCATGACTTGAATAGACACCACAGACATGTAAACCATGCCAACGGGTGTTGTTTGTGTAGGAATGGCCTATGGGCAGAAATAGTAGTAGTAGGCCCCCTCTCTACATCTGTCTCAATCTATGGGGGCCTCTCCTCTGTAGTGGTAGCAGTGGTGGTGATGGGTAGAACTTAAGAGGTAGCTCTAGCACAAACATCTCAGGCATAGAAGCTGGTTAGTGCGGTGCTAGACGAAGTGCCACCAGGTTCTCCTCAGCCTTAATCAGACTGGTATCCAAAATGCGCTGGACCTCAATCAATGAGTCCAACTTATGTATACTCTCCACCCCTGACTCTAACCAGAGTCTGTAGATCAAGCATGGAAAAGGGATGAATGTATACCTTTTTAAGGCTGCCTCGTGGATCTGCTCTACGATAAGGCTGGTCCAATTTATCTCATAGCCAGCCAAGATACTAGCAACTAGAACTGCACGATTCGACGTCAACATGTTATCTGCAAGCGTTGACTAGATTTGTGACCTCACAACGGCCCACCAAGACTTAGAGGGAATGTTAAAGGAGGCCTTCACAATGGACATAGAAGATGTGGCAACCCATGCATGGTCTGAGCCCTGCTCAGCAATTAAACCTGTTGCCAATCTCATTAAGCCGGCTTGGCGGTTCTGGTCTCTCATCAGACCTATGTCTCTGTTCTGGCCCACTCTGTGGTCATACTCTACTATGGATCTGGGGGCTGGGAACTCGGGCCCGAACAACATGTGGTGGATGATGGTCTCCGAGATGTCTACCTATCGGCCCCTCACTCTAGTGTGCATCAGTTTGGTCTGAGTGAAGGGCTTTTTCCCCTTGGGAAGAGTGCTGAGAACTGTGGCTGCGTATGAGTCATAGAACTCTTTTACCATGGTCAGAGAGTACATTCTTAGTGCTTTGGTCAGCCACTGGTGCCCGTATCTACTAATGGTGTCCTGGAGATCGGGGACACTGTCTAATCCAGAGGAGATGATCCGGGGCTTCTCATAAATGGAGCCACTGGTTTGCCCTGCTCATTACTCTGTACGCCTTTTGTATAGATGTCTCGCATGTCCGCAACACACCACCATCTGATGAGAGCATCTGGAGGTGATGGTGATATCTGCGATGGTGTGACAAAGCACTCTGTCTCAGACTCATAGCCGAATCCTAACTCTGGGTTTGACTCCTCTCTGGACGGATTCATCTGAATGGAGCTGCTATTGTTGTTGCCTCCATCGTCAGAATGGGGAACGCAAACAACAATAGCCTGGGTCTGGGTCTGCCCAAGTCTGGTGGCAGCCCGTGATTGTGGTCTATCAACATCTGGGTCAGGTTTAACATTGAGCTCCTCGAGTGATTCACAAATTGTGGGAATCTCCTCCTCCCCCGAGGTCTCATCTCTGAGCCTCTTCTGAATAGCTCGAATGTCCTCACGTCTTGGTTTTGGGGCTATGGTACTAAATTGAGTAACCAAGTTGTAGGAATTGAAGGAGGAAGTGGGACTATGAAACCCTAGGTCCGCCGAAGAAATGGTAGAAAATTGGTGGGGATGATCCTCATCGGTGATTGAAAAAATGAGGGGAGGGGGAAGGGGTGTGCCGGGTCTGATTCTAAATTAGGGGGAAATGGGGTGAAAATATTTTGACTATTATTTATATGTTGATCGGATTGGTCAAAACTAATGGGCCCAGACTCTACAAAACCCTGATTATAGGTTGCAGACTATCTTACAACTCATAAATCATAGTTTCGTAGAAGTTCTAAACCCTAGTTTTGAGGACTGGATTTCACGAACTAGTCTATGAGTCATAGATTGCAATACGACTTATAGAGTTGGTCGTAGAAACCTCAACACTTAGTTAAAAAAATCAAAAAACTTACCTGGGGTCCATGAGTCCTATTCACAACCCATAGTTTTATCTATGGGCCATAAAGTTGGCTCGTGGACTGGAGTGCATAATTTTTTGCTTACTAAAAATGTCTACGAGATGGTGTACAGGTCGTAGAATGATATACGACCCATAGAACCAATCGTAGAGGCACTTCTTGATACCTTCTCAGCCAAAGATGGTTGACTTAGACATGTACCTTCATTTTCTTCATAAAACAAACTGTACCCTATATGCAATCAGCTTAATGCGAAAAAGTAATCTACCTACGAGTCCATAAACTAAAACAAAGCACAGTTACACTTATTACATCAAAAACTTGGGTTGCCTCCCAAGTAGCACCTGACTTATTGTCACGGCATGATTTGAATAACTTGGTTACTCAGACTTCATCAAATGTCCAAACTTCCTTCTTTAGATTATCTGGCTTCTTTATTGACTGATAGATATTGAAGACAACTTCTTCATCATTCAATCTAGACCTAAGTTGGACAACTTTCATATCTACTAGTGCTCGACTAGTGGCTCGAAATGGCCTTCCCAAGATGATTGCAGTGTCAAAGTTGACTTAGCAATCTAGGATCACAAAATTTGTGGGGAATATGAATTTCTCAACTTTAACAAGCATATCATAAAGTATCCCTACAGGTTTCTTCATCGTACGATCAGCCATCAACAACTGCATGCTCATCGGAGTAGGGGTTCCCAGTCCTAGCTTCTTGATGACCGCAGGAGGTATTAGATTTATGCTAGCACTAAGATCACACAATGCCCTTGTGAACTCCATATCTCTAATAGTGTACGATATGGTAAATACGTCAAGATCTTCTCGCTTTTGTACCAAGGACCTCGTAGCATTTGCACTGCAATGCTGAAGCTCTTGGGAGAGCTCCTAACTCACAGTGCGCTTTTTCATAACCAGGTCCTTCATGAACTTCACATGCCTTGGCATTTTCTCCAATGCCTCAATGAGAGGAATGTTAATAGTTCTTTCATCATGGAGAGAAAATGCTTGAACTTGCCCTTCTCCTCCTTCTTTTTAATTATCTGAGGGAAGGGAGGAAGAGGCCTAGGAATGGGCTTCAGCTTCTATGGGGCCTCTGCAGCATCACTTACCCAATCCTTGCCACGATCATCTCCAAGATCTGTGTATTTAACCTTAACTGTCTCCTCTCAAACGTCATCTTCATCTACTGGCATGGGAGGATCAATAGTACTCTTGCCACCACGAGTAGTAACCGTCATGCACTGCCCTTCATTCTTTGGATTTTGAGTTGTGCTGCTAGACAGTGTACCTCTCTAATGCTTATTGAGTTGAGTTAACACTTGACCAAACTGTTGCTCAAGCTGTTTGATAGAAACAGAATGAGACTCGATTTTCTAATTTATGCTGAAGATGTCAGATTTCATCCCCCTTAGAGTCTCATCCTGTGTCTCAGCTTTCTTCAATAGGCGGTCAAATATCTCCTCAACTCTGGAACTACTAGCACCAGTATTGCGGTTGTGTGGGAGCATATAAGGACCATTTCTGTAGCTATCTCTGCGCCCCAATCTGTATCTCTGTCTTAGCCTCAATTCCTATCATAGTAACCTCCACAGCTACATCTCGATTGTAGTTCCAATCTTGATTTTCTTGACCTTAGTGTCAATAGTACTTATTGGACCCTTGGGTATTGGTCTAAAAACCCCCAGTCTGATCAGCAATAAAGCAAGTGTCCTCCTCATAGTAGGGATCATCATATATGGGTGCTCGCGGAGGCTGATGAACAACTGCATTAACTCGTTCATGATTCTGCTTCATCATCACCTCCATGCCTTTATGAATTCGAGCAAGCTCTTGCATAATCTCTTCATTTATTTTAGCTTGCTCCGAACTAATACTGACATCACACAAACTTTTAATAGATGATCTGTCTCTTTGCCCCCATGCACGATTTGTCTTGACCACCCTTTCCATTCTTTTAACGGCCCTTGCAAATGATTGATCTAAAAACATGCCCCTCATAGTGGTATCAGCATAGGCCTGATTATTCTCGTCAAGGGTATAGTAGAAGATCTCCACTAAGGCATCATTAACAATTTTGTGGTCTGGAACATTTCTCAAGCACTTTGTGGACCGCTCTCATGTAGTACTGATCGAGTCACTAGGAAGTTGCTCAAAGTTGTTGATTTGATCTTTCAACTTGAGCTTCTTCGATCTCAGGAAGTACCTATCTAAAAAGGCCTTCTGTAAATCAGCTTAACTGGTGATCGAACTTTATGGGAGCTCGAATAACCGTAGTGCCTGTTGGAGATAATGGGAGAATATAAAGTTCCATAGCATCTATAGACAAATTCTGTGTTCCCATCACACTCTTGCAAACAAATGCAACATTGTGTAAATGACTATGCGGATCCTCTGATGGTAGGGCCCCGAACAATCCACGGTTCTGCAGCATTAGAAGCAATCCACTTGAAACCACGAACTTTGGTCAGCCGGTAGTGGTGGTAAAACAGTAGCTTTAGTAACCTCCATAGTCGTAGGTTCAGCCGATATTGATTCCACTTCCAAGATTCGGTATTGAAGTCCTGTGGATATGGAGCAATATCCTCAAAAGGTGGTGGGTTGTCATTAGTTGCATTCTCATTCTCATTCTGAGCTGCATTTTCTGTGCTAGTTGCATTGTCTTGGGTCATTCTTCTTAGTCTTGTCTGGAACTCTGGGTCAAATAGAGTTAAGGGTATGCCTCGACTTTGCTATTGGGCATACACTACACTATACCCTGAAAGAAAATTAAAAAAAAAAATAAAATGAGGAAAATAAAGATTAATTCCCAAATTACTTGAATTAGACAAGTCTAGCCGTATTCCTAGCAACAACGCCAAAATCTTGATGTCACCCAAGCTACACTTCCTTTTTAAGGCTAAAGCAGTCATTGTCAAGATATATAACCTAACCAAGGTTAGGATTGAATCCCGCAGGGAATATGGTAGACTTAGAAGAATTCAATTGCAATTCAGGGTGATTAACCAACTTATCTCCAAAGGGGGGATTTTATAACTATTAAAAGTAATCTTAATCTAAAATAAGTGTTAAACTAGTATGAAGAGGAACTAGAATATTGTGTTCCCCATGATTCCCTAACTCAGTATTACTAGATAATCAAATTCTTTTTTTTCAGTGTGTAGCATGCAAAACGGTAAGTTAAGTTCACCAAATCCTATGGCCCAGGCGAGAGGAAAATTTCACTATGTGATTTGGTCCATCCCCACACTGTGACATTACTAACCCTTATCTATTGTCCCAGTACAAACTCCCCTTGCCTCAGTTCGGTTGATTAGACGAGAAACATCAATTACATCTTGATAATTAATCTCTTTTCCTATTCATTACTACCTTTATTCAGTCAGTATCACTAGCTGGGTTCTTATATTGGCCACCATTAGAAAGCATTCAATACGAAGAGAATTAATTAATACATGCATGCACACCTTTTAAGAAATACGAATTATTCAATTTTATCTTGTTAGTTCTTCATGGTTCCCACAACCCTATTTGTGAATTTAGCTACTCATGATCAGTGTAAATGCAAGACTTTATGAATTTGAATAACATAATTGATAGCACTTATGCAAGAGAATTAAGAACAAGAAATCCAACTCTTCAATGAGAATCACAAGATTGAAATTAAAAGATGAAACAAAATTGTAAAAGTGTTTTTGAAATTCTCTAATGTTTTTCTACTGCTTCCTCTTCGTTCTCTCTGAAAAATAACCTAAAACCTTTATTTATAGTGTTTAAAATACAAAATCAAAATGAATTAAGACAACTGGGTCGATAGGCTCTACGAGGTACTCTGGGCAGTATAACAGTTTATGACTCATGATCGAGCTTGCATGAACTGTTTCTTCTATTCTAGAACTATCTTCTACGACACTCCTCTATGGTCCGTAGAGGGTTTCGTCTGATGGAATTTCAACAAGTCCCCTCCTTCTGATCCTCAGGGTACGATACTAAGTCTATGGCTTATAAAGTCTTTTACGGCTCGTCTGCATGTTCATAGACTCAACTTCAGAAATACACCCTTCACTGGAATTGCATACGAAACCCCCTTTACGGCTCATAGAATACACTACAGCCCGTAAAGATTCTCGTGAAATATCATTTTCAGCAACTTCTGCACACTTTGCCCAATAATAGTGCCAACCCTGAAATCCTGCAAAACAAACATAAAAACACATCAAACATACTAACATCACATTGAGAACACACAAAATTCCAAGTTTTAAGTATCAAAAGTGTTGTATTTTAACAGTACATCACTTGTTTGCATACGTTTTAAGGAGTCCTGTTGCAATGTATTGACAATATTGGTCAAATAGAATAGTGGGTGGGTGGTAGGAAATCTCATATCCTTCAAATGGATGACTACATCAGATATTAGAGCTGATGCTCTGTTTTCCCTTGTCGTAGGACCCATACCTGTCAGAAATGGAGAACGAAAGACCTTTGATGGCATCCTACTACGTGGAGCAAGGGTCTTTGTATCTACATGCAAAACAATTTCTTTCCTAGTTGTGGTCATCAGAATATTAGTGATGACTGATTGTTGAGGAATCATTGAATTCAATGGCTGTAATTGGTACATGAAATTCAGAAAGGATAACATCAATTGTCGTTTCAGTTTCGGCAAATATTGAAGTTTAATTCATAGAACCCTATATCATGTCAATAAAGTCAGATTTAAAAAATTAATTTTTAATTTAATTTGAATGAAATAAGGTGTTGCTGATAGTTATCAGACATGGAAAAAATATATTAAAATTGTTATCGATGTTTCAGTCATTGATGGTAGTGTCATTGATTGACGAATACTATCGTGCACATTATCGGCACTATCTTTACTAATTGAGGTTTCTTTTGTTGTTTTTGGAACTTTAGGTGCTTCCTCCTTTTCTTGTCCATTAGTG
>JAABOM020000103.1:15260788-15320624 GCA_011800125.2 Solanum clarkiae
TTATACATATATAGTAGACTCCTATAGGTACAATCCCAAGTCAAGAACATCTCCAATTTCAATTCCCAAATCAACCCATTTTAACCCAAAACCTTTCTAATCTCAACTAAAAACTTATATAAGTTCATACACTAGTCTAAGGGAATCATTGGAGAATTAAAATTGAAAAGAAGCTTAGAAGACTCACCTTGGAATGTTGAAAACCCTCTTCACCTTAAGCCTCCAATTCTTTTCTAAGTGTTGCAAGACTTCATATGTCTTGATTCTTCAAGTTATGGGGGTATATATAGACCCCCATACTTCCAAATTTACAATTTAGGGCCCCTTGTTAATAAGTCATATAATTGGGTCCCAAACTTTTATAATTTAATCCAATTAGGGACTTCCGAACTCAAGTTTTAAATTTCACCTAGCCAATACACCCCCTCCGATACTTATGCACCATAATTGATTTAAATGATCTTTTGAAATTTTTTTTCAAAAATTTTCCAACACCTCAATTTACCATAATTATTTATTCACGGGGTGTAACATTGCATTTCTTATGATTATTTTGAATTGACTTAATTAATATTACATGTTTGTTTTATTCACTTTGTTTTATACAAATTGGCTGCACTGATGCCGGATTGGTTGTTTTCTGTTGCAGGTAAAAACGTTCCTAAATTATTTCATAGTTTATTCAATTTCTGATTCCCAGTCGGTTAAACCTACTGGGTACATATTATGTGTACTCACCCTTACTTTTTTCTTCCCCGCAGATTCTCGTCAGGATTACCAACGTGGTAGTTGATTTGCTCGCTTAATCGGGTCACACTAGATCTAATGGTGAGACTCAAGGGCTTCGAGTCCCATTAGGTCCTATCCTAGTTGTATGATCTTTATTTCTATTCGAAGACTGTAACATACTTATTCATTCATGTATGTACTAGATGCTCTCTACACTCGTGACACCAAGTTTTGGGATATGATTTTTATCTATTGTGTTTTTTTTCGCTTTAAATATATTTTATCTTTGGGTTTGAAAATTTACTTGGTTCCGTAGTCATAATCGTATTTTTGGTCGTGACATTTGTGATCGTCCAACATCATTTACTATTTCACCCCTTAGTTTATCTAACTCTGGTACCAAGTTTTTTGAAATCAATTCTTAGCCAACCTAAGTTAGAGAGAAGCCAAATCCCTACTTCTAAGCATTATCCTAGGTTGACTTAATATGCGGAGCTATTAAGTCCATTAGTAAACCACCAAGACATGTCGAAGGTCTCCGACTTGATGACATATTATTTTATGTGACATTTGAAAGATGTATGTGTTGGTAACCAGTTTTTGTCTCTTGGGGGTCCTAACCAAGCCTTTTTTTGTAGGTATACTCATTTTCTCAAGTTCGATATGATTGTAGAAGCACCTTAAAAGCTTCAAATTTGACGGAACGACCTCAATGCGAAACATAAAAGAGAACTCAAGAAGCACATAGGACTGTTGCCCTCACTTTTGAAAATGCCTGCTTACCCAAAATTGATAGATGTCCTCACCGGATATTAGGATAATGAAAATATGATCTTTCGCTTTGGGACTAAGGAAATTACTCTAACCATCGAGGTATTAAGTCCATGGCTATCCCCGACCTGATAACAAGTTGCATCTCATGACAACAATTTGCATCTCATGATAACAATTTTCACTAAATCTTACTTATGAGAAACATAATAACTTTTGTCTTAGAAATAACATTTAACTTGATGGTTTAATAGAACGGGAAAAAGATTGAAAAAAATATTAGAAATAGATAAAAAGAAAAAAAAAGAAGAGAAAAACAATAAATAAAAAAAATAAAGAAAGAGAAAAAAAATAAAAGTTCAAAAAAAAAGAAAAAGAAAAAACAAGAAAAAGAAAAGAAGACAAAGAAACAAAAAAAAAAAAAATTAAAGAAAGAGAAAAATAAAAAAAATTGAGAGGCAGTTGAGCATAGAGAGTTTTTTAAAAAATATTTAAAGTGTAGAGAGGCAAAAATATACTTTGATTCAACTTAAAGTGAATTTTATTTTTATAAGACTTCTCTTATGAAGGACAAAAAATCAAGGACACCACATTTAGTGAGTATCCTAAATAATTTTTTGAAGAAAATTTTGCTGAATTTTGAAAAGAAAATTATCTAGGCTTGCTCAATAGGCTTAGGCTTACTGAGCGCCAATCGTGACTTAAATGGATTGGATCGTGACATGAAATATTTCAATATCTCTGAACTTTTGAATTTCGCCTTCACAAAGATAAAATTATTTTATATATTTTCTTTCGAGACAAGCCTCAATCGGGCTATTTTTGGATATTTATGACCCGTCATATATCTTTCGATGACATATCAAATTATCCAACAAAATGGACACAAATGAGTAATATTTGTACATTGTTATGAAAACAGATATTGAAGAAACTACGGAGAAGAAAAATACCACAAAATATATTAAATGATAAAAATAAAAGTTCAAGGGTTTTATTTTAGTTTCCTTATGTTTTTTTATTTTTGGAAGATGACTATTTATAGCCTTACAACATGATGACCAAGTATTTTTCTTTGACACTTGATGGATAATTACATATACATCATGCACAACTTGACACTTGGACAATTACACATAATCATGCACACGTCTTGGCCACTTGGCAAGAGGTGACATATTTACAATATATATCATTATATTATACCTTTTTAATAATAAAATTGAGTAATGAAGGTAATTTCTTTAATTTTAACCCCGGCCTGGGCTAGCTTCTTGGAAAGTCCGTTCCCACTGCGCTCACGGTCCAGCTGGCCTACCAGCGGTAGTGGGAATTCTCCCATTAAGTATAATGATAGATAAATATAACATATTTTAATTAGTAGGGGTAAATACAAAAATAGCATATAGTATATCATATCATCATATATTATTAAAAGTGAGAAGAACTTAACTCCAAAATTGGATTACCATTTTGCCCCTACAATATATTAAAGTATTTCAAGATATTTAATTAAATAAATATTAATATTAATCATATTATATCATTATAATAAATACTAGAAGTGTGAAGTTATTAAGTCAAAGTCAAAACACTATTTCAATAATATTTAGGTATAAAGAAGTAAATACATGTTTAATGAAAATAAAAAAATTTTGATTAAAAAATTATAAATATTGATACATTTTAATGGTTAAAGTCACGCACAGAATTTGTTTTGTCCTTTATTAGTTTGTATAGAGTAAATTGACAGTATTCATTTATTTTTAATCAATTTTCATCACTGCTTTTTTCTTATTATTTTTCTTCTATTTAATTACTTCATTCTTTAAAACACTTAAATAACATTTCAATTACTATATAATAATAAATATTCATCTTTAATTTATAATTATAATTTTATATATGTATGCATAGATTAATTGCAGAATTTGAAAAGATTTTTCATAATTAAATTAAATTCTTAACACCATTATTTATAAACATAAACATCATATAAATTCACCACATCACTTTTCCACACAAAATCAAACCTTGTACTATATATACTAACAATAAAAGATCATATGCAAAGATGAGTGGAGTTATAAAATTCAATACTATTACTATCTCATTCACTTTTCGAGTCATCACACATCGATCATATAAAAATAATAAAAGGAATTAGGAAAATTTCTTCGAGGGTTTAGCATTTCATGAAGTAAGAAGAAGAAAGGAAGCAAGGGCTACAAGTTTCATAAAAATATTGACCAAAGCTACAACCAAGTTGATTATATTTTACATCAATGAATTTTGTATAAACGTAGTGTTTTCAAGTTTTTGTCTTTTCTTCTTTTTACTATCAAAGCACTATGAATGTTTATTTGAAAAGAGTAGTTGATTTAGTTTTTGCATATCTAGATTGACTAATTGGAAGTTTATAGTCCTCACTTTATTTATCTTTTCTCTTTTACTTCTTTCTTCATATATTTTTTTAGAAATGTTGTATAAAAAAATAAATATATACAAAAACTAAATGTACCAGTAAAACGTTACTATTACGAAGAAGGAATATGACATATATCTCTTCTTTAATCTCCATAACAAAAATAATCACAAAAGAATTATCACTATAATTTCAATTACAACAAAAATATTCTAAATTCCTTGAAAAAGTAGAGTACAACTTTTTATAAGTATGACAAAGATTACATTAGAAATATAATATTTATCATAGTAAAACATACTTAAATAAAGAAATAAACTTTAAATATCATTTTTGTGAACAATTAGAAGCGAGTGCTATTTAGATTTCTTGAGTATGATTATCTATACAATTTGAACTCATTTGATGTAAATTTTGATTATTTTTTATTTTTAACAAGAATACTCGTTGAAAATCGTAAAAGAAGTTTGGTCGCATACTTAGATACATTTAAGGGCATTGTTATATACATAATTTATAAGAGTGTATGATAGTTGTTGCAAAAATAAATATTGGCTATATGGGTGTGAACATATACATATTTTAATATATTTATATTATTCTTTAAGTTTATACCGTTGAATTGGAAAACACGGGTAATATAAAAAAAGTAAGATTTGTTTGAAGCCTTAGAAGCGGCTATATTTTGGGTTGGAAGGTAAACCGTGTATGCGTATAGCATCACAGTGTTTCTTGAAAATCAGATATGAGGTTTTTGTTTGGTTGTCTCATACTTGTTCTAACCCCAATCTCCTTCACTCATGCCGACATGTAAGTCCTCAAATTCAATTTTACCTTACTTTTTTAGCTCCTTGTACGGGTTTTGGGTGTGAAGTGGTAGAGGTAGGATTAACAGGTATTGATTTCGATACAAGATTTTCAGTAAGGGGGTTTGAAATTATACACAACCACCACCACAACAACATTAGCGCCACTAGTGGGCTCTGGGGAGGTAGAATGTAGGTAGAGAAGTTGTTTCCTGGGGGGTTTGAAATTATAGTGATTGAGAATTGAATGAAATTTATACTGAAATTGTTGTTGTAGATTCCTATGTTAGTTTTGCAATATATTGTTGGATTTGACTTTAATACATAAATTTGAGTGTAATTTAATTGGTTGGGATAGTATAGCATACTTTCCAGGTGACAATTATTATGTATGGATAGTTAACCTATAGGCTATAAGGATTTCAGTTGCAGGGTGTAGAATATGTATACCTTTTCCAAGTTACCTGCAATTGCTCTTTAAATAATTCCATACGTTATAAAATTCATAATGTTATAGGATGGATATAAAAGTTTTGCAAGTCGGACAGGAGCTAATGAAGGAAACTCTTCCATTACAGTCCGGATCGAGACTATATGAACTGCAAGGATTGAATTTCAATAAGTGGTATGAAGTGAAGATCTCATATCCTGCTTCTGTATGTACATTTGCATTCTTGCCTACTACTGCTTTTCCATACCTTGTTGGTATTTAAAGCTTGAAACTTTGCTGTTGAACATATAACAGATACCAGCTACTTTTACTCTACAACTAAGTAAAGGAAGTTCAGGGCTAAATGTTGGGAGGAAGTTACTGAATACTGAAAAGATTATTTTTCAGGCAGACAGTCTTCAATTGCTTGGTGGCAAGGTGTTGTTATGTGCACATAATATATAGTGATTTTTGTCTCTTCTTTTGCTCATTTTCACCTCACTGACAATGGAACTTGTCACAGGGCGGAACATTTGTCTTGGTAAATGTGGAGCCTGAGGGTATTGTTGCAATACCTGGGGTAAAGGAAAGGAAACACATCACATATAATATAGGTAAAAAGTTTCCCCTTAATTTAGATTGTTCAAAGTTCCGTCTAACATATTTAATTATGTTTTCACATGCTAATATACTACTCATGTACCCAAGTTATCATTTAAAAGAGAATCAGCAATGCTAAATTTTCAGGTACACCTTAACCTCCTTATCCCCCAGAAAGTGGAAAGGAATTAAGAACCTTCACCTATGACTTGTGTTTTTGAGTCACTCGCCATAAAAATGAAAAAAGAAAGATGAATGCAATGACTGAACTCCGTCTAATAAATTGGAAGTCACAAAAACAAAAGCTTGTTGACATAAATCTCTTTGATCTGGGAAGCACATTAGGTTAAACAGGAAATGTCAAAGTATGCATTATTGAAATTTATCTAGACTGTCGGTTAGCTTTACTGATACACCACATCACATAACAACAATGCCCAATGCCAAGCAAGTTGAGGTCGGTTGTATGAACCACTTATATCGCTCCAAGTGTCAAGTTCTTGAGATCACTAAAACTTTGTAAGCTCCTTGAGTAGTTAGGAGTTTTTTGCTTATCAGAAGATTTGACCTTTTTTGCAATCAATTGCATCCTCTGGATGATTATTTGACCCCAGTAAATGTAAGACTTGTTGCATATGATTGTCAAAGGGAATAACATAGAATATGTGAAGCTTCTAGCCATTGTCTGGTGATTCTTTTATGGGAAGGTAACAGTGACAGTCACAAATATCATCTGGTTAAATGGCCAAGAGTCATTCTGCCTAAGAGGCATGGTGGGCTAGGGATTAAAAATTTACTCTTGCACAACAAGAGTTTGTTAATGAAATGGCATTGGAGACAATCCTGAGCTATGGAAGGCTGTAACACATGCAAAATATGGGGTGGAAAGCAATTGGTGCACATGCCAAAGTAGAGATCCACATGTCTCGGGTCCTTCGAAACACATTTCAAAGCTATGGGGGGGGGGGGGGGGGTTTCCAACTCAAGTATTTATTTAAGCTAGGTAACGAAGATCATATCTCTTTCTGGAAAGACAGGTGGTTAGGGGCAGAGCGTCTGAAAGATGAATTTCCAACCCTTTTTTAGATTGCCAACAATTTTTTTGAACTTTCAAATTTCCAACAATTAGGAATCCTCTATTTCTCAGTATTGGCAAGACAACTCCTAGACCCCAATGTTCAGAAGGGAGTTTCAGGACTGCAAGTTGAATGACCTGTTGGGATCTGATAAGTTTATCGAATGTTAAGGTCAACTCCGGTTTACAAGACAAGCTAAAATGGGGAGAATCAAAAGACATAGCATATACAGTCAAAAGGGGATATGACAATCTATTTTCTAACAAGGAATTGATTGACAAATGGCCATGGAAGCTTATATGAAAATCTAAACTGCCCCCCAAGATAACTGGTTTTGTCTGGACTGCCTTGTATGAAGCATGCCTCACCCAAGATAATCTTAGCAAAAGAAAAATTCAGGTTGAAAATGAATGTTACATGTGCCATCAGACAGTTCTGGAGAGTGTTAGGCATCTCTTTTGCATTGTGAAGTAGCAACTGGCATATGGAGTATGTTCTTATCAGTCTTTGGAATTGCCTGGGTCATGCCAAATACCATTAAAGATTCCTATGAGAGCTGGTGTTCTTGGAGCGTCGGGAGATCAATCAAAAAACATGGTGTATGGTCCCTGCTGCTATCTTTTGGAGCATTTGGAATGAAAGAAATTGTAGATGTTTTGATGAGATTTCAACTCCTAATCACAATCTTAAATCCAACTGCTTGATCTTCTTATATAGCCTGTTCAATCAGGCCCCTCTAACCACTGCTGATCTTTTTTTGGACTATGTTTTCTCTTTAGTTATTAAGTAAATTCTTGTACAAGAGCAAACCCCTTCTTTTGCTGTAAATTTTTTTGCCTTGCATCTTCTTGATGCCTTTTAATGAAAACTAATTCATCAAAAAAAAAAAAAAATATTCCTCCTATTAAAGAAAGCAACAACATACCCAATATAATCCCACAAGTGGAGTTTGGGGAGGGTAGTGTGTACATAGACCTTACCCCTACCTTGTGAGGTAGATAGGTTGTTTCTAGTGGACCCTTGGCTCAAGGAGAAAACTCACCAAAGCAATTCAAAAAGGGAAAACAACGAGAGAGGAGAAGCTAAGACAAAATGCTAAAGAAAGCATTGTTACTTGTCACTTGTATAAGAGGATGAAAGGTAATTTGGTGCGAGAAAGGTGTGATGTGATGAAAAAGATGGGAAGTTTTGTGCATGCTTAAGTGCTTAGCTGCACACACTAAAAAGATCTAGATTGGTGGAGGTTATATAATATAGGGATGAGAGTTTATCATGGCGACGAGAATTTATGAACCATGATCTGCAGAACTCTATGAGCTGCTGTCACCACCTGCAGGTCATTGTTAGCAGAAAACTCCTTGCAGGCGATGTGTTGGTCTTGGGAAGTTCAATCTTAGCAGGTATGTTATGATGCCCCCTTAAGAAGGGAGAATTGCGGGATAAAATTCGGTATGGATGGTTATAGAGTTGATCACATCAAAATCCTATTAAAACAAATTGCACTTGTCACACATATTGCCTTAAGATGCCTCTGAGCAGTTTTTTAGTAAAAGGTATCATAGCCATATAGATATTTCTAATCTGGAGTAGAAACAATAGAAAAAGCTAAATACAGGTTGATATTTGTTAACCACATAGTTTTGCATAGACAAGTTGCTTTTAAGCTTTAGTCTTGTCAGCAGATTCCACTCCAATCTTCGGCTTGTGACTTATTTGTCCAAGATTGAAAAGGAAAAAAATAAGCCACATCTCTTGCATGTCAGACAGTTTGAGGAGACAAGATTGGAAGAGAGTTAGCCAGTGGATTGACCAATATTTCTGTATCAATAAGATAGCATAAATTCTTTAATGGAGTAAAGAAGATGGGAGCATATGGACAAACCTGAAGAAATCTCAGTTATGCAGCCATGGAATTGAGAACTTAGAGCTTGTGCAATTAGTTATGGAGAGGAAGATGTAATTGTGAAACTTGATGAATGAATTCATTCCTTCTGAGTGTTTACTATCACATATATATACAACTAACCGACTTCCCTAACTAACTAATCAATTCTCTAACTGAATTAGTTACAAGTTAGTTACAAATAACTACATCTTACTTCCTACAGCTAATTAGTCACATGAATTAACATCTAAAGTTCCATTGTCTTGAAGCTTGTTTAAGACTGTATAGGGACTTTACAAGCTTGCAAACCATAGGTTGATCTGTCTTCACATGTAATCCCTTAGGTAATTCCATAAACACCTCCTCAGTGAGATCACCTTGTAGGAATGCATTATATACATCCATTTGATATATGCACCAGTTTTCAGCAGCTGCTAAGGCAATAACAGTCTTGACTGTCACCATCTTCACCACTGGTGAAAATGTCTCTTGATAGTCTATTCCAGCAGTCTGATTATACCCTTTGGCAACCAACCTGGCCTTGTACCTTTCTACTTCACCATTCACCTTGTATTTTATATTGAATACCCATTTGCAGCCTATTACAGGTCTGTCTTGTGTCCAAGGAACAAGTTTCTAAGTCCCATTATCTTCAAGTGTCTTTAATTCCTGTTGCATTGCATCTATCCATCTGTCATCTGTCAAAGCTTCTTCATAAGATTTAGGTTCATAAGTGGCTGAAAACTTGCTTAGACAAGCTTTGTATGTTGGAGAAATCCTCTGATAAGAAATAAAATTTGTCAATGAATATGGAGTCTGTCTTCTCTTGGTGGTAGTATCATAGTCTTGGTGCCATGCTGGTGTGGTCACAACCCTCTTAGATTTTCTTGTGGCAGGCATGATAGGCTCAGCATTGACATTGAGTGGCATGTCTATGAGTTCATCATCGGGAATTTCACTATCTGGTAGTGCTGTATCATTGACAGTGTCTGCAACTGATGGTTCATCCATAGGATCATTTGCATTATGTTCTTCATCAAGCACATCAATATCTGTCGGTGTCTGAACTTGTTCTGAGTCCAGTGAAGATATAGCATTTGGAAATAAAGGAACTGAAGCATCCTGTGCCTTCTTGAAAGGAAACATAGTCTCTTTGAATATTACATCTCTACTAACAAATAACTTCTTATTTGCCATTTCATTCAGCAAATACCCCTTTTGAGTGCTAGAATATCCCATAAGAACACAAGCATCAGCTCTAGGAGAAGGTTTATCCTTCTTAGGGAGTGTGGTTGCAAAACATAGACATCCAATGGTCCTAAGATGACTCAGATTAGGCTTCTTCTTGTAAAATACTTCATAAGGAGATTTCCCTTGTAATGTGAGAGTAGGCAGTCTATTTATTAAGTAAACAACAGATAGTACACATTCTCCCCAGAATCTGATGGGGATACTTGCCTGAAATCTAATAGCTCTTGCCACCTCAAGGATGTGTCTGTGCTTTCTCTCAACCACTCCATTTTGTTGTGGGGTGTGTGCACAACTGCTTTGGTGTATAATTCCTAAGGAATCAAATAACTTTCCACACTCTGTGTTAAAGAACTCACCTCCATTATCAGATCTAATTACCTTCACACAACATTCAAATTGAGTCTGAACTATTTTGAAAAAGGATTGCAGGATTCTTATCACATCAGACTTTAGTCTAAGTAGAAAAAGCCATGTAACTCTAGAATAGTCATCAACTGTAGTCAAGAAATACTTGTAACCAGCATGAGTTTTAACTCCATATGGTCCCCAAACATCAATGTGTAACAAGTCAAATATGCAAGTACTTCTAGTCATTGACAAAGGAAATGGTAACCTTGTTTGCTTAGCTAAGGGACATATGAGACATTCATCAGTGTGTCTGCTGATAGTTGGGATCAGTTTCTTCAGTGTGTTAAAGGAAGGGTGCCCAAGTCTTCTATGCCATATCATACACTCCTCTTCATCAGCTTTGACATGCATCAGCAGTCACCTTTTCATCACTTCTTCTCACACCATCTTTATTCATGTCATGCTTGTTTCCAGCATCTTTATTCAGCAAAAAGTAAAGACCTCCTGATTCTTTATCAATCCCCTTGACCTTCCCAGTTGATAGGTCCTGAAAGACACAAAACTCAGGAAAGAACTTTACTGAGCAGTGTGATTGCCTGGTTAGTTGGGAAACTGAAAGCAGATCATATTTGAACTCAGGCACTACCAAAACATTGGTCAATGCATCACCATCACTCCATCTATAACTACCAACACGAGATATTGTAGTGATACCTCCATTAGGCAATTGTACACAATTCTGACCATTTTGTTCAAATGCAACTGTATCAAATAACTCATTCAATGTGGTTGTAACATGCTTTGATGCTCCTGAATCAACAATCCATTGTTTTATTTTAGTTCCCACAGATAAACAAGTATCCATACCTGTTTGGTTAATAGGTGAAGCATCAGCATTCTCCTTGCTTAACAGCTTGAGAATCTGATTGTACTGTTCATGTGTGCACATAGGGGACCCTATATCAAATGCATCAGCTTCCACAGCATTCACTGCTGCTATCCTATTTGGATGATTTCCAAACTTTCCAGGTGCTCCAACCTTTTTTCTGAAAACAAGTATCCGTACCTGTTTGGTTAATAGGTGAAGCATCAGCATTCTCCTTGCTTAACAGCTTGAGAATCTGATTGTACTGTTCATGTGTGCACATAGGGGACCCTATATCAAATGCATCAGCTTCCACAGCATTCACTGCTGCTATCCTATTTGGATGATTTCCAAACTTTCCAGGTGCTCCAACCTTTTTTCTGAACTTGTAGTCGGGTGGATATCCAACCACTTTGTAGCAAGTTTCCTTGGTGTGAGCCCTGAGCTTACAAACTTCACATTGCAGAGTGTAATCTCTCTTCTGCTTGTAGTTTGCTTGTCCTTTACCTGTGTACAAAACAGTAGAACTAGAAGCTTCCACATCTCCTCATGAGTGCTTACCACTTGTATATTGTCTTTGAAAGGATGACTGATCCTTTCCTACATACAATGCAGCAGGTAAAACATTTTCTCCTCCTGAATATGAACTAGCTGTAGCTCTTTGGCTCTCATTTGAAATGATCATAGAATACGCCTTGTTCACTGAGGGTAATGGGATCATCATGAGAATCTGACTGCGCACCTGACTATATGACTCGTTAAGTACCATTAGAAAAGCGAACAACTTCATGTACTGTAAGTGACTAGCATACACTTTTGATCTATCACAGCCACAGGACGGAGGAGCTACAAGTGCATCAAACTCATCCCAAAGGAGTCTCAATCGTGTGAAATAAGCAGATACAGACAATGTACCTTGTGTGATTGTACAATTCTCACGATGCAGTTGATATCCACGCGATTGTACAATTCTCACGATGCAGTTGATATCCACGCGATCCATCCACCTTATCGAATCGCTCCTTTAGATCTTCCCAAACTGATGCTGCATCAGTTGCATAGATGATCCCACTCATCAATTCCTTTGAGACTGAGTTCAGAATACATGATAGCACATAGGCATTGCATTGCTCCCACTGTTCTTCCAATGCAGCACTATAATCACTCTTTTTATAGGTCCCGAAGACAAATCCTGCTTTGCTCTTAGCTCGAAGGGTTAGGAGCATTGATCGACTCCATAACACATAATTCTCCACGACTGTGAGCTGGATTGTTGTCAACATTGTTCCTGGAGTGTCTGATTGCATCAGATACAGAGGATGATTTCGATTCTTCTCGACATCACTCATTGTCTCGTTGTTCACCATCTTCGAACAGTTGCGCTTCTCTTAGATTGTATGAATGACTACAGATTAGTCACTGATCAAGGAACCGTAGCTCTGATACCATGAAGAAATCTCAGTTATGCAGCCATGGAATTGAGAACTTAGAGCTTGTGCAATTAGTTATGGAGAGGAAGATGTAATTGTGAAACTGGATGAATGAATTCATTCCTTCTGAGTGTTTACAATCACATATATATACAACTAACCGACTGCCCTGACTAACTAATCAATTCTCTAACTGAATTAGTTACAAGTTAGTTACAAATAACTACATCTTACTTCCAACAGCTAATTAGTCACATGGATTAACATCTGAGTAACTGAATTATCCTCACTATTCTCAATAAAACCCTCCCCTAGTCACCATACAAATTGAGGCTCGTTCTTTTTATATCAGCCATTGTCTCTCCCATTTTTATTTTTAGGTATTAACATTTTATCAATATTACTTTTAAGTAGCTATATCTTTCGAGTTAGATCTCTGTTAATCATTAATATTAGCCTATCCAAACAGAATAAATAATTTACTTGGTTTGGATTTTGAAATTATAAAATGATAACTAATCTAAATGGAAAGAATCAATTAGAGTGTGTTTTATTCTTCTCTTATGGTCCCCAAGTTGAATGAGTTTTTGATTACATTACTAGTAACAGAGTAATCCAAAGCAAAAAGCAAAGAAAAACACCAAATTCTATTGGGGCTTTCAGCCGTGTATGGTAGTTGAAGCCTAAGTTGCTCATACTCAGGTGTAGGTATGGATCTAGAGGTCGGATCCTTTATAATCTACATTTTAAGATTTTGGGGTGTGGATACAGGTGTGGGGATTTGGTTCAAATAATTCAAATATCTAATAATAGAGTTATATATCTAAAGTACGACATTATGTGGAAAACTTATAATGTTGTATGATGAAAAAATATTGATCAAGGGGAGAATTCCAGAAGGTGATTTAAGGAGGAGGACTGACATGAAAATTGCTATATAATACACCATTTTCTTCAATTTCACCTACTTTTATTTTAATTACAGAAGTCATTGCATCTATTTGTGTTCGTTGGTTTTGGTCAAAGTATCCAAAATTGGTTGATCACATCCGGTACAGATCCTACACCCACGTCGTGTTGACATGGGTGCAACATTGAAGATGAAGAGTCCGAGCAACTTAGCTTAAAGCACATGCGGAGCTAATGAAGAAACAGAGATTATTTATAGTTCAATAAAAGGGAAGTACAAGCACTAAAACTATTTATTTGGACAAATGAATTGTAAAAGTTATATTTAAGCAAAATATATGAAGTAGAAAAGATGTCAATCACGCACCCATGGGTGTAGAGAAGTGGTCAATGAAGTCGATTGAAAATCATGAGGTCTTGGGCTCAAACTCAATGGAGGCAAAAGCACTGGGTGATTTTTCCCGTTTGTGTGAAACAAAATGATGTTAAACAAGTAAAATTGTTTTAATTTCTGATTAAATGAAAAAGATATAAAAGGGCAACTTTTCCTATGGTGCGGACTTCCTATTTCTTCTTCCTTGCAATTTTATATTCTCGAGCCAAGGATCTCTCAAAAACAGTCTCTCTATGTCCACGAGGTAGTGGAAGGTCTGCATATATTTTACCCTGCCCATACCCTACATATTGGGATTTCACTAGATTTGTTGTTATCGTCTTCCTAACAATTAAAAATCTGGTCATAATGTTTTCTAACAAGTATTAGTTCAACTATATTTATTGTCTAGTGCTGTCCTCTTAAAGACAATGTCTATAGTTGATGCCTTTATATGTTAGCACTGACAGTAAAGCACCATGTAAATGGGGTGATGTGTGTAGCTTCATGAACTCACACCATTCAATCTGAAGCAGCCCTAGATATGCTCTCTTAAGTTCCTCCTAGATGGTGCCTAACTGTTGGCCAACATTCAGACAAAAAAGAATAAATTACTCTATAAAACCATAAAAGCATAAACAATTGAATACGTAAGAATACTAGGCATAATTTCTCAAAAGAATGAAACGGCCTATCATAACGTCCAGGTCAAATCTCACCATAATCTTAGAATGGGAGTTTAGCTATGCATGGACATGAAACAACAAAAGATTTAATCAAAGAACTCATACAAAAGATAAGAAAGTCTCTGGTATCCTTTCCAAAAAGCTCGCAAGACATCTAAATGAGTGCCCTGAAAACAAGCCCCAATCATGTATAACTTATGCCCCCCAAAAAAGAAAAGATAGAATAGTGTCTGACGGAATACTCCCTCTCAGCATATCAAGTGCACTGCACTGAACAAATCATTTTTCACCATGCAACTTTGTATGCACTTGAGTATGGCTTCATTAATCTTTCATGTTTGAATGCATCACATTTGTATACTTTAACTTTCTTTTTATCTCGTTGTGTACCATTGCCTAGGCCAATTTTATAATGCATTGCAATAAACTATCATGACGCACTGAGCTTAATGTTTTGCAAATCTTAGTTTCTTGTATCTGCAAACCTTAGTTTCTTGTAAGCAAACTACGTGTGCTCTCCATTTGATTAATGGGTAGTTAGAGGAGACTTTAGTGTTTGCAGATAAGAAAGTGAAAAATACAACTGCAGTAGAAGATCCAATGCAATGAACAACTCTAGTGATTTCATTCTTGATTTGGGAATTATTGATTTACCTTTACCAGGGTCTAACTTGGTTTAGGGGTGAAGACTCTCTGTAAGCCTCTAGAATAGACAGGTTTTTAATCTTCCCAGAGTGGATTGATACTTTCAATGACATAAAACAGCTGGCCATGCCTAGAGTTCTATCAGACCACAAACCTCTGCTTCTGGAACGTGGTGATTGGGATATTAATTCTTCTTATTTCAAGTTTGAAAATATGTGGCTAAAAATAGAAGTTTTCTATGAAATGATCAAGGATGATGGTAATACTACAACATTGGTGGTAGTCCAGACTTTGTCCTATCCCAGAAGCTCAGAAATCTCAAAAAAGACATTACTAGCTGGAACAGAGAGGCCTTTGGGAGAAAAAACTCAAAAGGGTTATTAGAGGGATTAACTATCCTTGAGCAAGCTACTGAAGGTAGGCTTATGTCACAAGGGGAGAAGGAGAGGACACTTCATCTAAAGCTAAAACTGAAAGAATTAGCAAAGATTGAAGAGGTGTCATGGAGGCAGAAATCTAGATGCCTGTGGCTTAAGGAAGGAGATAGGAACACCAAGTTTTTTCAAAGAGCAGTCAACTCTCACAGGAGGAGCAATCAAATTGACAAATTGATGATTAATGGAGAAAGGGAGAAATGAAAAATGATTTCCATCAATCTCGGATGGAGTCAAAGATTGACTATTTTTTGGCCTTGGAGTATGATGGAATAAAGCAAAATGGCTCTTTAAACTATTTGTGCTTTTTTCATTTGTGAAGTAGAAGATAGTCAATGCAACTTTCGACGCTCCTCATGGGTCATCTGGAAACAGCCACTTTATGTTTTTAAACATAGGGGTCAGGCTGCGTACATCCGACCCCCCCTTGCCCCGCAATGAGCGGGAGCCTTTTGAGGCACTGGGGTATGTTGTTGTTGTTCTTGTTTTGGAGAAATGAAAAATGAGATCTTTAGATTTTATCAAGCACTGTATAGGGAGGATGAACAGTGCAGGCCCAAAGTAAGCTTTGAAAATCTAAACAACATCTCTCAGGCTGGGAACATCTGGCTTGAAAGAAACTTCGAAAAGGAGGAGGTAAAAACAGCCCATCAATTTTTGTGCTGCAGATAAGAGTCCTGGGCCTGATGGATACACAATGGCATTCTATCAAAGTGCCTGGGGTTTTATCAAGGATGATATTATGGGAGTTGTCAACCACTTCCATTAGCAGTGCCACATGATCAAATCCAACAATGCCTCCATCATAGCTCTTATACCTAAAAGAAAGGGAGCATTGCACCTTAGAGACTTCAAGCCTATAAGTCTCATAGGGAGTGTCTATAAGATGCTGGCTAAAATTTTAGCTGAGAGGCTCAAAACAGTAATCTAGAAATTGATGTCACGGAAACAAAATGCCTTCGGCAGATCATTGATGCTTCTTTAATTGCTAATGAAATGATAGATGGCAGACAAAAATCAAGAGTTCCTGAAATTTTATGCAAGCTAGATATGTTGAAACAAATGGGTTTTGGAAAGAGATGGATCAAATACAGTCTTTCTGCTGTACAATACTCCATTCTGGTGAACAGGGGTCCACTTGGTTTTTTCTCCCATCAAAAAGGAATAAGACAAGAGGATCTTCTTTCCCCTTTCTTATTCATTTTAGCCATGGAGGGTTTCAGCAAGATGTTGGACAAAGCCAAAGCAAATCACTAAATTGAGGGCTTCAAGGTGGAAAATGGCCGATTCAATTCCATCTCCACTATCCACTTATTATATGTTGATGATACCCTAATTGGGTAATGACTTAAGTTCTATATCTCAATCTAACTCCCATGCTATTTGAAGCTGTTTCTGGATTACATATTAACATGATGAAGAGCAAGATCTACCTTGTCAATGAAATCTCAAATTTGAATACCCTAGCAGGAATTCTTGAGTGTGACACATGCTCTTTCCCCTATTTGGGTCTCCCTTTGGAGCATCTGAGATATGGAATGGAGTGGTGTAAAAGGTGGAGAAGAGGTTGGCAAATGGGAACATACAATATCTATCTATGGGAGGAAGGCTAACCTTGACCCTTAGTGTACTGTAAAGCATACCTATTTACATCATGTCCCTCATCTCAATGCCATATGAGGTGAAAGAGCAGTTGGATGGTGTGAGAAAGGCATTCTATGGGAAGGAAACAGTGAAGAGCATAAATTCCATCTTGTGGAGTGGGATGAAGTCGTATTGCCAAAGGAACAGGGAGGTCTAAGTATTAGGGACCTTGCAAACACAACAATAGCCTACTTCTGAAGTGGTGGTGGAGGTACGTCCAAGGAAACACACACATATGGAAGGAAGTGGTGAATGCAAAATTCGGTAAATTGGATGATTAGTGCACCAAACGGAATATATCCCCTCATGGTGCCGATCCTTGGAAACATATCAACAATCTCCAGGATGATTTCTTCAAGGAAGTATCCTTTAACGTTGGAAATGGCTCCAAGGTCAAGTTTTGGAAAGACAAGTGGATGATCAATCAACCCCTCAAAGACTCTCACCATAGGATATTCCTTTTAGCTACAGAACCAGACTCCTTTGTAGCTGACAAGAGGGACGACAACACATGGGACATCCATCTAAGAAGAAACTTACAAGATTGGGAATTGGGAGAACTCACTGATCTATACAGGTTACTAGCAGATTACTCAATGAATTCCCAACTTCCAGATAACTTAAGGGTTTGGGGGGCTCAAAGAGAGCAGCTTCACAGTGAAAACATGCTACAGTCACTTGAATGCAACATATGGAATGATGGCACCTTGGCCCTGTAAATTGATCTGGAAGACAAAACTTCCCCCCCAAATTATAGGTTTTCTTTGGACTGGCCTTCATAATGCCCTCTTAGCCCAGGACAACCTGAGAAAATGAGGCATTCTAGTGGTGGATAGGTGTTTTATGTGCCAAAAACAACTTCGAGACTGTAAACCACTTGCTATTGCATTGCCCTGTGGCAGTTCATCTTTGAACTATGTTTTTGGCAATTTTTGAAATTAGCTGGACAACCCCCCTCAACCTAAAACAAGCAGTTGAAAGTTGGAGTTAATGGAAAGTGAACAAGACGATCTGGCAGATGATCCCAGCTTGTATTTCTTGGTGTTTATGGATAGAAAGAAACAAAAGATGTCATGATGGGACTTCAACTCCCAATTGCTCTCTTAGAGCTAAGTGTTTTGTTGAATCTTTATAGCTGGAACAACCTTTCCCCTGCAAATGGTATCATCCCCCTTCTAGATTTTATCAGTCCCTCTAATTGGCTTAGCAACCTTGACCTTTTGCTTTTGGTTCTTAACTCCCATCGCTTTTTTTCCCTGGGGGAGGGGGGGGTCTGTGTTTGGAGTTAAAACCATTTGATTAGTAGTCGTTCATGCATCTCCTTGATGCCTTTTCAATACAACTTCTTATTTCATCAAAAGATAAATAAATAAAAACACAATTAGGCAATTCCAAGCAATAAAATATTGCTCAAGGCATTCAATTCAAATAAAGAGAATTGTTGAATGTTTGTAACATTTTTGGGTCATCAATTGTGTTCTTGGTTGTGATGATAGGATTGCAAACATAGGCAGAAAGGCTTGTAGCTAAACTATCTGAAGACTAATGAGGTCCTTTGGTTTGTTCCAACCCATTGACAGAAAGTAGCTTTCACTTCTGCAGTATGCAGCCAGTATCTCATTAAACTGCTTGCCTCTTTTCTTTGATGTTGAATATAGTAATAACTATTGTGGAGCATTAGTCAATTGAAAACTTCTGAGCTCAATTACACATCTGCTTGTCTATATTGATCTATCTACAATATGATTGTAACTGCAATTGTTAAATTTTGACTTGTAAAGCTTGGACGGCTTGTGGATTTCCTGTTCCTTTTCCCTTTGATGTTTAGAACATTTAAATGACTGTTGTCATGTAGAATGTGGTCAAATGAACAGCTCTTCTTGATGATTATGGACCCTGTTTTGTGATATGCTTCCCTTCTTAACAGTCTCATCTTACTGAAGCTTTTTATCTGCTGTGTATTTGTGAGTTTGCTGTGTACTCTAGTTTCTTCAATTGTGACACCTTCACAAATTCTTACTAATATTATGTGCATTTCCATGGCAGTATGTGATGAGCTACTATTTGGCATCCCTCACCAAGCATGGTATGTCGTTGTGTTGGTGGTGCTCTGCTTGGCACTGGCACTTGTGATCCCGTCATTTCTTCCGTCATATCTTCTACCGAGGAATCAAGGATTAGATGCTGCTGATCATGGTACTTCTAAGGACTCTTGATCATATTCTGGTATTTGTCACCAGTGACATAACATACATTCAGCAATAGATGTAGATCATGAAGCTCAAGTATTAGAAAGCTAACTGGTGTAAGGTAGTTTTGTTGATTGCAAATGATTGAGATAGGCGTCATTGCTCAATGCAACTCTCATACCCCCTCACTTTATGTACTCTTTTCCCTTCTATTTGCTCTAAACACGGAGTTTAGTTTGTTATGTCATTTGTCTAGCTTGAATAAAGTATCTGCTTGCACCCCTGGGATTAGTCGGGGCTCTAAGAGACTTGGACACACGGTGCAAATAAAAAAAAAAAGAAAACTGCTTGCAAAATTTCCATATGATACTGTCAAAGTGAATTAACATTTGGGCTCTGTTCATAAATGCGTCCCTTGTTATTAGCGGAAAGAAAATAACCCTATTTTTAAGAACTGAGAGAAGCATCAAGATACATGTGATACACCTTACTTTCTTCCCATATTTCCATCTTTCTTGAGGTAGAACTGGGAATATTTTCTCGATTTTAAACAATAATATGAATTCCTTGTGAAGAATTTTGGACTTTTTTCCTCTTCATTCTCCTCCTTTGTTGTTCTGCCTACTCAGTATTTCTCGTCTTTTTAAAAAGAAGTAACTTCTTGGTGTTTTTATTTAATTTGAATTTGTACTTTTTAGAAGAACTGGGGATGCGTCGTACGTTACTTTCACTTTCTCCATGTTTTCCTTCTCCCCCTTGCCATATGTCTGATCCTGGATGCTCATAAAACCAAAGGCTCATGCCAAGCTTCCTATCACCACTGCACACTTTTCTATACCACATCATGTCTCACACCACCCAAAAAGATGAAGCCAACTGTATTTTCATGTGTCTTTTGGGTCCACTTTATCACTAGAAATAGTATATAGTGCAAGACTCTCCTAGTCCTTTGCATCAATTCTAAAGGTATCACCACCTCTTGTTAAGAAAAAACTTTAGCCATGTCTGATCAACAGAAAGAACTCCGTAGATCACCTCCAAACTACGAAGCCTTGAGGCTCATGGCAGCAGGAACACTTGGTGCTGCTTTGTTAGGCTTGTCCAGTCTTACCTTTGCAGGGACAGTTGTATTTCTGATCCTTGCCACCCCATTCCTTATTGTGTTCAGCCCAATTCTTGTTCCAGCTGCGATGCTTGTTGTCTTGAGCACTGGTGGTTTCTTGTTTTCTGGTGTGAGTGGCATAGGGGGGTTAGCTGCAACATTCTGGCTGTATAGGATAGCCCGTGGTCAACACCTGTTTGCTGCAGACCAACTTGATTATGCTAGGATGAGGATTGCAAGCAAAGCTTGCGATATGAAGGAAAGGGCTAAAGAGAGTGGACAGTTTGTGCAGAACAAGGCTCAGGAGAATACTGAAGCCTAATAATATGGTGTGTTATCAAGTGCAATTTGTGTTACCTTATCTTAGACTTTGTGAGTATTGTCCTATTAATAAGGGGGGGTTGTATGTGTCTGTTGTTCCTACTGATGTTAGCGTTGATGTAAAAATAAGTTTGTATTTTGCAGCTTTCTGATATATGAATGAAGATGAGGGCCTTTGATTTAGCACCTAAACAAAGTTCTTCTGGATTCAAACTCTTTTCATCTGCCAAGTTGAGGCCAGAGAAAATAATAAGTATAAATTATATAAATTCAGCTAACATTTTTAACTTGTCTTTAAGATACAACTTCTACCACTAAACTAATGTCTTGTAGACCCTTCAAGGTGGTCCAGTGATTTGGTCTTGGGGTTGCATATTGGGGGTCTCAAGTTCAAAATCCCTTGTCGGCAAAAGCAAGGGTTTTGCCTTTTGGAGCGAGCTCGTCGCATCAAATTTGATTCGTCTGGTTTCCTTTGCTACGTTATTTGTGAACTATTGCATAGGAGCAGAGGTTTACCCCCTGTACGCACCCAAAGGTGTTGTCTGCGAGTTATTGTATAGGAGCTGAGTTTTACCCTTGCGCAGGTGGCGGTTGCGGGTTCCCTTTGTTATAAAAAATAACTAAATTATATCTTGTGTCATTGAATTTATACTTTAGGTTATGATACTTGTTCTACCAAACTCATGTCTTGAGGCATAATTTGGGTTCATTAAGGTAATGTCTTGGAATCCCCCCCACCCTTTTTTTTTTCTTTCGATTAGGACATTTTAAACTTTTTTTTAAAATTAAAATTTAGAAATATAAAAATTAAAGACTAATAATTTTAAAGAGCGAAAATTAAAGCTCATCTAAATATATGGACATTTGTGCGAGTGACCCAAAGAGATACCATTCATTAGTTTCTTTACTTAATTTTATGTTTCTTTGTGCAAAGTCGCAATATAAACACGGGGAAAATAATAATTATTGATGTTTTAATAATTGAGCATTCTCTTCTCGTCTTAAAAGGCTAAGTCACGTAGAAAAAGTAGGAACGATTATCTAACAAAGCAAATTTCAGTCCTTTAATTAATTTTTATAATTGATGAGGGTTTCTCGGAAATAGTCTTTCTATCTCTATGAGATAATGGTAAAGTTTATGTAGCTTTTACTCTCCCCAGATCCTATTTATGAAATCTCACTAGGTATGCTATATTTAATTAATCTTTATAAAGATAGTTTAAGCTATACTTAAATTGAGAAGCGGGATGTCTAGTTAATTGGAAGGATGGTGTATAACCCCAACTCCGTATTTTAAAGTATAGTTTCCAAAAAAAAAAAAATGACTTCCTTCTGTTATTTTAGTTATTATGGTAACATAACTCTTTAAAAAAATTATTCATAATGTAGTATGTGTCGTAGCATTAGCTGTACTTTTATAGGTGATGGCATATATTATTTATTATATTTTGATTATCAGGCTAATTGTTGTTATCATTACTCTTTTGTCTAGATTTTATAGCTTTTTCTTATTAATTACTTCCTTTATTCTATTTTACGTGTCATTCTTTTTACTCCGTTTCAAAAAGAGTGTCGCCTTAATTGAATTAGAAATAATTTTAAGTTAAAATTTTTCTTTTACTCTTAATGAAATAATTTTTAACCACATAAATATTATAATTTTAAATCACAAATTTCAAAAGTCTTCTCATTTTTCTTAAATACCGTGCCAAGTCAAATACAACAATAACAACATAGCCAGTGGAATCCCACAAGTACTGTGAGGAGGGTAGAATGTACGCAGACCTTACCACTACCTCAAAAAAATGGAGATGCCATTTCCTGGGAATCCTCGTCTCAAAAATCCACAAGTAGAATAAATTAGATATGGCAAAAACGGAAAGGAAAAGCCAAGGAAATAGAAAGAGTGACTAATAACAAAAAACACATGATAGCAGGTAAATACGATAAATTTAGTACATATAAGACAGGTAATGACAACATATGATATAATGACACGACAAAACCTATTATTCTACTATATCTCATGACTGGACATCAACCTAACCCTACTACCCTATTAATGAGACGGAGAGTGTACTATATTTTCTCTTTTTTTTTTAATACATATATTATAACGATATTATTAGGACTAAAATAAACTCCCGTCGTGTGTCCCAGTTGGTCCCCCTCGAGACGACGCTCCTCCTCTCCCTTAATTGAATCAAAACGAGAGGTAGATCGCTAGTGGTCCACGTGGCAGGTTGCCGAAAATATGACCGTTGTAAAAGAAAGGAGAAGAAAAATTTATGTCCCCCGTCCCCTCTTGTCTATATTCAAATCGAAGAAAGACCCATTCATTCTTCTTTCATTTTTTTTCTTTGTAGACTAGATAATGGGGATCGCAACGGAGAACCAACAACAACACAAGGTAAACATTTGATTATTTTCCCATTTTATTTTGAGCTTCTCCATAGGCATTACATCAAATTTCAAAATTTGTTGAGTAATCTAGGGTTTTACATTGGGCGACTCTTCAGTGTTCTTCCTGAATTTGGAAGATTTGTAGCGATTGAAGCTTGGTTTAGGAAATAATTAGGGTTTCTCTTTTCATTTCAGATGAACGGGTTTTTTTTTTTGTGATGACAAAAATTTTAGGCTTTTTTGATGGCTATGGAAAATGGCATTTATTTAATTTTGGACTCAGCTCTGAACCATATAAGAAGTTAGGGTTTTGGACGTATTGCCTGGAGTTTTTATGTTTCTAACATCTTTGCTGATTTGATTCAACAAGAATGGATTGTCATGCTTACTGAACTGCTCTTTTTTTATGGACTGCAGAATTTTCAACTTCTGCAGACTTCATCAGAGGCATCATCAGAGGCCGATAAAAAGAGGTGGACACTTAATGATTTTGACATTGGGAAGCCTCTAGGAAGAGGAAAGTTCGGTCATGTATATCTAGCTAGGGAAAAAAGGGTTAGTCCTTTAAAGCTTTACATGTTAAGAATGGCTCATAAAGCTATTTTCAATTACTCAGATTTATTGCTTTTGGAGTGAGAAGCTTTTAGTTATCTGCTATGACAATGCCTGTATATTCAAGGTTCTAGATCAGAAAGTTCGTTAATGGTATTGGGAGAGGTTTCTTTCGAAACAGCCTCTCTATCTCTACCCAAACCTCACTTGTGGGGTTTCACTGGGTATGTTGTTGTTGTTGTTGTTGTTGTTGTTTGTGGTATTGGGAGAGTTGGGGATGAGTGACAAAGGGTTTCTGAATTCTATTCGATAAGACTTACATTCTACAATCACATTCCAATACTGATGTTGTTTCTTGGAAACAGAGCAATCATATTGTTGCATTAAAAGTGCTGTTCAAGAGCCAGCTAAAACAGTCCCAGGTTGAACATCAGCTTCGTCGTGAAGTTGAAATACAAAGCCACCTTCGCCATCCAAATATTCTGAGACTTTACGGTTACTTTTATGACCAGGTAAATTATGGTTCCTTCTGTAACCTCAGCGTTGCTTGTTCTCAATTTTTCATCTTAAGAACTTTCAAGAGACTGATGATAGCATCTACTAATGCAGAAACGTGTGTATTTGATCCTGGAATATGCGGCAAAGGGTGAACTCTATAAGGAGCTGCAGAAATGCAAATATTTTAGTGAACGACGCGCTGCAACTGTGAGTTCTTGTTGAATTACAAATCTGTTTTTTTTTACATTAATTATTGTACTGTAGGATTTCCTTTTTCAAAATCTTTAAGCACAAAAAGTGGTAAATGAGCATATGGGGGATTTTTCACTTATAATTTTTAGTTATGGTCTCATCCTAGATAGCCTTGGGTATGATCAGATTTATACATCTCCAACATTTAAATGTATATTCATGCCCTTCACATCTACTTTCAAACTGACAATAAGTTTCTCCATTTTTTTTCTTTATCTTGGGTGTTGGAGCAGTATGTTGCATCATTAGCCCGAGCCCTCATTTACTGTCACGGGAAGCACGTAATACACAGAGATATTAAGCCGGAGAATCTTCTGGTTGGTGCACAGGTATATATTTAGCATTGCTAAACAGTTTATGCACTGCATTGTAGTAAAATGACAGCTGAAATTAATGACGTTTGACATTTCTGCTTTTAGGGTGAACTCAAAATTGCAGACTTCGGGTGGTCGGTGCATACCTTTAATCGAAGGCGGACTATGTGCGGCACTCTAGACTATTTGCCACCTGAGATGGGTATGCATGTTATGTGATATGAATGGTTATTTGCAAAAAGTTACAGTAGCATGATGGTTTCATGTAATAAGATATATGTTGGAAGTTTTATTCAGATAGATATATGTTGGAAGTTTTATTCAGGTGTTACTATTATGACTTCATGTCGTGTTATTTTGTCTCTTTTTAAATTTCTTTTATTGTACTTTGCCCTTTACCTTCACAATTGCTTGCAGTGGAAAGTGTGGAGCATGATGCAAGTGTGGACATTTGGAGCCTTGGAGTCCTATGCTTTGAGTTTCTATACGGGATGCCCCCTTTTGAAGCAAAGGAACACTCGGACACATATAGGAGGTGAGATTTTCTTCCAAATGAAGTCGTTATTTTTAGAAGAAATAGTACCTTTTTGTACACAATCCCCTTCTCAGAAAACGTGTGAATGCTTTCTTATATTGCTATTCTCAAATCTTCAGTCACTAGTTACTTTCAGAATGTCTGTCGACTTCAAATACTCATGGACAAGTATGAAATGACAATGAATTACACATAATTAACACAAGTAGTACAATGTTCAAGCCTTCCGTCAATAGCTAAATCTTGCTTGGATGAGTTTGAAATGGCCCGAGATTTTGAATATTATCTCGTGGGTCTGGGTAAATTAACAAGGTTTTCCTATGAATATGACAGGATTGTGCAAGTGGATCTCAAATTTCCTGCCAAACCAGTTGTTTCATCAGCTGCCAAGGACCTCATCAGTCAGGTTTTTTCTCTAATCCATTGAGATGCTTTGAAATACAGCAGCTCACAATCGGGCCTAATTTGTTCTTTTGATTTCATGTTTGTGGGATACAGATGCTTGTAAAGGATTCTTCCCAGCGTCTGCCCCTGAAAAAGGTACTTGAGCATGCTTGGATTGTGCAGAATGCCGATCCTTCAGGCGTTTATAAGGGGTGATGAGACTACTCTCACAATCTTTGTGGCAGACTACAATATTTTCATTTTTTCTTTTTACTGAAGCAGCATTTTGTGATGTAAAATAACCTTTGTGATCTTACCTGAAAATGAAAGAAGGTTATCAGAGGATATGTAGTCATTCAGCTTTTTCTCAATGTTGTACTATCTACTACATCATTACCATTGGATTTCAGCGATAAGTGATATGGAATGAGACGTGTTTTGCATTCTTGTAATTTGGTTAGTCTTCTGAAATGCATTTTCATAATATTAATTAGATCTGTAAATATTAGTTTTTCACGAATATTTATTACATCTGTAAAACTAGAACGCATTTTTGAGGCCCACCTCAAGAGGTAATTTAGGTCAACTCAAGACTAAATCCAATTGTAACTTTGAAATTCTTGAATCAGTAGTCGATTTTGTTTAAATGCAGAGAGGGTAATCAAAAATTGTTGAAACTCAATTTAGCGAGTTTCATGTCTTTACCTCCCTTTATATTAAAACAAACCTCAATGCAGCGTTGGACAACAGGCGCATTTGGTATGAACTTCGGTACATCTAATTCTCCAACACAGATGATATTAGTTCTCTCACGAGTCCACAAATGCACACATTCAAGTAGAGATGAGCACACTTAATCGCTTACATAGAGGAAGATAAAGCAAACATCGTCAATTCAGCATTGTGTTTAAACTCTAAGGCTAGAAAAACCTTAAACTGATTTTATGGGACACCCACAAACCAACATCTCGGAGAAGCTTGTTTTCTGAAGCATCTTGTTCACTGCCCAGCTCCTTCGGCTATCACAATAACCATGTCTCCTTCCTCTCTGACCTTTTCTTGGTGAATTCGAAGAGACTACCACTTCCTTCAAGAAAGAAGGGTGACTCTGGGATCAAAGAGTAATCAACATCTCTGCTTGCTAAAGTGGCAAACATTATTAAATCAAATTGAATAAAAATCGAGATTTTGTTGTTTGTTGGAAAGTACAATCTATAGATTAGAAAACAGGGACAAGTTTGGGCAGTTAAGCATGGAGAATATGACTTTAAAAAGAAAAAGTAGCATTTTGTTGTCTAAAGATATGTTTACCACTATTTATGCTCTCCAACAAAATAGTGGACATACAGAAACTCATTTTAGTTATGTTCTATCAATAACAGTCATTAGCCAATCTAGTGAAGAGTTTTGCAGCTAGCTATTTTAACAGCAAACACCCAACAATGAAGTGCCACTGTGCCAGACAAGATTTGGAGTGGAGATGGACATGAAACAGTTTCAACATATTTAATAAAAATCTATACTGGGCTAACTTTGTAAAAGCATGTTACCACTATATTGGCCCATTAGTTTCACCACACCGATACTGTTCTCAGCACTTTGAGCTTCAACATGCACTGCATTGGTGGCACGTTGAGGTTCCTCTACAGCTGTATCAAAGCTAAATGACTTGTTGATGATCTGATAACAGAACAAACTCGTTTTTACATAACACAAGTTCAAATTGAAGAGCACTATTACCTACTAATTGCCACAGTCAAATGAGATGGGAAACTACCAAAATGAGATTGCCAGACATTATCACATTACACCGTACTTCTAATATTTAGCAGTAAAGTTTATGCTTTGCACTTCGCAAGAAACTTCAGATTACTTCCTAAGCTGCTACATTGTTTATCATACAACAACAACATACCTAGTGGAATCCCACAAGTGGTGTCTGGGGAAGGAAAAATGTACGCAGACCTTACCACTACCTCACAGAGATAGAGAGGTTGTTTCCGGAAAACCTTCATCTCAAAAATCAAGCCCCATAAGCAGAAGATACTAGATATGAGAAAAGGAAAAAGAAAAGTACAATGGAAAATGATTATCAATGAAAAGCAAATGATAGTATGTAAATACGATAAAAGTAACAAATACAAGGCGGATAATGACAACACAGGATGTAAAGACACGACTAATCCTACTAACCTACTATATCACAAGACTAGAGATCAACCTACCCCTACTAGCCTATTAGCCTTCTACTCTAATACACGACCTCCACTCCTTTCTATCTAAGGTCATGTTCTCGGTGAGATCAAGTTTCTCCATATCTTATCTGATTACCTCCCCCAATACTTCTTCGGTCTATCTCTACCCCTCCGTATAACCCCTAAATCCAACATCTCGCACCTCTTGACAGGAGCATCGATACTTTTTCTCTGCACACGTCCAAACCATCGCAGTCTCGCTTCCCTCATCTTGTCAGCCACAGGAGCTACCTCTAACTTCTCCTGAATCTCATTCCTAATTTTATCACTCTTGGTATGTCCACACATCTATCTCAACATCCTCATCTCCACAACCTGCATCTTCTGAACATGTGAGTTTTTGATTGGCGAGCACTCCACTCAATATAACAAATAGATGATCTAATCACCATTCTGTAAAACTTACCTTTAAGTTTAGGTGGTATATTCTTATAATACAATACTGTAGAGGTAAGCCTCCATTTCGTCCATGCTGCCCCAATACAATGTGTGACATCATCATCGATATTACCACTACTCTGGATGATGGACCTAAGATATTTAAAGTTTTCTCTCTTGGGAATAGATTGAGTGGCATGTCTCACTTCAATGTCTGCTTCATCCCTAACAACACTGAATTTGAACTCCAAATATTTTGTTTTAGTCCTGCTCAGTTTGAACCCTTTTGATTCCAAAGAATATCTCCAAACTTCCAATCTTTCCTTAACTTTAGCTCGAGTTTCATCGATCAGTACTATGTCATCCGCAAATAGCATACACCAGACCATGTTAACTCATCCATAGCCCATCCATTACTAAGGCAAAAAGAAAAGGGCTCGACACAAATCCTTGATGAAGTCTTATCTCAACAAGAAAATACTCTGAGTCTCACCATTCTAACCAAGTTTTGGCTCCATCATAGATATCCTTTATCACCCTAATATACACCATTGGAATATCTTTTGCCTCTAGACACCTCCATAAGACATCTCTCAGAACTTTATCATAGGCCTTCTCGATATCAATGAACACCATATGAAGGTCCTTCTTCTTTCCCTATATCTATCCACTAATCTCCTAACAAGATGAATTGCTTCAGTAGTCAACCGTCCCGACATGAATCCAAACTGATTCTCTGAAATAGACACTCCTTTTCTCACCCTTATCTCCACCACTCTCTCTCAGACCTTCATAGTGTGACTTAACAACTTGATCCCCCTGTAATTGTTACTACAACATGAAGAAATGAGAAATACTGGAATATCATTGTCAATTGTCTTGGTTATCCCAACAACTTTGAGACCATGCCGCCTAATTGCAGGAAAAAGGGGAGTAGGATTATCTATGAGTACTTGCAAAGTTGAATAGAAATTCTCTTTCAACGAGAGAACAATTGATATCACCAAGGACCATCAGAACACGAAATCAGACACCAAGTAATGCATCTAAAAAAAGGGTATTCCGTTTACCGTTGCAGTGAAACCAAATATGCATCTAGCATATTCAAAAGAAACGTTTCCATGTAAGAGAGTAGCAAGTCTGTGGAAACTACTAGAACATATTGGCAAGAGCTAACCAGAACTAGTTAGTAAGGTATATTCAAACATACTGAATCTCTGTGCAGATGATGTTGACATGGTAAGATAGGCTTGGAACAAGATATTTGATTTGACATTTGTAGAGGATCCTCTCAACAGACTAATGATAAAGAATAGATTGTTGAAGTTTCAGAAATATATGTAAACCATATTGCGCTAGTTGACTATCTGATGTTTTTGGGCGGGTATCTACCTGGCCTCTTAATCACCAGAATCTAACATGCCTCACAAATGAAAAGCTGCCCCTTTTAGAGTCCCATCACCACCAATTATATACACCTGAACCAATAATAAAATCATTATACCAATTACCAAGTGGAAGCTTTTGAGAAGAAAATCATTTTTTGTGATGAAATCAAAGATGTCCCACACGTGCACATGTGGTTGACTCGCAAATTGCAAATATAGAACAATGAAAGTTTCTAGTAGTCATTTATGTTGCTGTAACATTAAAATTAAACAATAAGAAGTGTTTCCTACTTGGTTTTTAAAGAAAACATCACTCAAACTTCTTTTTCTATTAAGATACTAGTCACCACGATACCACTTTCTTCAACTATAAGTAGCTCTTTCTTATGACCAACATACCACTTTTGACAATTATACATAGCTCTTTCTTATGACCAACAAACCACTTTAGACAATTATACGTAGCTCTTTCTTATGACCAAGATCCTAATTTCTTCCTAAACAAGCTTCTCTACAGCAATTAAAAAATCCATCAAAAAGAGAGAAAAGGGACCTAAAGAAGAAAAGGCCCTCTAAGATTCAAAATTAGACGTATTTAGACAATCTTCATAGTTGGGGTACCTGGTTTATTCCATAGTCCTGTATGCTGTCAACTATAATTTTGGTATCATGACCTCCTCATGATGATCTCTGCATTTATGAATATCATTTACAAGCTATGGAGTCAAATTGATAATTTTTTTGCATAGAAACCTCTGTAGCCTCCTTATGAAGGAGAAAATGCATTGTTACCTGCACAGACAAAAGCTTAGCAAGAATTAAAAAGTTGAACATCAGCCAACACACTTCTATTCCAAGGACTTTATCTACACCATACATATAGTCAAGGCTATGTACAATTTCTCGGATCCTTGTGTTTAGCTCAGGGCACAAACCACCACATGTTACAATACAAGCACGAACATCATTTGAACTGAAATAAACCTGAGAAATATTGAAGCTTTCTTCAGAGTGAAAGATTTCATATTGATAGCTCCACCGGTTACTGGCAAGAAGTAGCATCTTGCCATCCTTGAAGAGAATAGGCATACCTTCTGACATGGACCAGCATGCTGAAAATGTATTCCTCGCTTATGAACAACAATCTACAAAGTGATCAAACAGATTCGTAACAATCATCACAATGAAAGAGGATGGATTGCTGAACAAAGGAGCTCTCTTGGACAATCGTTTTTTCTTTATAAGTAAATGAAAAGAAAAATTGAAAGTAAAATAAAGGGCTGGCTGAATAATTTTGTCCCAGATATCAAGTGTCTCATGTCTAACAGATACACTTTTTATTTCTGACCGGAAAAAGTAAAGACAACTCTTGCAAAAAGTAAATATGAATTTTTCCAACCAAAAAGTATGAATGAAACGGTAAAGATATGGTACCTGGGCCTAACTTAACCCCAAAAGCTAGCTCATGAGTGGAGGATTTCCCAAATCTATCCACATAAGCAGACCACCGGCCCAATCCCCAACCAATGTGGGATTTTTTAATTTCATTTCTGAAAGTAGTAACTACCAGCCGCAAAGTTCTCACAATACAAAAAAGGGATTCAAACAAACTAATCACACCTACCAATCTAAGAATGGGGAAAAAATTAATCACACCTAAGATAATGGCACTACATTCCAGAAGTTCTCGCATGGTGTACAATAAGTATTAGAGGAGACGACTCAGAGGCATGAAAAGGCCATAATGACCAGCATTACATGAAGATACAAGAAAATTTTTAACAGCTAAACTAGCATAAATATGTGGTACAAAGATGCAATCACTTGGTTACAGACTTTGCTCTCACTTCCTCCCACCACCCGATCCACTGTTCCCCTGAAACAATTCAGTGATTCAAAACCTATATATATATATATAGACACACACACATAAAATATAAAAGGTACCTTGTATATATTGTATAATTTTTTACTGAGAGTGTCAAATTTCAGGAAGAAAGTGCAGATCTGGTTATCTGGTGCCAAGGACTGCGAGCTCAATCTACGGCTCGTAGATGCATATACGGGTCATAGACAGGTCTTGTGGATGACCTTGACACTTGGGATTATTTTGGAAATTGGGATCCAATGTACCGACAGCTTTTACGGGTCGTAAATGGCTTTACGGATCGTCATTGATGGTCGTGGTTTAGATTCAGAAAGATGAAACCCAAGGATCAACAGGACGAGACCTATTTACACGTTGTGGTTCCGTTGACGGGCCGTAAAGGGATGATTTTGTGGTTCAGGTCCGTGGTGGTGGAATTTGACCAAGTTTGGTGGGGTTTACGAGAGGTGTTCTATGAGTCGTATTATGAATCACAGGCCTTAGTTTGAATTCGTGTTTATTGACCCAAAATCATAGTTTTTGAAGCTTGTCTGTGAACCTGCAGGACATATCGTAAATGGAACTACGGGCCGTAAAATCGCCTCGTAGTTTGAGATCCTAAAACACTGGAAGTTTACGTACTTGTACCAAACCCCATATCTACAAACTGTAGATGAGTCTATGAACTGTAGACCCTTCACATAGTCCTCACCGGCAGTTTTTTCATGAAGAGCAATTTCGTTATTTCCTACCCATCTAAGTCCTAAACTACATCGTCTTATGCCTAAGATAGCCTATAACCGTCCCAACCCATACCCTAATCATCTCATTCTCATTTCAACTTCAAAACTCTCGATTTCCTCCTAAGCCTCTCAACTCTCAAATTCCATTGAAGGCTCCAAGGTTAGGTTCCAAGTTCAACCATCTGATTCCAGATTTTCATCATCAATTTCACTCAAGGTATGTGGTCTTTATCCATGGGTACCCTTCACCCATGGAGCCCAACCAAATCCTCTTTTTTTTTAATCAAAGTTTACATAGGTATTTCAAGGGTTTTAATAATTCAAATTTCAAATTTCAAATGCTTAAATTATGTTATGTGTTGTGATTTTATTACTCAACCATACATGAATTGCTTTAAAGTACATGAACTACATGATTTATGATTGATGTCTCGTACATGCTACTTAGGGTTTATGAGATTGCATATGGGTTCATCCAATTTTGGTTAAATTAATCTACAATTGCATGATTTAGCATGAATTTCATTCCATTGCATGATTTTAAGCTTGTTGATTGTGAAACCATACGTTTTCCCTAATTTTCACCTCAATATAAGATTATGGAATTTCAAGTCCTCCAGTAAGCTTATGAATTAGGGTGAAAAAAGCCCTAAATGGTGACTTGGGATACCAATTTGCTCATTAGGGTGACATAGGCCCTACTGTTGATGTAGGATCCCAATTGAGGTATGAAAGAAAATGATGAAAGGTTTACACCCACATTGCCTAATTTACTTGAAAATGAGCTACTCTATGAACATGAACTCTTATGTTCTGGATTGCTTAACTTATTTTGCCTTTCCTAAATGACAAGCTTATGAAGTTATGAACTATGATTATGAAGAGTACATGAACCTTAACAAGCATGACTTATGTTATGATATGTATTCCGTGGGATTCGATTTAACACCAAACGAGATTTTGAGGTGCGGACTCGACCCAAGGGGTCCTTACATAAAGCTTCTAGTCTCATAACTACGTGCCACCATAGGTTTATATTACCAATATGATTTGCTAGTGGATCCACATAGCTTATGACACCCACTTTGGGGTAGAGTCCTTGGCAAGTACTCCCCTTTTTCCGATGTAGGGGCAACACCGAAATTCCACGTTATAGCTCGCGTGGTCTTATGGTCGGTTATGGTTACTTCCTACATATGCATGATATTTTATGATACTTATATGATCTCATTCATGCTTTACTTATCCGTTGGCCCCTTACTTATTCCTCATGCTTTTACATTCCATGTTATATCATGTTCTCTATTTAGTCCTTACACCACATGTTTTACATTACATACATGGGTTACATACCTAGTACATTCAAATGTACCAACGCATACTCTATGCCTACATTATGTCACAATGTAGGGATGGACGACCATTCCACTCCTCACCTTCATGGCTAGTTCTGGCTTACACTTAAGAGATTGTTGGTGAGTTCTCATGCTTCGAGGACGAACCTATTACATTCTAGCTTTGTCTTCTTGTTGTTTTGAGATACTTTGAGACTATGTTTTGTACTTTTCTTTGAGGGCGAGCAAGGGACATGTCTTATCCCTCGCCCATCTTAGTCTGATAGACGCATTGTTGGACATCATGTCTAGAGTCTATATGTTGTTTAGTCCTTCCTTCTTATGATAGCATACTTATACCTCTTTTAGTGATTTTCCGCTTATTAAATTGCTTATGTCAATACCAATGAATGCTTATAATATGCTAAGAAGGCTAGGTTGGGTTCCTTAGGAAGTCTCAACCGTCATGTCACACCTAGGGCCTAGCTTGAGCCGTGACTCAAACCCCTTGTGACCTCCTAGATCCGCCCCTAGGCTGAGGTGATTAGGTAGAATATGCCACAACTTCAGCTCACCTAGGAGGTGAGGACATGATCGTTGATAGCAGCGGTGGAGGTCAACGATTAGAGTAGAAGGTTTGTAGTAAATCAGAAATACTTATTTCCCATTCTTGGAATTTCAATATTATTCCTCTGTTTTTTCCTTATCTTTAGATTTCTATTACTAACTGTTTATTCTTTAGCCTCCATATTTTTCTTGTTGTTTCTGCTTGTTACTACTGCCTCTTTTTCATTTACCTTTTATTCTTTAGCCTCATATCTTATTTTTTTGATGTTGTAGCAGCATGATACTGCTGCTTCTTCGTGATGTAGGTTCAACCAAGGGTCTATCAGACACCGTCTCTCAATCTTCTCAAGGTAGGGGTAAGATCTATGTACACCTATGGGATTACACTAGGTTTATCGTCGTTGTTGCGGATCCTTATGAAAATTTTGCAATATATTGTTGGATTTAACTTCAACACATAAATTTGACACTTTCAATGTAATTTAATTGATCGGAACAGCTTAGCATACTTTTCAGGTTACAAATCCATGCTTATTATGGATAGTTACCATAAGGATTTCAGTTGCAGGGTGTAGAATTTGTATACCTTTCCCAAGCTACCTGCTATTGCTCTTTAAATAATTGCATAGAGTAAATAAGTTATAAAAGTTAAAATTCATGATGTTATAGGATGGATATAAAAGTTTTGCAAGGCGGACAGGAGCTAATGAAGGAAACTCTTCCATTACATTCCGGATCGAGACTATATGAACTGCAAGGGTTGAATTCCAGTAGACTATATGAACTGCAAGAGTTAAATTCCAATAAGTGGTATGAAGTGAAGATCTCATATCCTGCTTCTGTATGTACATTTGCATTCTTGCCTACTAGTTTTGTATACCCTAGTGGTTTTTAAAGCTTAGACGTTTCTTGTGCAACTACTTGTACTCTACAACTAAGTAAAGGAAGTTCAGGACTTAATGCTAGTAGGAAGTTACTGAATACTGAAAAATTTATTTTCCGGGTGGACAACAGTCTTGACAAGGTTTGGTTATGTCTGCATAATATATACTGATTATTGTCCGTTCTTTTGCACCTCTCAAAAGGCACTGATAAATGGAATTTGTCACAGGGCAGAACATTTCTCCTGGTAAACATGGAGCCTGAGAGAATTGATAGGAATCAAGAACATTCACCTATGACTTGTGTCTTGAGTTACTTGCCATAAAAATGGAAACGAAAAAGAAGAAGACGAAGTAACTACCAGCTGCAAAGTCCTTGCGATACAAACAAACTAATCACACCTACCAATCTAAAAGAAAGGGGGAAAAAACTAATCACAACTAAGATAACCGCACTACATTCCAGCAAATAAGTATTAGATGAGATGATTTGGAGGCATGAAAAGGCCATAATGACCAGCATTACATAAAGATACAAGAAAATTTATAACAGCTAAACTAGCATATATGGTACAAGAGATGCAATCACTTGCTTACAGACTTTGCTCTCACTTCCTCCCACCACCTGATCCACTGTTCCCCTGAAACAACTCAGTGATTCGAGCTTCAAGATCCTCCACACTAAACTTGATGTGCCTCTCTGCGTGCCTGCCGGAATCGTTATTACTCTGCAACCTCCCAATAAAATTGCGATATGCTGGAGACAAAGTCCCTGCTACAGAAATCCTTAAATCCTCCTTTAGTTGCTCATCAAAGATAATCCAAGTAGATTGAATTTTACATATCTCCTCAAAGTAGGAATTGAATAACTTAAGCTTTTCTTTCAAAGATTTTGATGCTCCATTAGGTGACATAGCATTATTATCAATCTTCAGAACTCCTAAAACCTTACTCCACGAGCTCCGCTGATAATTTACATGATACTGCTTAACTTTGGCTGCGTGTTTTCGTATCCAATCATCACCTAAAAGCAATCCCAATTCACTATCTTTTACTTTCTGAACAATGTATCTTTCATTATTCATCATAAAAACAGCCAACAAAGCAGAGTCCTTGTAAATCTTTGATTTTGCTTCCAGATTACTCTCAAGTAACTCCATAATCCATGCCATTTGAACAGCCAAGGAAGAAGATGAAAGTGCTCTATCATCCCCTTCTCTATAATCAACAGCACTAGCAGATGGCACAACGATTTCCTCAAAAACCTGCTCAAGTGTAATCCGAGATCGACAAGCTGCACGGATATAATTCATCACATACCGAGTAATTGGGTGGAGTCCGCCGCCAGGAACTGGCGTCTTGGCAGGGTCACGGCGAATCAAATTCTCCAACTCCATAAATATCCCTCTAATAGCCTCACCTAATCTTCTCCATATAGTCAATGCTTCATTCCTCAACAGCACACAATATTGATCCGAAAACATCAATTCAAACTCAGGCATCAAATCCCTAAGCGCCTCATAAACATCCATTACCTTGAAAAGTCTCTCCGGTGCCCTACTAGAGATGGCAACGGCATCAGCAAAGTTGAGAAGTTGAATGGTAGAACCTCTAGACACTTCCATGAAAGATAGATCAGAAACAGAGGTGAATCCAAAGAAGACCCGATCACAGAGTCGACGTTCACTCGGGAACAGAATTCTTAAGGCCACGTTCACCGCTTTCACCCATTTCTCAATCTCATCTTCAAGCTCAGTCCACTGCATTTTCTGCACTTCATCAATACTCAGCTTCTGCAACCCAAGTCTACTTAGACTCTCTTCCAAAAACTCTCTTCTACACACGCTGTAGGCGTGTGAACACTCTTTTCCATAACCGGCGGCCACCATTCTTTTAGCAATCTCATGGAGATCGCTGATGATTCCTGCCGGTAAAGCTTCAATAAGGATCCCGTAATCGGTTAGGGGATGAGCCACAGGAATCTCGACACCATCATCATCATCAACAACTTCTTCAGATTCAGAGGAGTAGTAAGTGTCATTGTGGTGGCGCGTGAGATCCACGGACTCGGGGGCGCGTTGCATGAGGGTTGTGAACTCATCTTCTAAACGGAACATAGCTTGTTGAAGTAAATCTTCAGCTTTATCAAGAGAAGCAGAAACAGCAGGATCATTGGCCAACGGATTCCATTCACGAATTGTAGCCAACAATTGGTCAACGGAATCAAGGAATGCGGCAGAGTCAGCAGAATCGGACCATATGGGATGCTGAATAGAGAGATGCCGAGAGATCTGACGATGAAGAGATTTAAGAATCCGTTCAAGCGAAGCAGCGGATTGATCATCAGTAAGTTTTTCACGGAGTCGATTGTCAAAATTAGAGAAGATTTGAAGGATATCATCAGTCATAGTATCCGTATGACCAAGGGTTTTAGCAATATGACGAGCAACAGCTATGAGTTTCTCTTCACCGTTTTCAGCCATGGATGGACGGATGCAAGCTTCTGCTTACCTTTTTTCAAATGAGTGTTATGGACAAAGTGGGAAGAAGGTTCACGAAGAAATGGCGTTGGGCGGAAGTGGGGACCCATAGAAAAGTCAAGATGAGTAGCAGTAACAAGAAAACGCGTTGCCTTGATTGATTATCTTCCCGTCCTTTTTTTTTTTTTACAAAATATACATTTTATATTTTAAAAAAATTATTAAAAGATACGTCGCCCTCCTCTCATCTTTATTCCCTCATTAGTATATTCCTTGTAAAATAACAAAATATACATTTTATATTTAAAAAAATTAGTCAAATATACATCACTCTTCTCTCATTGATATATCTTTATCTCCTTTTTAGTATATTCCTCATAAAATAACAAAATATATATTTTATATTTTAAAAAAATTATTCAAATATACATCACTCTCCTCTCGCTAATATATCCCCTCTCTAGTATATTCCTCATCCCTTGTATATTTGAATACTCTCTGATACATTCCTAATCAACTGAACCATTCGAGTGAGCCACAAAAAAATGTTCGTTGCTTCCAGCTATCCTCATGAATCATTTTTGTGTTCTTGAAGAATTATGAATTCCTAAACCTAGTAAAGAAAAACAATTCTACTACAAATTACATTCATCGGTTGGATGAGAGTTAGAATAGAAAGGAAGTCGAAAGGAAGAATGGAGCATAGCATTACCTCTAGGTTACAACCCTACTCCTGCACCCCTCAATCTCAAATCTACTACTTAATCAAGCCCTTAATTATTTTTATATAGTAGAACAACCCTACTCTCTGATCAACGTTTTATAGTCTTCATTGAAAAGAAGAAACTAGGAGAGGATTCTAAACAATTCTATCGAGCCGAACAACAAAAAGCTCTTACGTACCAAATGTCTGCTAATATATTTGAAAGTCCGGTGATATATTTCACAATTTATAAATTTTAAAGGATTTTTGTAATTTAGAAAAGAGTAAGGAAATAATGTAATTAGCTCTTAACAAAATGAATTTTGTGTAAATTTTACTAATTTTTTCAAATAAAATAATATGAACTTTGATTATATATTCATATGAAAAAAAAATTACCTTCTATAATTTGTATTTCATATAATTTTTTTAATATCTAAATTTTTATTTTAAATACTAAATTAATATAATTTAATTTAAAATTAATCAAATTAATTCTCGAAAAAAATATAATGCTAGTTTCGATTATCAAAAGAAAACTATGTAGGATATGGCAATAGTCAATGCTTGATATCCATTTTCCGATGTGTCTCTCCCTATCGTATCTCAACAAAGATGTATAAATAAATATGTGTTAAATATGAATGTCCACCTTGAAAAAGGAATGATATGGATAAAAGATAAATATTCCATGGGACATACTCCATCATAATGTTTCTCTCTTGGCTATATAAATAGCCATTTAGATTAATAAGAAATGTACAAAGAAACGATACACACAGATTGAAATAAATAAACATCTTTCTTTTTTTAAAAAAAAAAATTTTTAGTGTTCTTATTTTTAGATTTTATTCCACTATAAATTTTTTTAATTAATTCTAGATTTATTTCATATCAATATGAAGTTTCTTTAGAGAAATTGCTCAGTATATCTCCACCCCTTTATATTCAATTTAAGAATATACAAATTATCTAAACAATGTTACATCTTCCAATAAACTATTGAAATAATGTGCAATTTGCACTTATCTTTAATCTCAATTGGATATTAGAATCTTTAGGACATGAATTTAAGTTCATATGCCAATTCTTTTTTCTACTCCAATAAAATCATTAGATTGCGTGTTTTTTCTTTCACTTCATTTTACTTCTCTCTCTTTAGTTCTATTTCTTTTTTCTTCTTCATCAATAATTTATCTCCACTATTGCTTTGTTAGGAAACAATGTTACTTCTGCACATATTTCAATTATACAATTTTTGTCTCTTTTTAAATATTACTTTTTCACATAAATGATCATATTTTGGAGATTTATTTGTGCAAAGTTATTGAAACTCAAGGGGCAAAAGAAGAGTTCAAGTTAGAGATAAATTAGGATATTGCTCTTAACTTTGTAGACCCATTTACAATCAAAAGCTCTTTTATTTGTTAGGAGATTTTTTAATGTGTAATTTTATTCAAGTGCTTTTACTGATTCCAGTGGTCTATCTATACTGCTTGTTTGTAAGATGTTGGCGTAATGGTCGAAAGAAAACATGTATTGCTCTGAAAAAATTGAAATAGAAAATATAGTGGCATAAAGGACAAGTTGGATCAATACCTGAGCAAGTTGTGTTGAATGACTCTGAAGAACCTTTACTATTGTTTGGGAGATTGACAAAAAAACCTTTAAGTTGAGCTAGTTGGATTTTGACACGTTGAGGTCGAGTTGAAACAATAGGTGCTCTTGATAATTCAATAATTTAATCTTTTGATTGTTGGACAATTATGGTATCAATTAGAGCCATGTTTAGATTTTTTGTGCTTGGATTGAGATTTTTTTGTGGTGGACTTTGGCTTGACAAAGTTTGATCAGTATCAGCAATCGACAATGACAAATATACTCGTGATTGCTTTTAAAAAGAAGAAAGAGTATTTTCTTTATAAGGAAAAACTCTATGACGAAAAATCACATCATGAGAAATAAATGCTTTATGTGTTTTCAAATCATAGACCTTATAATCTTTATGACCATATCATGAAATTTATCACGAGGTTGTGAAATAACTGAAGCATAATAAAGATATCTAAAAATATGTAAACATGCATAAGAAGGTTTTGAGGAAAACAACAACTCATATGAACTTTCGCCAGATAATATGGGTGTCGACATGCAATTTATTAAGGAAGTATTTGTTGGAATACAATCACCCAAAAAAATTTATTGGTAAACCAACATAGAACCTTAAGGATCTAGCAATTTCAAGTAAATGTCGGTGTTTATATTCTACTAGACTATTTTGTTAGGGTATAGAAGTACAAGAAAATGGTTTTAGAATTTCTTTCTTCCCGACAATATTGTTAAGTAAATTATTTGTAAATTCTGTGCTACTGTCACAACAAATGATTTAATAAGATGATTGAATTGTCTTTGTATCATGGCAAGAAAGGAAATCAATACATGAGAAACTTCAATTTTAAATTTAAAAAGATACACCAAAGTAGTTCTAGTAAATTCATCTACAATGGTCAATAAATAATGAGACTTTGACAATGAAGGTAAATGATAGGGACCCCATAAATCACAATAAATCAAATCAAAAGTTTCTTTAAATTTAATAGAACTAAGAGGAAATGACTTTCGAATTTGCTTAACTTGGTGGCAAGCATCACAATAATCATCTAAATTATTGAAATTAAAGAACTAGAGTTCCAAAAAGAAAGAAAAATGACTAAAGACGTTGATGCCACAAAAATTTATTCTTTCTTTGACAAAAAGACTGAAACTAGTTCTTGACTTTGGAAATAATAAAGGTTATTCTTCAATTTACTCATGTCAGTCAGCTTCCTCGTGACTAGGTTCTGCAGAACACAAAAGAAAGGGAAAAAAATTAGCATCACAATTCAATGATTGTGTTCGGTTACTGCCAGAAACAAGATTGCGGACAAACATGAGTATTTGTAAACATGATTTAAGATTATTGAAGAATTGAGAGCCATATCTCCACAAGTATTAGCAGTAACAAATGAACTATCAGGACTAGTTATATTAGAATAAAAAAAAGAAGTTTTCTTTCATTAGATAGAACATAAAATTCTTCTAACAAGTCATATAATCATACACTTCCGAATCTAATATCCATTCATAATTAGCTGCAGAAAAAGTAATAGCATTACTAGCAAAGTTAGTTGTTGAATTGATACACTTGAATTTATCGAGGCTTAAGAGAGATATGAGTTAGTTATATTGTTCCTTTGATAAATCACTTACTGGGGGAAGAATCCACACCTTCAACTTCTTATGTTCGACTAAAATTAGCTGACTTACCCTTTTTTTTCTATTACTGTCCCACCAATTTGAATAATTATGTAACTCAAAATACATATCCTTAGTGTATCTCCAGCGTTTATAGTGATCACAAAATAATTTGGGGACATCACAGTTACCTGGCAATTGACAAAAGTTGAATGGCTTGGTTTTTCTCTTGAAGCAAATGTCGCCCCCTCCAGTAAATTATTTCCTTTGTTTATAATGAGTTATTTGTCGCGATCCAAGACTAGGACCTAATCGTAATACCCTAAATGAGGAACTCAAAGGGACCTCATCTAAGCCTCTTTTTCATAAGCATACATAAGGTAATTAAGCATCAATATAATAACGTAAGAAGGAATAAGTCTTAAAGTCAACAGTAAGAATTGAAGTCAAGAATCTCCCGTTAAAGAGATTACATCACTTTGTCCATAACATGCCTCTAAGTGTCTTGAACTTGGTGGGGGCTACAACATGCCATTAAGCTCATCCTCAACTAAAGAAATACAAAAGTGTCTCAACATAACAACATATGACCATGGATAAAAGATCTTATTCTCGAAGTATGGGAACTCACCAAATATCTTTAATTGTGGTATCTAGATCTAGACACTGTAAGTAGGAGTAGAATTGTCGTCTATCAATTCATTGTGATATAATGTAGGCAAAAAGTATGTTGGAATGTACTAAGTATGTGGAATGCAATGCAACAAGAAATCGTCATATCATGGTAAGCAATTTGCATAATTATATCAATGAAATAAAGCACAAGAGATGATGAATGATCAATAAATCTTTAACATATGAGTCGGAGCATCATAAAACATTTCAAATCATCATGTATATATTTATGTGGGAATAAAATCATAATCGACAATAAGATCATGCAGGCTATTACATGAAATTTCGATGTTACCTCTACATCGGAGAGAGAGGAGTCTAGTTACCAACGTAAAAGTTTGCCCCTCTAGGTGGGAATCAAGAATCATAATGGTATTTGTGGATCCACTAGATAGGGTATATTGGTAACATAAACCTATGATGAACGTAGTTATGAGACTTAAAGACTTTATATAAGGATCCTTTAGGTCGAGCCTCATTCAGTGTTAGGTCAAACCCCACAAAATACATAACATGAAATATAATAGTTAACACTATACCTTGTAGCTTGTAGTAATCATAAATCTCAAAATTTGCAAAGTATGAATAATAAACATGTAAGCCAATTCAAATCATAAGAATAGTCCATCTTCCTAACTTGCATATAATGTGGGTACAATCCTTCCACCTTTTCATTTTATATCAACCAGGGTCTTAAGTCACCCTTTATAATCATACTTTAATACTACAACCTTCTTCATAAATCATACTTAAAAAAGAAATTAGGAAAAACATGAGTTTATGATCAATTAAATCTAAAATCATGAAATCAAATGAAATTTCATGCAAAATTATGCAATTGGAGACAAATTAATTCATAATTTAAAAGAAGTCATCACAATTTTATAAGCCCTAAATGGTGAATAACAGGAACTTCTTGAAATCCAATTGAAAATCATATAGTTCATACAATTTATAGTAAAATAAATATAATTGGATATAGAGATCATTTATGTGGCACAAATCATGAAATTAATATTGGAATCATGAACCTCGTAAAAATTACACTTAGAAATTTAAAAAGAGTTGAGTGATTTTTGAGCCCCATTGATGAAATCTGTCCATGGGTGAAAATCCACATACCTAGATGAAGAGACACAAAAAATTTGAAAGAAATTGACTTTGAATCCCTTGAAAAACTTGGAACTCTAACTTGCTTTAATGGAGGATCCTTGAGAGAAAAGTTTCAGGAGATTTTGAGAGTGAATGAGAATGTTTTGGAAGAGTTTGAGGAAGTTATGGGTAGTTATAGGACCATATGTAAGGGTTTTGAGGAATAGTTCATATTTAAGTGCTTTAGGCTTGAATAGAAAGAAAGAGGTATGGATATCGTTTCACCATATCTGCTTCTGCTTGCCATGTAACATTCTTAACTTGTTGGTTACTCCATAATACCTTAATGGATGCAACTTATTTCTTTCTCAATCTATTCACTTGTCAGTTTGAAATTTTAATCAGTATTTTCTCATGAGTCATATTCTCTTTGACACTTACGTAATGGAGTTTGGATCACCCATAAACTTTCTCAACATCGACATATGAAACACTGGATGAACTATAGCTAACTCCAATGGAGAGTCGAGTTTTAGGCTACCTTACCAATCCGCTTTAGGATTTTATAGGATCCCACATTCCTAGGGATCTACTTATTCTGTTTTTTTCAAAAATGCATTACACCCTTCACAGGTGAAACCTTAAAATAGGCCCAATCATCCACATCGAACTTAAGATCCCTTCTTCTAACATTGGAATATAATTTCTGGCCATTTTGGCTAGCCTTTAGCTTTTCCCTTGCAACTCTTACCTTCTCCATAACATCAAGTACCAAGTTGGGTTCGATCAACGCTATTTCAATCACTTTAAACAATCTCACCGGTGACCTACTTCATCTACAATACAAGGAGTTAAACAATATCATCTTAATACTTGACTAATAACTAAGGTTGTAAGCAAATTTAATAAGGGGTAAATTATCATCCCAATTACCCTTGAAGTCAAGTACACATACCCTCAACATATCCTCCAATGTTTGGATTGCTTTTTTGACTTCCCCATCGATTTGAGGATGAAATATGGTGCTTAGATTTACTTTGGTACCAAGACCTTTTTGAAAGGACTTCCAAAAATGAGAAGTGAATTGAGTATCTCAATACTATATGATAGACAATAAAATCCCATGCAATCTTATTGATTCTCGGATATAGACATTAGCATGGTCCTTGGCACTATATAAAGTCTTCACCAATAAAAGGTGGGATAATTTCATCATTCAATCCACAACCACACATATTGAGTCATATTCTTTTCAGATCCTAGGCAAATCCATGACGAAATCCATGTTCACTTTCTCCCACCTTCAAGTAGGAATCTTAATATCTTGGCCTAAACCACCCAGTTTTTGATGTTCAACTTTTACTTATTTGTAATTTGAACATTCTGCCACACACCTTGCTATGTCTTTCTTCATGTCATTCCACCAATGCACTTCTCTCAAATCTCTATACATTTTGGTGGATATCGGATGTATAGAATATTGAGAATTGTGAGCTTCATCTAGCACCTTCTCCCTTTGGTCATCAATATCACCAACTTTTTCAATTCAACTAATGCAGGATCCACGTCTTGCTGTGCTTTAACCTTTGATACTAAAGATGATTGTTGCTTCCCTAGCACACACAAGTGTACGCGGTCTCACAAATAATACAGTGATCCTAATTAAAGAGTCGGGTTGTTGAACCCAAGGGATTTTCTTGTAAATCAATACTTTCTCTCGATTATCACGTTTATGGTGCTTTTAGTAAAGAGAGTTGTTGTTTTAGGGAAAATAAATTGTAAACGAAATACTTTCTAGTAACTGAGATGATGTTCACATAAGATATCAATTAAAGATGCAATTCCAGGGTTGCAACCTTTACGACTCTATCTAGTTTTAACAGTATCTATCTATGTCTGGTTTCCTGATTATTGATTCACGGGGTTTAATTTACTTGAACAGGGTTGCACTCTGCCGGCCTACCGTTATTGCCTGCCTGACTACATCATTAAGCAGGGATAGACAGACCAATAAAAATGCATTAAAGCTATCTTTCCGTATATGAACCGAGCAAGGTGTAAGGGTAGTTATCACAAGTCTCCCTTACATGAATCAACCTAATTTCCTAGTACTGAACAAGCTCCCTATCCTATTGTGTTCTATCCACTCCAACATCTCTCGAATCCAGAGTCGACAACAAATTTACTCCCTAGTTGACCAGACTTTGAAGTAGATATAAATAACATAGAAATAATCAAAAGCAACCATTCATAGATGTCCAAAGTTAAGAACGACACATAGTCTATGAGTATAACCCCAAAATATGGAGGCTTAGCCACTTATGGACGTGGAATACATCATAAATGAAGTGGAACACATCCAAAACCAAAATCTAAAGATTAAACTAACCGAATTATTAGTGAAAAATTGTTCTCCTTCGCCGCTACAATAGTACTTGCATGAAAACCAAGATAAAAACCTAAAGTCTAAGATAGAGAAATAATAAAGATCCCATATTTCGACTTTTCCGCATTGGGTTCTCAAGTCCGCAATTCGAACCCTTATTTTCCTGTGTTCTCACCTAAATTGCTGACTGGATAATTCTGCACACTTTCAACAGGTCCGCGATGTGAAACCTTGCACCTCTTTGGGTTTTGCGCCTTTTTGTATTTTTCAGCTTCTGCAATTTGCTCCCAGGTTTGCCATATGGATTTTCGGTCTTTTGGCTGCTTCTACTGACTTTTATCCTCCAAGTTCCGGGTTGTGCTCTTCTATCGAGTCTGGGTTTAACCCCAAACTTCCCAACTAATGCAAAATCCTATGGAAACACAATCAACAAGTGCACTTGGCCCTACATCAGCAAAATAAGAGAAAACGACACTCAAACACCTAGATACTATTAATTTGTCCTCTGAATTCACTCTATTTATGGGCATTATTGGCTAATTAGGCGTATAAATACACCTGAGATCAATGATTCCATCTCATTTTGCAAAACTTCACCATCATTATTAGAACTTAGTCTCACACCCAACCGAGACAACCAGTGCACTTCTTTGGATAACTCCTTCTTTCTATCATCTACATGAGTAATGCTACCCATAGATAATCTATTACTTGCATCGGCCACAAAATTAGCCTTGTCTAGGATGATATATCACACCATGATGGCCCCCATATGGAAAGGCATAACATCTCTCTAGAATCGTCTTCATCTCTGCCTCTGGAACACACCTCCTCACCATGCGGTTAGCTCCCTACTTGAATAAGTACGGCTCATTCCAGAAATATGCCTTTGAGTCATGGGCAAGTCTGTTCTTTTGCTGATGTGTTGCATCAGGTAGGAACACACCACTTACCAAATAATTTACAATATCAACATACTATGTAATTGTTCCACCTCAACGACTAGCAGCGGCGCGTCCAAAAACTCTTCTCTGATTTGTAGTTGCTCACCTATGTGAGCATCCGTCTCTATACAAGATAGATGATCCGCAACCTGGTTTTCGCTCCATTTTGGTCTCTAATCTCGATGTCAAACTCTTAGAGCAGTAAGATCCATCTGATCAAGCGCACTTGGCATCCTTTTTGTTGAACAAGTTCTTCACTGCCGCGTGGTCTGTGAACACCACCACTTGGGTCCACCAAAGAAACTCTGAATTTATCAAACGCATACACCAGTGCCAGCATTTCCTTCTCAGTAACTGTATAGTTTCTCTGTGCTGCATCCAAGGTCTTGCTGGCATAGTATATGGAGTGAAAGACTTTATCTCTGCGCTGCCCTAGTACCGGCCCCACTGCTGTATCACTAGCATCACATATTAGCTCGAACGGGAAACCCAATCAGGTGCTACTAAGAAGGGAGCCTCCACTAACTTTTTCTTTAGTGTCTCGAATGCCTACAGACAAGATTCATCAAACTGAAATGATACCTCTTTTTCAAATAGGGAACACAATGGCTTCGTGATCTTTGAGAAATCTATAATAAACCTGTGGTAGAACCCTGCATGTCCTAGAAAGCTCCAGACTCCCTTGATCGATACTGGTGGTGGCAGCTTGTCGATCACCTCTATCTTCGCTCTGTCCACTTCCAACCCCTTCTTGAACACTTTGTGACCTAAGACTATCCCCTCCTTAACTAGGAAGTGATACTTCTCCCAGTTAAGAATGAGGTTAGTCTCCTCGCATCTAGCTGGCACTCTGTCCAAATTCTGCAAGCAGCTCTCAAAGGAGTCTCCGAAGATAGAGAAATCATCCATGAACACCTCCACAAAGTTCTCTACCATATCATGAAAGATTGCCATCATGCACCTTTGGAATATGGCTGGTGCATTGCACAAACCAAAGGGTATGCGTTTGAAAGCATATGTCCCGTTTGGGCAGGTTAAAGTTGTCTTTTCCTGGTCTTCGGGTGCAATGGTAATCTGGTTGTACCCTGAGTATCTATCCAGGAAGCAATAGTACTCCTGCTCTGCTAGTCTATCCAACATCTGGTCAATGAAAGGCACGGGGTAATGATCTTTCCTGGTGGCATCATTTAGTTTCCTATAGTCCAAGTAGATGCGCTACCCCGTCACCGTCCTAGATAAAATCAGCTCGTTCTTCTCATTGGTGATAACTGTCATCCCGCCCTTCTTGGGGACATATTGTACCGGGATTACCCACTTGCTATCTAATATGGGGAAGATGATCCTTGCGTCCAGTCACTTTATAACCTCCTTTTTCACTACCTCCTTCATGATTAGATTTAGCCTCCACTGCGATTGAGCCACCGGCTTGTGGCCCTCTTCCATGAATATTCTGTGCATACAGAGGGCTGGGCTAATGCCATGGATGTCAGACATCTGCCATTCTATGGCTCTCTTTCTCTTCTTTAGCTCTACAACATCCGTTCCACCTAGGCTGCATTCAAGGAAGCAAATAAGATTACAGGTAATGTATTATTTTCATCAAGAAATTCATGCCTGAGATGTGATGTTAGCTGCTTCAAATCCAACTTAGGAGCTTCTTTCACTGAGGGTTTGGGAGGTGGTCCCAATACCCTATTCAAGGGTTTATTCATCTTTTTCAACATACTCATATTGTGAGCATTCAACACACTTCAAATCTCTCGAGCCTCAACATCATCTCCTAGCCCTTGATTTAACAACACCCTGACTAGTGGGTCTTTAATTTCAACCTGGCTCACAACAACTGCAGTGGCTATTACTGTGATAGCTGCTAGATCCTCATATGCAACTGGTAGCTTCATTGCTTTGTAGACATCAAACACTTCTACCTTATCATGGGTTCGCATGGTGAGCCTCCCTGCTGCAACATCTATCAATGCTCCTGTTGTGGCCAAGAATGGGTGCCTGAGTATGAAGGGGACCTCAGGGTCAGGCTTAAAATCTAAGATGACAAAGTCCATAGGGAATATAAGCGACCCCACTTGGGCTAAGACGTCCTCCATCACTCCATCCGGCCTTGCCACTGATCGATCGACTAGCTGCAATACAATAGTTGAGGGCGTCGGCCTTCCAATCCCCAGCTTTAAGAAATGTGATGTGGGCATGAGGTTTTTCTTAGCCCCAAGATCACACAAGCCCCTAGTAGTCGGACAACTCCCAATAGTTACTTGCATAGTGAAGCTTCTTGGATCTTTTAGTTTGGTTGGCAAGTGTGATTTGTTGAGAATCTTGGAACTGTAGGCCTCTGTCAATGCCACAGTCTCATACTCCGGCCACTTGGTATTTTTAGCAATAATTTCCTTGACATATTTAGTATATTTTGGGATCCCCTACAAAATATCAATCAAAGGTAAGTTAATATGTACTGTTTCAACAACCCAATGAATTTCTGAAAACAGTTATCTTACTTCTTCTTCTTGAGCTTCTGTGGGAACGAAGGAGGAGGTTTTGGTAATGGTGTGGCCTCGTCAGACGTTGGCCTTGGATTGCCAACCTCAGTGTCCTGTTTAGCATTTTGCCCCTCCCCGTTCTTCTTCTTAGGAATCAATTCCGTTAAAGGCCTCCCACTGCGTGTGCTGACTGCATTCACTTATTTTAGGTTGGGATCAGTGTTCCATAGCAAGCCCCTTTGAGGCCTAGAATTTATTGAAGTGGTTAATTGTCCCAACTGCTTTTCTAAGTTCAGCAGATCTTTTTTGTTCCTTTGGATTTCTTCTTCTTGCCTAGTCTGATTGGCCAAGATCTGTCTCAGCACCTCACTATCAGTTATGTTGCTTGGATCAGCCTATCTTGCAGACTGTTGGACCGGCTGACTTTGATATGCATTTCCACCCTGTGGTCTTTGCTGCGATGACCCATGATTCTGTTGATTGCCACCCCATGAGAAGTTCGAGTGGTTCCTCCAATTTAGGTTATAAGTGTTCCCGAATCCTTGATAGCCTCCTCTGTTAGCATTGCCCACAAAGTATACTGTCTCAGGGTTAGATTCGCAAGATTGAGCTGTATGATTTTCTCCCCCACATATATCACACCAACCCGACAACTGCTGTTGTACCATATTCATAGGGGCTTGTTGCTGACCTACTGACAATGAAACCTACAGTTTCAGACCCAATGCTATGTTGTTGAAGTTCGTGGTCATCATGTGCTGCATCGCTGACATTTGGGCCTGCTGGATCCTCCATTCCATTTTGGGTTGTCCTGAGCAATTCTGTTTAGAAGAGCACATAATTCATCATACATCTTCTCCAACGCTTGACCCCTTGCAGCTGAATCAAGAAGAATCTTGGTATTAGGTTCCAACCCTTCAATAAAGGTGTGGACTAATATTTATTAGCTTAGCAATGGCGTGGGCAATTTATCAATAGAGTTTTGAACCTGTCCCATGCCTGATATAGATTCTCGCTAACCCTCTACTTGAAGCTCAGGATCTCACTCCTTAACTTAGCTTTCTTGGTCGATAAGAAGAATCTGGTGAGAAACTTTTGGGCTAAATCATGGCAGGATGCTATAGAGTTCGGTGGCTCAGTTTTTAACCACCTCCGGGATTCCCCCAACAGTGAAAAAAGGGAATAAAGTCATCCTCACATGGTCACACTTCACCCTCATGGGAATGAAAGTATCAACAATCTTAAGAAAATTCTAAAGATGGACTTGCGGATCTTCATGAGAAAGCCCGGTGAGCTGCAGTAGAGTGTAGCAACTGGACCATGTTCTGTTTGAGCTCCCACTGGCCACCAAGCTCAGGCTTGACAAAATAGCTCGTGATATTTGTAGTTCTCAGAATTGCTACATTCCTTACTAGCCTCAGTGCTGGTGCTGAATCAACAGCTGGTACTACTGGTGCAGATGGGTTGTTGTTTTCCATGTTCTTTGCAACAGGATCAACCTCCACATTTTTATCCTCTTGATCCTCCAGCTCAACCAACTCAATTGGTGGTGCTTCGAACAAAACTCCTGCTCCCCTCTTTGATTAATGAAAGCAAGAGTCTTGATCTTCCAACTTAGACTCGCTTTCCTACAGAAAAACACCGCTAAGATCAAATATAGCGATCACCACAAAACAAGATAACTTCGATAATCAACCAATTTGTTTCAAATCCCTGGTAACAGTGCCAAAAACTTGTTGCTTTTCTAGCACACACAAGTGCACGCGGTCTCACAAGTAATATAGTGGCCCTAATGAAAGAGCCAAATTGTCAAACCAAAAGATTTGCTTGTAATTAGTACTTTCTCTCGTTTATCACGTTTATGGTGTTTTTAGTAAAGAGAGTTGTTGTTTTAGGGAAAATAAATTGTAAACAAAATGCTTTCTAGTAAACATAGATGACTTTCACATAAGATATCAGTTAAAGATGCAATTCCAGGTTGTAACCATTACGACTCTATCTAGTTCTAACAGTATTTATCTATGTCTGGTTTCCTGATTATTGATTCATGGGGTTTAATTTACCTGAAAAAGGTTGCACGCTTTTGTTGTCCTACCGTTATTGACTATCTAACTACATCGTTGAACGGGGATAGATAGAGTAATAAAAATGCATTAAAGTTATCTTCTTGTATATGAACCGAGCAAGGTGTAACGGTAGTTGTCACAGGTCTCCCTTACACGAATCAACCTAGTTTCCTAGTATTGAACAAGCTCCCTATGCTATTATGTTCTATCCACTCCAACATCTCTCAAATCCAGCGTGAACAACAAATTTACTCCCTAGTTGGCCAGACTTTGAAGTATAGATATAAATAACATAGGAATAATCGAAAAAAAACCATTCATAGATGTTCAAAGTTAAGAACTACACATAGTCTATGGCTACAACCCTATAATATGGAGGTTTAGCCACTCATGGACGTGGAATACATCATGTATGAAGTGGAAAACATCCAAAACCAAAACCTAAAGATTAAACTAACTGAATTATTGGTGGAAAATAGTTCTCCGTGACCGCTACAGTAGTCCTTGTATGAAAACCAAGATAAAAAGCTAAAGTCTAAGATAGAGAAGTATTAAAGACCCTGTATTTTGACTTTTCCACATCGGGTCCTCATGTCCACGACGCGGACCCCTTGTTTTCCTGTGTTCTCGCCTAAATTGCTAATTGGACAATTCTGCACACTTTTGAATAGTTTCGCGACGTGAAACCTTGCACCTCTTTGGGTTTTGTTCCTTTTTGTATTTTTTAGCTTCTGCAATTTGCTCCTAGGTTTGCCACATAGATTTCTGGTCTTTTGGCTGCTTCTACTGACTTTTATCCTCCATGTTTCGGGTTGTGCTCTTCCATCGAGTCCGGGTTTAACCCCAAACTTCCCAATTAACACAAAATCCTGCAGAAACACAACCAACAGGCGCACTTGGCCCTACATCAGTAAAATAAGAGAAAACGACACTCAAACACCTAGACACTATTAATTTGTCATCCGAATTCACTCTGTTTATGGGCATTATTGGCTAATCAGGCGTATAAATATGCCTGAGATCAATTATTCCATCTCATTTTGCACAAATACACCATCATTATTAGAACTTAGTCTCACACCCAACCGACACAACCAGTGCACTTCTTTGGCTAACTCCTTCTTACATGAGTAATGCTACCCATAGATAATCTACTACGTGCATCGGCCACAAAATTAGCCTTTCCCGGGACGATATATCATACTCATGTCATAATTCTTGAGAAGTTTAACCACCTTCTTTTGCCTTAGGTTCAAGTCTCATTGGCTAAACACACATTGCAAACTTTTGCAATCAATAAATATGTCAACATACACCCCATAGAGGTAATGACACCAAATATTCAATGCAAATACCATGACCGCTAGCTCAAGATCATGAGTCAGATAGTTCCGTTCATGCACCTTCAATTGCCTTCAGGCATAAGCAATGACCTTTCCATGTTGCATCACAACACAACCTAAACCTACACGTGAGGCATCCTAATAAACCACAAATTCATCAAAACCTTCAAGAGGTATCAAAATACGAGCTAAAGTAGACGATCTTTCAACATTTGCAAACTTTTTCGCTTTTGTCGGACCATTAGAATTTTTCCTTTTTTTGGATCAACTTAGTCAAAGGAGAAGCGGTGGAAGTAAATCCTTCAACAAATCTTCTATAATATCTGGCTAAACCTGAAAAGCTCCTAACTTCAAAAGAAGTCAATGATCTAGGCCAATTTTTCACTGCCTCAGTCTTCTTTGAGTCAAACCCTGATACTATCACCTGAAACAATGTGGCCAAGGAAAGCTAGCTCCCTTAATCAAAATTTGTACTTTCTAAACTTGGTAAAAATTTTCCTTTCCCTCAATATTTGCAACACAATCTATAAGTAATCCTCATATTCCTTCATATCCTGCGTATAGACCAATATGTCATCTATAAAAACAACCACAAACATGTCCAAATACAATTTGAAAACCATGTTCATCAAGACCATAAAAGCTGTGGGAGCATTTGTTAGTCCAAAAAACATGACTAAAAATTCAAAGTGACCATACCAGGTTCTAATTGTTGTCTTTGGAATGTGACACCCCTTCACCCTCAATTAATGATATCCGTACCAAAGATTAATTTTGTAAAAGTAGCTTATGCCTTGAAGTTGATCAAATAGATCATCGATCCTCGGAATGGGATACTTATTTTTAATGGTGACTTTATTCACTTGATGATAATCAATACACAAGTGACTTATCCTTCTTTATCACAAACACGGAGTACCCTATGGTGACTCAATTAGCCTTATAAATCCCTTATCGAGCAAATTGCTCAATTGTTTAATTCTTTCAACTCCATCTGGACTATTCAATAAGGAGGTATTGAAATGGATTGAATATTAGGTAGGAGATCAATGACAAAGTCAAATTTTCTTTTGGGAGGGATACCGGGTAAGTCGCTGGGAAAGACATCAGGAAATTCATTAACAATAGGCACCAAATCAAGAGTAGGATTTTCAGAATACACATCCCTAACCTACATAATATGGTATATGTACCCTTAGAGATCATTTTTCGAGCCTTCAAGCATGAAATGAATTTACCCTTGAACACCGATGTCGTACCCTTCTACTCAAAGATAGGCTCATTAAGGAATGGAACTTAATCCCACGGGTTCTTTAATAAATATAGACATATAAATCATGCAACCAATCCATACCAAGGATGATGTCAAAATCGGTCATGTTAAGTTCAAAAGATCACAAGAAAGGACTTTATGCAAGACTGATATGGGATAATTTCTATAGACTTTCTTAGCCAAAATTTGACTCACCAATCGGAGTATAGACTAAGTTAGGGGACACATCAAACTTTATAACAAGGTAAGGAGTAACGAAAGACAAATTTTCACTGGGATCAAGTAAGGCATTAGATCAAAATAAAAAATCCTTAACATACCCATGACCATATCGGAAGACTCCTCTACCTCTTGTCTAACATGTAAAGCATATAACCGATTGTTATGGGGACCACCTCCTTGATCAACTTAAGAACCTTGTTGCATTTACCTCTTTGAGCCGTTTAACTTAAAGATGCCCTTCTCTCCCTTTCTTAGCAACACTAGGACACTCAGAGATCTTGTATCCAATCTTAGCACATCCACAGCAAGCACCCATACCCCTTAATCAATCTCCACCATGATTCCTCCACACTTGGGACACTTAGATAAAGTCAAACCACTAGCCTTAGCACCTTTACCTTGGACCTTAGGGTTAGGCACCTTATCTTTATCAAACCTTTGATCAACAACTTGATGACGCTTGCCCTTGAGGCCCTTGGCCTTGTTGAAAATGACCATTACCACCGAACTTAGCATATGAAAGTCCACCTTCAATTTGAGCCCTCTTGGACTACCTCATCCTCATCTTCTCAAGTTTCGCACTCTTAATTTGCTTGGCATGAGTTGTTAGTCAAAAAATATCTATCTCCTTCACAAGCACTGCGGTTTTGCATTCCATCACCACTAAGTAAATTTATTCATGCGAGCCCTAGGATTGACCACCATAAATGGTGCATACTTGGTCAATTTAGTAAATTTTAGGGTATATTCCCTTACACTCATGTTGTCTTACTTGAGACTTATGAACTCCATCACCTTAGCTTCCCTTAACTGAAGTGGAAAGAATTGATCAAGAAACACAACTTTGAATATTTCTCAATCAATAGAACCCTCATCATCTCTCTCAGATTTCCATTAAGTAAACCATACTTGATCAACTCTATTGAGCTAGTGGGCCGCCAACTCCGCTTTTTCCTCAGAAGATACTCCTATTATCTCAATCACCTTATACATCTTGTCGATGAACTCTTGTGGACCTTCATCCACCCTTGAATAATAGAACTCCAGAGGATTCATCCTTGTAAAGTCCCCAACTGTTGAAGCTAGGGTCGAAACACTTGGAGGAGCAGCAACATCTTGATTGGGTTGAGTAGCCATGGCTTGGGCTAACATAATGATAGCGGTCTAGAATTCTACATTTTTCACTTGGTCAACTAAAGGATATTGTGGAGCTTAAGGAACTTGATCCTCATTAGCATCAACTCCTGTTTGCAATGGTGCTTGACGTGGACGCATTCTCTGAAAATTTCAAAGAACAAGCATCAGAGAAAAAATGTCTTAAGACATATATTAAGGCACGACATAGATCACTAAAGAAGTGAGTATTTAAACGTCTCATAGCCTTCTATTCATAGATATGACACGCTTCACACCTATAAACAAGACTCTACTAAACCTGGCATGTCAAACTCCTTAGGACACTTCAAAACCTTGTGCTCTGATACCAAGTTTATCACGGCCCAAACTTAAGGCCTTGTCATGACACAGAGAATGAGGAACCCAAAAAGACCTCATCCAATCCTTATAGAATTTCATAAGAGTACATAAGGTAATTAAGTATCAATATAAATAAAGCAAGTGGAAATAAGTCTTAAAATAAATACTAAGAATAGAACTCAAGAATATCCCATTAAAGGGACTACATCACTTTGTCCATAACATGCACATGCCACTGGCGCACCCTAACTAAAGAAATACAAAAGTGTCTCAACATAACAACATATGAGCATGAATAAAATGGCTTGTTTTCGAAGAATGGAAACTCACTAAATGTCTTCGATTATGGTGCTTAGATCTAGCCATGGTAAGTAGGTGTAAAATCATCGTCCGTCCCTATATTGTGATATAATGTAGGCAAAAAATATGCATTAATACGTTGAAATGTACTAAGTATATGGGATGTAATACAACAAGAAATGATCGTATCATAGTAAGCAATATGCATAATTATATCAATGAAATAAAGTACAAGAGATGATGGTGTATCTTTAACACATGAGTTGGAGCATCATAAAAGATTTTAAATCATCATATACATACTTATGTGGGAATAGGATTATAACCGATAATAAGACCATGCGGGCAATTACATGGAATCCTGATGTTGCCTCTACACTAGAGAAAGAGGAGTCTACTTGTCAAGATAGAACTCTACCCCACTAAGTGGGTATCATGAATCATAATTCTATATGTAAATCCATTAGCTAGGCCATATTGACAACAAAAACCTAAGGTGATACATATTTATGAGACTTAGAAATTTTATGTAAGGACCACTTAGGTCGAACCTCCACCTCAAGATTCACTCGGGGCAATACCTCATAGCTTGTAGTAATCATAATCTCAAAATTAACAAAGTAGGAAGAATAAACATGTAAGACAATTCAAAATCATAAGAACAATCTATCTTCCTAATTTGTATGCAATGTGGGTACAATCCTTCCACCTTTTTATTTTATATTAACTAGGGTATTAGATCACCCTCTTATAATGATAATCATACTTAAACACTTACAACCTTCTTCATAAATCATAGCTTGAAATAGAAATTAAGGCAAAACATGAGTTCATGATCAATTAAATCTAAAATCATAAAATCAAATGGAATTTCATGTGAAATCGTGCAGTTGAAGACAAATCAAATCATAATTTAAAAGAAACCATCACAATTTTGTAAGCCCTAAATGGTGGATAATAGGAACTCTTTGAAATTCAAGTGAAAATCATGCAATTCATATCATTTATAGTAAAATAAATATAATTGAATATAGAGATTATATATGTAACATAAATTATGAAATTAATATTGAGATCATTAAACCCATAAAATTACACTTAGGAATTTAAAAAGAATCAAATGGTTTTTGGGCCCATGAATAAAATGAATCCATGGGTGAAGACCTACATACCTAGATAAAGAGACCCAAGAAATTTGGAAGAAACTGACCTTAAATCCCTTGGAAAACATGGAACCCTAGCTTGCTTTAGTGGATGATCCTTGAGAGAAAAGTCTTAGGAGATTTTGGGAGTGAATGAGAATGAATATGTTTTGAAAGAATTTGAGGCAATTATGGATAGTTATAGGATCAAAACGACGTAGTTTAAGGCTTAAAAGATAGGAAATGACCAAACAGCCCTTCATAAAAAAACTACTGCGCCTGGTCCACGATGCCTGTAGGTCATGGGTTCTATCTTGGTCACACTTTTTGAACTTCTGATATTGGTCTCTGATTCCCATCTACGAACACCCTTTTGTGACCCATAGTTTTATTTACGGGTCGTAGAGACCCCCTCATAATTCCATTCTAGACTTAGAAAAATTTAAGTCTCTCAGGTTCCAAACACGAGTCCTAATTACGACCCGTAAAATGAAACATGGCTCATAGAAGCTTTTGTCTGGTGAGACCTTCCAAACTTTAGAAACTTATTTTGATCCTCTAGCTTATGATCCATCTCTGGCTCATAGGCCCTTTAACGATTGTCATAACCCCTTCATGCTTTGACTTTTATATTTCAAAATCTTACCAAGTCTACTGCCCATCCACGAGACCTATCTACAGCCCATAAGCCCAACCACGAGTCATAGATGGGCTCATACTTGCCTATCTAGAACACAACTCCTGCTCTTTTTCTAGTTTTCAACTTTTCAACGTACAATATATTACCTTGTTGTTATCGGTTCTTCATGTGAAACTAATTGATACACACAGGCTAAAGTTGGTAATGGTTTAGTATTTAAAATTTGAGATCGAGCAACATTAAATTTATGTCATGACTCGACCTTTTAAGTCATGATGGTGCCCGTTAGATCCCGCCTACAGACAAGTCAACCCATTACTTTTGGTACCTGTCCAAATAACTAACATAGCGGTAACTAACATCATACAAATTGATCCAACAACAACCCACCCTATGACCTAGAAGGCACCTAGATAGAGCTACCATAGACCCAAAGTAAAAATATATACATAACCAGAATAGTACAATACAAATACAAGCCAAAACTAAATATATATAAGGCCAGTGTCCGAATATAAAAGACAGCCGAAAAAATAGAAAGAGACTGTAAAAGATCCCAAATACTGCTTGGTGCTCACCAAGCGTCTCTTATAGTAGCTACAACATCCCTAGATTAGTGACCATAACTCATACCTAGACCTGCACCGTGAGCAGATGCAGAAAAGTAGCAGTGAGTACCGGTAGAAGGTAACTAGTAGACATCATCGATCGACTGAGTGAAATATAGTAAATATGGTAAGAATAAATGCAATAAATGTTGTAGTTCTAGCTATCGAAACTAGGGATAAATGATAATAATGTTGGTAGAACCATGAAAACCCAACTAAATGGAGCCAAACCATGTACAACAGTACCAACTAACGAACTTGAGATGGGACCACATCACAACTGTCACATGGTCGAGGTATAGTGTTGTACGTTGGTGTAAGATTCTAGTATTTATGCTTGTACACCAGTTGGGACCCATAAGCCTAATTTGTACATCCACACACAAAAATAGGGTGTATAGGTGTAGGGATACAAGAATCAGTAATAGATGGTATGAGATCTTAACCAGCGATGAACACAATATCACATGGGGACTTAAACCCCCTATAATATCATATGGGGTCTCAAAATCGTAACCGTCACCTGAGGACTCAAACCCCTATGATATCAGATATGGATTTGAACTGCTAATCCTCCCGAACTAGCCTCTGGCTGAGGAAGTCAGTCAAGGCCAGACGGTTTGATAATCAACTGGGACACGAACCCAAGAATAGTCATACGAGACTTAAATTCGGGAATGGTTATCAGGGACTTGAATAATGGAATAATCATCTAGGACTTAAACACAGGAATAGGTCAACTGCTTAGTTGGTCTACCAAGATCTGTGCCTCTCAGGTCACATTGCGTGTAGATTTAGCAATACAGGCTCTAAATAATGCAAGTTTTGGCATTACTAGCCTAAGCCTGGGCTAAGGCCCAACAAAAATAAGATAACTAGATATATCACAAGAATCCAGAACAACGATAGACAACCCAGCTGATAAACATAACAAGTATCCAGAACAACAATAGACAATCCAACTGATAAGTATAGTAAGTGTCCAGAGTAACAACGAATAATCCAGCTGACAAATGTAACAAGTATCCAGAACAGTAATAGACAATCTAGCCGATTTCCAAGGTATAATATGAACTTCATGAATAGATTCAAAATCCAGTCACCAGGTAGTCAAGGACACAATACATCAACAGAATCACAACAACAAAGTCCCAATGTGTAGCCAAGAGCATAATTGACAACCAACCTTTCAAAATACAACATGTTTCCTAGTACCAGACAACCCATATAGGTACCTAAGTAGTCAAATAGGAATACATAGAAATGGCAAGGGTACAAGTTCACGTTTAGCTATTAACAGATTCACCACAACCCCAAACAACTGTAACCTCGGGCTCCATAACACCAGTGACTCAAGCAGCGGAATTGTCCGCTCATAGCACGATGGAAGTGTCCGATTATAGCACGACGCGCTGCGCTGACAGCTTATGTTTTCTGGTATTTTGTTTTGGGTGAGATGTACACCGAAAGGAATTGACGCTACAAACACTTTT
>JAABOM020000103.1:15320724-15339473 GCA_011800125.2 Solanum clarkiae
TAAGCGCCTTTATGTGCCAAGGAAGGATCTATGTTTCATGCCAAACAATATGAAATCAAGTAGCCTTACATACCTCACTGTAGGACCTCGCTATTACCTCGAGATAACCTTCCCTTCCTCCAAATATTTATCTACAACATAGTACGTGATAAAACTAGCATTAAAATCCAATAGATACATCTTGGCAGCCCAATTTCATAAAAAACACACACGGGCAGCAAGCGAGTATTTATAAACCCGAGCGTATTCTTTCAACCTTTCTGCCCCTAATCGTATTTTCTAATACATATTCTCATATACATATCATATACAACCAGTTCTAGTGCCATAACAATCTTACAACGGCCCACAAAGCACAACATATAACAATTCTACACAACCTACAAATGGACAGCATAGCGTTACGTCCCTTTGCCCCATTTTGACGTCAACAATTCCAAACCTGTTCCAACTTTAACCAAACTATTCTAAACACATCTATACATAAAAACAGCCTTGAACTAGTCTCAAAAGAGTAACAAATCAGTCATTAAGGATGTGAGGCAATAGCCTTCCATCCATCAGCCCAAAAATTCCAATCAACATTACACTTAAGATAGCACAATAAACCTTGTTTGTTAAATTAAACCAAAACAGGGAAGCAATATTAGGGTAATATCTATAACTCAAACCATGTTAAAAACATCAACTTGTCTTCATAGTACAACCTACAAATCATAGAGAAGTCACTAAAATAAAAGGCAAGTGTGCAGCAATTTTTTAAACACATGATGTCTAAATTTTCAGCACAAGTATAACTAGCATATACTTCTTGTCTTTCATGAAGAAACTATACTAAATACACGACTATAATTACTTACCTTTGCCTTCAAGATTCAGCCTTCCTTTAAGAATCCTAGAGGATTGTGTAGGCTTCCTTGTGAAGTGAAATAAAGAGAGAAAGAAAAGTCTTTAGGAAGCTGGAAATTTTCTCCAAAGTGAAATGACTTAAGGGGCTGTTTTGAGCCCTTTATAAGTGGTCTCTTCGCCGACTTACTCTTGAACTTTTGACTATATTTTACCACATATTAATAAGATGGTTATGCAGCAGTTTGGCCTTTACACTTGGGCCTAAATGGGTCTCAAAGATGATGGGCCTTTGATGCCATTTTCCAAATTCCTCTTAGTTAGTTTTGGACCTAAATAGTCAAGTGGGTTGTGATGTACTTGGGCACTTTTAATATCCTTCTTGGGCTAAAAATGTTATCCATTTGTGATGCTAAAACATAGACTAAAGTTACACCCTTAATGCGGACTTTATTCATAATCGGACTTAGACAAATTCGACATCGAGCCTCGTTTCCGTTTAGCTAGCAAATTTAAGCTAAGCAAGTAGGTGACTCACCTGCTAGCTTTCTAAGTCCTATAAGCACCTCAATTCTCTTACTTCATTTAAGGCCGATCTCCTTAATTCGACTTAAAGCTTATTTGCACTCAACCCTCTTCAGCGTTAGACATACATATCGCCCTTTAATTGGAAATTCAAGCACTTTTAAAAATGGGCACTAATTTGACCAAACCATATCATGTTTCATTTGCATAGTACTAGTATTGTAAGATGTAGGGTGTTACACCTAGGGACCCCTGAGAAGATCCCAGCGGGTGCTTTCAATGAGTTGTGCCTTCACCTGCCCTATCAGGCCATCAAACATACTATTTCCGAGTGGAATTCCATGGCTAAGTGGGTCAGACATATGGAGAGGTCCTATCACCTCTCCTTTCCATTTGATCACATGTTCAAGGAGTCTCAGGTCATAATAAAGATAGTAACACACTCTTTCTTTCCAGAGCAGCACTTCACAAATCTAACGAGATATAGAGTGTGCCTCATATATGCACTCATGACGGGGATGCCACTAAACTATGGAGCTATCTTTCGGCCAGTGATGAGGAAGGCCAATACCAATAAGGTTCGTAGGTATGCTTTCGTGGGCCTTATCACTACTTTATGTCATGCGATAAGTGTCCCTGAGAAGGAGGCCGATTACTGCTCGATCATCCAGGCCCCCTATGTTGCCACCAATATTAAGGGTTTGGATGTGACCTTAGACCCAGTATTGACCATTGCGGAGAGAGTCTACCGAGATAAATTGATTACGGGTCGTATGTATGTCCTAGAGATGCTACGACACCGGACTGGCAGTCTTACCTCCACGAGACAAGAGTTACAGGAGGTTGAGGTGCAATACCCTCTTAACGACCATGCCAAAGTCTTTCTTCACATTGGAACCCTTTCATTGAGCCTATGGAGAATGATGTGCCCACGATCCCAGGAGAGGCGCATGATGAGAAGGAGGATGAGTTCGAGGAGGATGAGATAGATGATGAGCCATCGGTCTGCATGGGAGGTAAGCCCATATTACAGGCTCGGCTGATGATTGAGCACCACATAGGGTGGGAATTCCTTTGTTCAATATTCTTATGTTGCTATTGGTTGTATTAATATCACTATTTTTATTTCTGCTTTGTGTTTATGTTTGGACATCTGAACATCTTTTCTTTTAATTTGGGTCTGTAATTATTATTAGATATTGTGCATGAATGTTTGATTTGGGAATATGATATAGATGCACAAAATGTAGTAGCAGTGACTTGGGGTAGTTGCTTATTTATTGTAAATAGCTGTGTAGACACAGTGAGTGATAGGGGCCCTATGATGGATGGATGACGACCGTCCTAAGGGCATTCATCGAATCGAGTTCATATAGAGTGTGGTGGTGTACAAACGAGAATCGAGCGCAACCACTCGAACATAGTTATGGGTAGTTGCTTGATCCTTGTAAGTCACAATTGTTGCATGCTTAATTAATTGAATTCATGGGAATACCATAATAGGAACTCTTGTGCTAACCTTGTAATGAAAGTGTGCCCAGAGTGAGTGAGCTAATTGTGAGTCTCTGCTGTGATAGGTTCGAGAACTTGCCTGATATGTAGAGTAGACTTGGTAGGAATCGAAAATAGAGGAAAGGATCTAGGCATTTCTTTGATAGATGAAAATGACCCTAGTTAGCCCTTTCTGAGCCTTAGCCTATTCTTTGATTAACCACAATTCAAGCCAATCCTTTTTCTTTAATAAAACATCTGTATATGATCCTAATTCCCTAGCGCTTGAGCATGGTGAATCAGAGGAGAGGAGACTTGAGTGGATACCCGAGGGCCAAGAAATAGTAGAGTGTCGAAAAAGAAAAAAGAAAAAGAAAAAACACAAAATAATAATAAAATGACCAGAAACAGTGTTGGTCTGTATTACCTCCGCGTCGCGAAGCAAACGCGGATGCACACTATTTTGGCCCTTAAAAATTAAAAATTGCATTCAGTTATCCAGTGCTGATCCACGATGCCTCCGCGTCGCGAATCCATCATGGCAGTGGCGGACCCAGGATTCCTGGACAGTAGGTGCTCATTTTTTTTAAAGAAAAAAATGTGTTGCCAGTGGAATTCGAACCCGCATCTGGCAACTCGCCCTAAATTTTAGCGACGCGCAGAGAACCACAGTACCCATGAAACTTTTTGTTTAGTGGGTCTTAATCTTATGTTTTATACCATTTTTGTATATTTTTTATATGAATACACAAAGATTTTTTCGGGGCCAATGGGTGCAAGAGCACCCGGAACCCAACACGTGGATCCCCCCTGCATCGCGGATGCACACTGGCTCGAAAAAAATACTTTAGGTTTGGTTATTTTCTTTGTAAGGTGTCTACGTATTTATAGTGATATTATTATTTTGGGTATCAGATGTATATAAGTAGGAGTATTTATGGCATGAATTAAAGGAGGGTAACGAGGGTTGTTGAATCAAGAAAACATGAAAGGACGTGAAGTGTGTGCTACGAGCGCGTGGGAATTGAGTCGTGTCAACCATATCCATAAATGTATCCCACCTACCCACAACCTACATTACAGCCAAACAAAGACCTACGTGATCCTCTAAGAAAAACTCCAACTAGGTCTACATTTACATTAAGAGAAAGCCTATGGAATCTAGAAGCAACGTGAGACATCTTTTCGGAGAGTGAGAGTTTTTTATGTACTCATTCTTAATCTTCTGTTAAAATTTTTGTGGTGTGCATGGGTAATTCTTCTTAGTGAGGGCAAATGATCATTCAAAGTCAGTATCTGGATGAACTGTTAAATATTCTACATGAGCTTGCATATATACATGAGTGTTTGGAGCGAGTAGTTTCTGCTCAGGGCACCGGAAGTGTTAACCATTGTTCATAGAGTGCGGCCGCATGATGTTCATTGTACATATTATCGTAGGGAGTCTCATACATGTGTAGTATTTTGCTCGAGGACGGACAAAGCTCTAATTGTGGGGTGGTGATCTTAGGCATATTTATATGCTTAATTAGCCAATAATGCCCATAAATAGAGATAATTCAGATAGCAAATTCATAGAGTCTAGGTGTTTTAGTATATTTTTCTCTTATTTTTCTAACATAGGGCCGAGTGCGCCTGTTGGTTGAGTTTTTGCAGGATTTTTCTTTGATTGAAAAGTTCGAAGTTAAACCTAGAATCAAGGAAAGAACACAGCCTAGAATTCGGAGGAGAAAAGTCAGTAGAAGCAGCCAAACAACCAAAAGTCCACGTGGCAAACTTGGGAACAACGTTGGGTAAGCTGAAAAATGCAAAAAAGGCGCAAAGCTGAAAGGTGTGCACGGTCCACGTCGAAGGACCTGCGCAAAAGGTGTGCAAAACTATCCAATCAGCAATTTAAGCGAAAAATTAGAAAAACAAGGGGTCTGTGTCGCGGACCTGAGGACTCGATGTGGAAAAGTCGAATTACGGGATTTTTATTATCGTTCGATCATAGACTGTAGGTTTAACAGTTAGTTTTTACACAAGAACTTCAGTAGGGACAACGGAGAACTCTTTTCCATAATTGTTTGGTTAGTTTAAGCTTTTTCCTTTGGTTCTTGATGTTTTTCAGTTCCTTCATGATGTATTTCACGTTCATGAGTGGCTAAGTCTCCATATTCTGGGGTTGTTGCCATAGACAATGTGTAGTGCTTAACTTTGAATATCTATGAATGGTTTCTTTCAGTTATTCCTATGCTATTTTTATCTATACTTCTTAGCCTGATCCACTAGGGGGTAAATTAGTTATTCACTCTGGATCCGAGAGATGTTGGAGTAAATAGAACACAATAGTCTAGGGAGTTTGTTCAACACTAGGAAACTAGGTTGATTCGTGTAAGGGAGACTAGTGACAGATACCCTTACACCTCGCTTGGTTCATACACGGGAAGATAGCTTTAATGCATTTTTATTGGTCTGTCTATCCCCACTCAACGATGTAGTTAGGTAGTCAATAACGTAAGGCCGGCAGAGGCATGCAATCCTGTTCAGGTAAATTAAACCCCGTGAATCAATAATCTGGAAACCAGACATAGATAGACATTGTTAAGACTAGATAGAATCGTAAAGGTTACAAACCTGGAAGTGCCTGTCAATTGATACCTTGTCGTAAAAGTCAGATTAGTTAGAATTTTATTCTTTACAATTTGTTTTACTTAAATCCAAACTATTTTTACTCAAAGCACCATAAATGCGGTAACTGAGATTGGTGACTAATTTAATTCAAATCCTTTGGGTTCAACAACCCGACTCTTTAATTAGGGCCACTATATTACTTGTGAAACCACGTACACTTGTGTGTGCTGGGAGCAATAGCATCATCAGCCGACTGAGTGAAACTACTGTAAGAACAAATGCAATAGAATGCTATAGTTCTAGCTATCTAAACCCAATCAAAATGATAAGCATTTCGGTAGAACTACAGAACCTCAACTGAATGGAACCAAGCCATGTACAATGGTACCAACTGACAAACGCGAGTAGAACCACATCACAATTTTCATACGGTCGAGGTATAGTGTTGTACATGGGTATAAAGCCCTAACATCTATGTCTATACGTCAACTGGGCCCCTATAAGCCCAGAAGGTACACCCACACACAAAATAGGGTGTGTAGGTGTAGGGACAAGAATCAGTAACAAATGGTATAAGATCTCAACCAGTGTAAAACACAATATCACATGAAGACTCAAACCCCTAACTCAACCAGTGTAAAACACAAAATCATATGGGGACTCAAACCCCTATCTGCCACCAGGGGACTCGAACCTCTATAATATCAGACGAGGACTTGAACCCCTATAATATCAGACAGGGACTCGAACCCCTAATCCTCTTGACCTGGCCTCAAGCCAGGGAAGTCAGGGGTCGGATGGTCTGACAATCAACTAGGACTCGAACCTAGGAATAGTCATCTAGAACTTGAACCTGGGAATGGTCATCAGGGACTCAAACCCCGAAATAATCATCTGGAACTCGAACTCATAAATAGGTAAACTACTCATTTGGTCTACCAAGATTTGTGCCTCTCAAGTCACACTGTGTGTATATGTAGCAATACACCCTCTGAACAACACAAGTCTAGGCACCACTAGCCTAAGCCTAGGTTAAGGCCCAACGAAATGCATATAACCATATGTATCATAAGCATCTAGAACAACGATAGACAACCCAGCTGATAAGCATAACAAGTATCCAAAACAATAATAAATAATCCAGCTGATAAGTATATTAAGTGTCCTGAGCAAAAACAGACAATCCAGTTGACAAGTGTAACAAGTATCCAGAACAATAACAGATAATCTAGCTGATTTCCAGGGTATAGCATGCACCTCACAAATAGAGTCACAATCCAGTCACCAGGTACTCAAGGACACAAAACATCAGCAAAGTCACAACAACAGAGTCCTAATGTGTAGCCAAGAGCATAACTGACAACCAACCCCTCAAAATACAATATGTTTCCCAGTACTAGACAACCCATACAGGTACTTAAGTAGTCAAACAGGCATAAATAGCAATGGAAGGGCTAAAAGTTCACATTTAGCTATTAACAGATTCACCGCAACCCTAAATAACTATAACCTCAGCTGTTGTGATAGATAGAGCAATTATAGCGTTCACGCAAAAATCACAGTCTCAACTAACATGTATAATCTTTACTTAGTGATTCCCAACAATAAACAGGCACCCAGCGTGTATTTTAGCTCAGTCTGGGAGAAGGGAAAGCTAGCCTACCTGAAAGGCAACTCCACGTGCTTTAGCTCAGTCCATGCGAGCTTTACCCCTCCTGATTGCCTTCAAATGCTGTTCAACTATCAAAATATGAATCACGATGTTAATACGATTGTTTTAACTGTAATATTTCAAGAAAGGGAGAAAATATATTAATTGTGACTAAAATGGAAAAAAAAGGGCCCACACCCTAAATACCAAACCAACCCTCGTAAAATTACCTTTACGCCTCCTCGAGTCTGTATCCAGAAGTTGAGCTCAAAATAAGGCTCAGAACATTGAGAAACAACCCAAAAATCATGTTACATTTCTTATCGAAAAACATTTATATTCAATAGCTTCTTTATCGAATTTCTCAAAAATATGGTCAACCAAGTAGAATCCAAGCACACTATGATGTAACCCTAAGACCAAAATTTCACTCAATTTCGATAAGAAACGATTGAGATATCCTAATTCAAAATTTTTGGATTTATGGTATCTCATTCAGCAAAAATGGTGGACTTTACCTCAAAAAGATGTCGAAGCTGATTTCGAGGTCACCAAGATGTTTCTCATGAGATTCTGCACAATTTAGCCTTTTAAATTGCTAAAATAGGATATATATCGCTAAAGTTATTATTTGTTTAAAGGTTCCTTGTTTTTCCTTCATGAAATTGAAATTATAGATGCTGCCACTGCCTAGCTTTAGCCTCTACGAATGCGGGAGGTGCTTTGCGAACGCGGGGTTATATATCCTACCCACGATGAACGCGGGTCTTGTCTTGTCACGCGAACGCGGAGGTCTGCCTCATGGCAACCCTGCGAATGCGGGTGGCCCTCTACGAATGCAATGATCCGCCTTGCTGCAGTTGCACCATCCCACTTCAGTTACTCCCTGGGGTGTCCTGGGCCCATCCAGTATCTGTTTTTCGCAAATCAACAATGTTACCACCCCGATTTTGACGTTCAGGATCCAATGGTATAGCCGAAATTTCCAAAAGAGCTCATTATGATAAAATAAGGGTCCTACTTTTTTCGACTAATTTTAACTAAAAGAACCGAGGGGGTCAAAATGCAACCTGAAGTCCCGGCTATCCAATGAAAGATCATTCTAGACCAAACTTGATGTTCTGGAACTGACCACGTTATCAAATTCCCATTTGGGCACGTTTCCTTAGGTTATCCTCAAAAGTCACTTTTTAGCTTATTTCTAAACTGATTCTACAAATTCCAATTTAACTCACACCATAATCTCCAAGTCTCGGGCCAACCATGCTTCTAGCATAGTTTGGTTGTTCCGAAGCTGATGGAATTATCAGAATTTCGCTCTAAGGCTGTTTACTAAGACTTTACCTAAAAGTTCATTTTACAGTTATAGTCATCCATTAACTCGCAAAGCTACACAAATATCAAATGATTCACCAAACCGCCGAACGATCAGCACCGATACATCAGAAATGGCCCAAAGTCTCTGTGCAACGGCTCAAACTGATAAAATATTTGCAGAAACACAGAATGGCCTGAAGGGTCATTACAACTTGTCATTCAATTCCATGAGAAATTAATGAACCTTCTCTTTTTCTCTTTCTGCTGCAGATTCCTTAATGGAACCACGACTGCAGTTTGGTGATCGAGAATATGATCCATACTCATCCCATAATCCCTTCAATTTGGTGTAGTAAATACTCACTGTGTGGTCATGCTGTTACATAATAATGATCTCCATCTTCAACTGGTGAACTGGAGGAGCATTCCCTTGTGAAAATCGCTCCTCTAAATCTTTCCAAAGTTCACGTGTTATATAAAAAAAGCTATACTATTGTGTAGGGAGGGACGAACAGAGTTAAAAAGCCAAGATATTACCATGGATTTTCCCTTAATCCATGCAACTTCGTTTGTAGAGCTTGTTACGGGTTGCGGAAGACCACCATCTACAAAGCCTAACTTTGATTTTGCCAATAAGGCATTAATCATAGCCCTCCACCATGTCAAATTGTTATCTTGTGTGAGCAAACATGTGAACGGAGACACTCCAGGATTATCAGTTGGTTACAGCGTACATGTAGAGTTGACTGCTCCATCATTGTTCCCTGTCATTTTGTTTGTTTACTACTCCTCTGATATCATGATAATGTGTTAAAAGAGAGAATTAATCTTATTCAAAATGAAAGAGCACGGTGCTCTTTTATTGATACAAAATACTGATGTAGTTTACTCCTATGAGAACACAAACTCTATACATAGAAGAGTTCTATGGTATATAAACTGTACACTGAATCTTTATATATATCTATACTAACCATCAAGTTTGCTATTAGAATAGTTCAACACAAAGACAGATCTTGGATTCTCATGGATCATGAGGATGTCGACGCTTATTTTTATTGTGGATCATGATTTTGTTAATTGATATCTAAATTCTATTGTATAATTATCACATTACATCATGTATTGATCATTAGAACTGTCAAAATTTGATTTGTAATTAATAAAACTGTGTATCAATATATATATTTACAGACTTTGCTCCATGTTAACTAGAACACCACTTTCTTTTCAATTAAGTAATTTTGTTGTAGAAGGAAGTAGTAATTTATACTTGTTTATATGGAATAGCTATGTATATAATGAGCGGCTTGCACCATCCAGTAACGGTTGAAGAGGCGATTTAGGTGAACTCAAGAGCAATGTAGCATAGTAGTAATATCCTGACTAACTGCAACTTTGAAATTCTTGAATGGTGGAGCAAGACCATGATCCACAAATTTGAAAATTTTCAGATGACCAAAAATGCCTCCACAACATAGAGATAAATGAATATGGTTCATAATCATGAATTGAATACATGGGCGCAACTTCACTAGATACAACAAAACCTTGAATACACATCTGTTACTGCCCACAGCTGAGGCAGGGTAACAGATCCAACACCTTCAAATAAGTTCCTACACGACCCGATTAATCTGACATTATGGTAGGCAAAGGTAGCAGCAACTTGTGAAAGCAATTACTAACTTTAGTGTTTTGTTTCATGCCGTGCTAGTGTTTTGTTTACCTGTAATCTCACTTCCATCTAACAACTGAACAATGTCTTTTGAGTTCAAAAAACTAGGTTGATTGGTTGAAGCTAGAAGTCGTGCCCACATCCTGTCTGTTATCACCACCTTATTTTGCTTCTCAGTAATGCGCTGCATACAAAAGATGCTTATTCAACTTGTGAAAATGGTGTCTCCACAACAAAAATATATTTTGACAAGGTAAAACATGCGACATAATTGATTGAATGGCTTCGGACCAACTCACAGTGGTGAAAATCGAGCTTTTTACATGCAAGATGACAACAGCTTTTACATATTATGCACAAAACTGTTGCTGATATCAGTTATGCCATGAAATTAGAAAACTGAGATGTTTTATGTCATATTAGAGAGGTCAGCACCATAACCCCGAGTGCTGATAACAATCTTAGAGAAAACGAGCATATGTGTTGCTTCTTCTAACTGAATGCTAGAGAAAAATTTCCTGATTGTTTAATATAATTACTACAATCTCCCTTGACGTTGTGAAATTCAAAACAAACTGGAGGGATAGAATCTAAATGCACGATGTGAGCATTGGAAGAGTGACCATGAAAAGGATATCCATCTTTAAGAACATGAGTTGCATTCCCAAGGGAAATCCCAAAAACAGATATTGGGCCGGAAGCTGGGAACTATGATTTATGCCTGTGGTGATCGAAGTAATTGATACCTTGTGGTTAATAGGAAAACAGCTAGAAAGATCAACAACCAAATGTGATACATACATTAAACGGAAGATATGTTTGGCGACCATTGACAATCCCTGAGGTGAAGCCTGTGTACCCTGCCATAGCTCCATGAACACAACTTTGAGCAAGAATCGTGCAATATACATTGTCAGATGCATTACTTGGAACAGCACGAATCATGTAAGTTGGGTCTGCATGAAAATATGAATTGCTGATTAGCTCCATAAGATTCCAAAATAAACCAGCTATTCACATTGTTGTAATTCTCCCACCTATATATTTAAGAGTTATGGGCATCTTAAGCTTTTTTTCAAAATGATCCTGCAAGAAGTAAAGAAATGGTTAGTGCAGTGCTCATACATAGATACTTCCTTGCTTAGATAAGTAGACAAGAACTATTTCCATGTTTTTGGATCATAGAAACAAAGGTTAAACACGACAATCTAAGACAACTTCTGCGCATTGCTTCAGGGTGCTTTCAATAAGAAGTTCAACAAATTTCATGATGGTATCTCAGTTAGATGGTAGAGTGTTTATAGGAACAATTTGGAGTCCAGCCTCTGAACAAAATGTATAACAACAAACCATCTTCAAACCGATGGATAAACAACAATGAGTTCAAAAATAAAAATATAGAATTATAATGCCTCTCCAAATATTTCTTAAGTTATCCAAAGAGTTAATAGTAAAAAAAACACCTCAACTATCACTTTTTAGTGAGTTTCGTACTTTGACTATCCATTGTTCTCTTTACCTACCTAAATTACTACTCCCTTTGTATTAAAGCATTTCTCAAAGAGGAGTTGTCCAACAGGCTCATTTGGTGTGAACTTTAGTACATCTAATTTCCAACATAGATGATATTAGTTCTCTCACGATCCCACAAATGCGCATATTCAAATAGAGATGACTGATGAGCACACTTAATCACTTACATAGAGTAAGACGAATCAAACATCGATCAATTCTGCATTATATATAAACTGTAAGGCTAGAACAACTCTGTCTATAACAACCTTACCCTGATTTTTTGGGATACCCACAAACCAATATCTTGGAGAAGCTTGTTTCCTGAAGCGTCTTGTTCATTACTAGCATGAGAATTCTCTGCTGCAAGAAGTTCCTGTCCAGCCCCTTCGGCTATCACAATAACCATGTGTCCTTCCTCTCTGAGCCTCTTCCTAACAAATTCGAAGAGACCACCCCTTCCGTCTAGAAAGAAGGGTGACTCTGGAATCAAACAGCAGTCAACATCTCTGCTTGCTAAAGTGGCATACATTGCAATGAATCCTGCACCCAATTCCATCAAATTAAATTAAAATCAAGAATTTGTTGTTTGTTGGAAAGCACAATAATCTATAGATTATGGAAGCATGGACAAGTTTAGGCAGCTAAGCATTGAGAATATAACTTGAAAAAAGAAGCATTTTGCTGTCTCGAAGATATGTTTACAATAATTTATGCTCTCCAACAAAATGGTTGACATACAGAAACTCACTTTAGTTATGTTTTATCAATAACCTAAATAGTGACAAGTTTTGCAGCTATCTAGCCAGAGAAGAGCTGATTATTTAACAGCAAACAATCAACAATGAAGTGCCAGATGAGATTTGTCATGGAGATGGACAGAAAACAATCTATATAACAACTTGATATTAAAAAAACTATAATAGGCTATATGCCATGCATACAAACTTTGTAAAGAATGTTACCACTATAGCGGCCCATTAGCTTCACCACACCGATACCGTTCTCAGCACTCTGAGCTTCAACATGCGCTGCATTGATGGCACGTTGAGCCTCCTCTACAGCAGTATCAAAGCCAAATGACTTGTCGATGACCTGATAACAGAACAAATTGGTTTTTATATAACAGAAGTTATTAGCTATTAGTTGTGTAAGTCAAAATGACCAAAATCAGATTTCCAGACATTACACTGTACTTTTATTATTGAATAGTAAAGTTTATGCTTAGCACTTTGCAAGAAATTACTTCCTAAGGCTGCTAAATTGTTTATTGTACCAGAACAAAATATAATCAATTATAACATGAAGAAATGAGAAATACTGGAATATCATTGTCAATTGTCTTGGGTATCCCAGCAACAACAACTTTGAGACCACGCCGCCTAATTTCCTGCAAAAATGGAGTAGGATTATTTTAAGAGGGCTTGCAAAGATGAACAGAAATTCTCTTTTACCGACCAATAACTGATACCACCAAGGAGCATCAGGATATGAAATCAGATACCAGGTAATGCACATAACGGTAGGGTGTTCCATTTACCATTGCAGTGAAAAAACATATGCATCTAGCATATTCAAAGAAATGTTTCCATGTAAGTGACCAGGAAAACTACAACATACTGACAAGAGCTATCCAGAACTAGTTTGTAAGGTATATTCAAACATATTGAATCTCTATGCAGATGATGAAGCTGAGCGCAGACAATGTTAACATAGTAGGTCAGGCTTACATAAGATATTTGATTTGACCTTTGTAGAGTGATAGAGAATCCGCACAACAGACTAATTATAAAGAATAGATTGTTGAACTTTCAACAAAATATGTAAACCATATTGCCCCAGTTGAAACTATCTGATGTTTTTGGGTGGGTATTGCCACAGTCCCTTAATTTGCAGAATCTAACATACCTCATAAATGAAAGCTGCTCCTTTCAGAGTCCCATCACCACCAATTATATAGACCTGAACCAATAAGAAAATCATTATACCAAGTGGAAGCTTTTGAGCAGAAAATCTTTTCTTCTTTTCTTCTTTTTACAGAAAACATGCTACTCAAACTTCTTTTTCTATTAAGAAGATACTTGTCACCATGATACAACTTTCTTCAATTATACGTAGTTCTTTCACATGACCAACATACCACTTTCGATAATTATACATAGCTCTTTCTTAGGACAAAGATACTAATTTCTTCCTAAACAAGCTGCTTTATATCAATTAGGAAATCGATCCCAAAGAGAGAAAAGGTCCTCTAAGATTCAACAGTAGATGTATTAAGACAATCTTCATAGTTGGGGTACCTGGTTTATTCCATGGTCCTGTATGCTGTCAACTATCTTTTTGGTATTGTGGCCTCCTCGTGATGTCCCAAGGATTGTACCACCGCGTTTATGAATATCATTTACAAGCTTTGGAGTCAAATTTATGGTGTTTTTTGCATAAAACCCTATGTAGCCTCCCTATAAAGAGAAAACGTACTGTTAGCTGCACATACAAAAGCTTATCAAGAATAAAAAGTTGAACATCAGCCAACTCACTTCTATTCCAAGGACTTTATCTACGCCGTACATATAGTCAAGGCTATGTACGATTTCTCTGATCACTGTGTTTAGTCCAGGGCACAAACCACCACATGTTACAATACAAGCACGAACATCATCTGAACTGAAATAAACCTGAGAAATATCGAAGCTTTCTTCTGAGTGAAAGATTTCATATCAATATCTCTACTGGTAAATGGCAAGAAATTGCATATTGCCATCCTTGAAGAAAGTAGGCATACCTTCTGACGGGGACCAGCACGCCGAAAGTGTATTCCTCGCTGACTGTCCTTATGAACCACAATCTACAAAGTGATCACACAAATTCATAACAATTATCCCAATGAAAGAGGACATATATATTGATGAACATAGGAGCTCTCTCGGACTTCTTCTTTTTCCATTATAGGTAAAAGAAAAGAAACTGACAAGGAATTTGAAAATGAAACAAAGGGCTGACTGAATAATTTTGTCCCAGAAAGTTGATTCAGGAAAAAGTTCTACACACTTTTTTGCTCTTTCGCTGCAATGGCGTAGTAGATTTGCAACTACTGCAAGTCTAAAGAAATGGTTCAGAATGCAAAGTTCAGTTTGGAGACTCTGTAGACACTCTGAAGAGTCAGCTATGTCTTCCTTTTCAATAGCTTCTACCATAGTTGCAATCAGTTCTTACTCTGTCCACATTTTAGACAATTTAGCCTTTTGATCCTTTAAGGGACCCCCTACAGTATATGCTCACGCAGAGTATGTTCTCTGATGCATTTTTCATAGCAGTGGAATGATAAAAGAAGCCATAGAATTTATCGTGCTAATTCGATATAATTTGGGATCTATTGTCACTCCAAAACCCACATCAGGCAATAATGGTCCTCTACTCTTGCTTTCCAGATAGTTATATTTGTACATCATTTATGTGACTAGCATCCCACTTTGCAGAATCACTAACTCAATTATCGCAGAACAATGTAGCTATCTGTTGGTTACAATCATCTGTCTTACCATTTTACAAAAGAAATTTATATGTATGGGCAGAACATGTTAGCAAGAAGATTGCACCTTCTGAGGAACTGTATCATCCATGTCGACAAAGTACTGCCTGAAATTATAAAGACAGTTTTAACTTATCAAGGATCAACTGCATAAAAACTGCCACATTGGTCTCACAGCATAAAAAAATAGAGAAAGATAAATAAGAACTCACTTCACAACTGAGTATGCTGGATTAGACTGCAAGGGGTTATCATAAGTCTGTCATCAAGCAACGTAATGAAGATTTTAAGTCGAGTTGGTATATATATCAACATGTCGAGCACAAACACACATGGTTGAGAAATAATTTTTTACATACATCTTTGAAATAGATGTGTTTCATGTCTAACAGATACACTTTTTATTTTCTGACTAAAAAAAGCAAAGACAACTCTCCCAAAAAGTCTAAGTGAATTCTCCAACCAACAAGAATGAACGAAACCAAATGAGAGTCATAGGGATTCCATATTGGAATCAACTTCAGAGAGAGAAGAAAACAAGCAAACATTAATGAGAACATTTTGAAAATTTTTGCTGCCTAGAAATTAAAAGGGTGCTGGCAGATGCACATTTTAAAAAGCTCTTCTGTAAGAGAAAGATTGCCCCTTAACCATGAAGAGAAAGAGTACGTATAACAAACTCTTCAGGAGGAAAAGAAGAAAATGCATTGCTTGTTTGATCTGAAAGACATAAAAGTTAAAACCTCAAGTTTGTGAGGTTTGATCTGAAAGACATAAAAGAAATCTCACTTTCCTTTAGAACGTGAGAAGTTCAACGTAATAGAATGAATTAAGAATACATGAAGTTAGTGTATCACAAAGCATGATAACTCAAGTTACTACTCTGCATGAGCTAGAGTTAACATCCTTCATTCATGAATCATTTAAGTGTTGTTGAGGAACTCATTCGTATATAACAACAGCTGATGCATGTTCCCTAATGTCTCTCTCGATCAAGAATTCAAGATATATAAATACAACAACAGCATCCCACAAGTGGGGTCTGGGATGCAGTCGTCTCAATAAATAAATATGAAAATTCTTTGGAGAAATTTCTGTTTATATTGATTCAATTAAGAATGTTACATGTTCCCATAAACAACTGAAATGCAAGTTTTTCTACTCCAAGAACTCACTAAGGTTGATGCATGTTCACTCAACAAAGGTTCATAACAGATTAAGGAAGTGCAGAGATTATAAGAGGGTAAGAAAGAGTACAGGAAGGTGAGGGATGTAATCAGTCAAGTGAGGGACATCTTCAAGAACATAGCCAAAATCTCCGGTCACCACCTTCATTTGGTTTTTACTTTCTGTACCCATCATCCAGACAAAACAATAACACTAACTCAAAAGGGTGTCTCGAAATAGTTGAAAGATTGTATTTTTTTTGCAGCACTTGTAATTGGTTCTTGAAATAGTTAGTTGTAAGTGCGAGAATTAAGGTATAAAAAGACAGGGACAAAACTAGAAGGCTACGCCGATGGTATTGGAAAAATAAATGGCTGGTGCATTCAAACTTGGACATTTTTCTTTCACATGTCATGATTTATTTTGGATTATAATATTCAATTTGTTATGAATGTCGGAACCACATTTCTCATATATTCCTCCACATTATCTTTTAATTTTACTTTCTCTATCTATAATAATATTGACTGTTAAAATATATGAAAAGAAGTGATAAAATAAATATACTTCTAGCCATCAAATCACTCATAAATCTTTCATATTTGATAGAGTTTTACTTTTTCTTATTTGAATCAGGAAAATACTCGCTAAAGAAAATTTTAATTTATCATAAATTTTAATTAGTAATAGAATATATATATATATAACGTTGATAAATAAATTATTTATTAAAATTAATAAATTATTTATCTTGGTATGAATTCATAATTAAATTTGATTTTTCTATATAATGTTTGTTATTAAATATAAATAACATATGCTTAAAAAGCAGAACTTCAATTTGTAAACTGCAATAAATTTTGGGCCACTGCTATTCTGATGCATAACTTAATTCCTACGCAATTTACACTGAGCGAGGTAAAAGTTTAATTACAAAAGATAAAATAAAATTCTAAATTTATGATGAGCAAATTATTTCTGGATAAATAAAAGTATTTTTGGTCTGTAATTTTCATTAAATAAGTAAAAGAAACAAAAGATAAGCACCTTACATACGAGGGATACTAATTAATTAAATTAATTTTCACAAATAGTTATTAATAAGTATTCTCTTTGTATTATTTTATATAGTATTATTTGATTTGGCATGGTGTTGAAGATAAAAAAAGATAGACTTTTGAAACTTGTGGTCTAAAACGATCTTAAATATTTGTGTAGCAGAAAATCAATTCATTAAGAGTAAAAGAAAAAATTTAAAGTTAAATTATTTTCAATTAAAATAAAGTGATATTTTTTTATGACAGACTAAAAAGAAAACACTGTCACATAAAATGCGACAGAAGAAATATCTTAATTATGCTCCTTAGCTATAGTTTTCATAATTATGCTCCATAACTATAATTTCATTTGCTATAGGGATTTCTGTTTATACAATTCGCTATCAATATATAAATTCATTTGTATAATTTGTTGTCAATATACAAACAAAGTAAGTAGTTTTCTATCAATATATAAATCTATTTATATAATTCAATAATAATATCCAAACAAGGTAAGTAATTCACTATCAATATAGAGATTCCTTCGTACAATTTGTTGTCAATATACAAATTATGAACATTGATAATCATTCTTATTAAACTCTAGAGGCGAATGATAATTGAATGAAACTATAATTATGTTAAGTAATTCACTAATAAATAGTTGCTTAGTTATGTTATTTTAATCTACTAATTAAACATCAATCCATTAGAGGAGCAATCTGTGTAAAAACTTGATCAATTTAATTTTCGAAAAAGGGCCATTAGAATTTTAATAATTTCATCACAACTCTAAATAGGGTTGTAGTGCAGCGTAAGATTGTTCCACCTTAATTAGAATTTTCATGTTTGACTCATGGGTATAACGAAAATCATGTTCAGATTGTCATCTCCAAATGAACTCTGCAGTGGACAATTCGAATTTAATTGAAACTCTAATATATACCTCGAATACGATAAAAAATGAAAGTAATTTGCATGTATTTGATTATTTTATTAACTTTTGGATGCTAACATGAAATCTATTATTCTAACAACAACAACAACAATATTACCTCAATGTTTCAAAGGCTCCCGCCCATTGTGGGTAAGGGGGGGCTGGATGTACGCAGTCCTGACCCCTATGTTTAAAAACATAGCGCGATTGTTTCCGGATAACCCATGATGAGCGTCGAAAGTTGCATTGACTAACTGTTAGACAGTTTAAAGAGCTATTTTGCTTTATTCCATCATACTCCAAAGCTAAAAAATAGTGAATCTTTGCTCCGTCCGAGATTGATGGAAAAATGAAATCTATTATTTCTAAAAATAATTAATTATATTATAGTAAGAGTAAATTAAACTTCAATTAAATTTTCTTTGGACTCTTAATATTGGTTC
>JAABOM020000103.1:15339573-15351974 GCA_011800125.2 Solanum clarkiae
CACATATACATATAGCAAATCAAATAGTTAGTCAAACAAAATAATCTAATGGTTAGAACCTAATTAAATTCCCCAGCAGAGTCGCAATTTCTGTTATGAATGGGGTATCTCCCCCAAGCTATCCATGAATCATAGAGAGCAACAGGTTCCCTCCTGAGTTTGCTATAACACCACTACTTCAAGATACGCTTTTGAGAGTTTTATGGTTTCTTAAGACTTTGGGGCAAGCAGGTAACCCAAATGATATACCAGGTACTTCTCAAACACGAGTTGGGGTTCAACCTCCAAGTCAGCACCAGGCCCCTAAGGCTCGGGTATAGGTGGAACGGTCACCAACAACACCTATTTTTGAGGTTCCTCCAACAGCCGCCTTGATCGATGAGGAGCAACACATATATGAGGGGTTCAAGAAGATGGACCCATCTTAGTTCCAGGGTGGGGTGATCGAGGATGCACGTGAGTTCTTGGTTATTTGTAGGGAGATACTTGAGACTGTTAGGCCAGCTGAGACTCACGGTGTCTGATATGTCACCTTCCAGCTTCATGGGCCGACTAGGGAATTGGTGGAGAACTTATTTGTGATCTTTCCTGTTGATTCTCCTCCAATGAATTGGGAGAGATTCGCCAACTTATATTTCGACCTCATTAGATGAGCTTTTAATAGTGGATCAGGTGAACTGACCCCGTCTTGTGACTTTGGCAGAATATGAGGCTTGGGTGGACAAGTTTATCCTAAGATATGGTAGAATTTAGATGTTATTTTAGGTATGGAGTATATATCTCTGTATTGTATTGCCCTAGATTTGTTATGCCAAGACTGTGATCTTAGCCATGCTAGATGGACTAAGGATGGAAACATTGGTCTTCGAGCATGAATTTCTTGGAGGGTATGATGCATTCTAGTGGTGAATCTAATGAGTCTTTTGATGTGGTATTGGTAATATACTAGGATAGAGGCATTGATCTTTTAGCACTGATACTAGTTACTAAGGAGTTATTAATTATTGCACTTACTCAGGTAGTGAAATTGGCATTATTGTCACATTTAGGGAGAACCAATTGGTTGTTACTATGGATGTTTGGTTTGGAATAGGTCATAAAGAAAGTCATAGTGGTGAATTTTGGAATGGGTGTTAATATGTTTGAGTGGGGATTTTATTCCAAAGATCTATATGGGGATTGGCGACTTCATTGTAAGCTAAGAGGAGCGTGTTGACATTGAGATAGCAAGTATATGGACTAATGAGGCTTCGACAAGTTCACTTGCAAGGATGTAAATAAAGATGTTAGTAAAAGAGTGCATTTGGATAATTGGTTGAGTTAGTAAATTTGGCTGGTACAACTTGGGATTGTGTTACCATATCAACTATCAGATCAGCTTCATAAGTTGACATGATTTTTGTTTACCTTGTTCAGGATATGGTAATATAGTTATGCTTGCATCTGTGGGATTTAAAGACTATTAGTTAAGATATGAGAAAGAATTCTACAGGGGTAAGTATGAGGACAGGTTTTTTATGGCTTCGGTTATAGATTCTGTTACTTTTGATGGTGAAAAGACTTAATGAAGTTGTATTTGAGTAGTTGGTGGGAAGTAAAAGGTAATCTGGTACGGAGTTTTCTAAGAGATAATGACAACAAATGTTTGGTGTGAAGTAAAAGACAATCTGCTACGGAGTTTTCTAAGAAATAATGACAATAAATAGGTTTGAAGTGAGTACATTAGCCTTAGACATCAAAGAGTTTGAGCATGTAGGATTGGTCCATGAGTATGGGTTAAGCATTTAGACCTCCTTGCAACATTAGTGACAGATGCAAGTTAAGAAAAAGGAAGAAGATTAGACATCATGTATAGACCTATTGTTCAGAATTGTAAATTGTATGGATTCTAGCTTGAGTTCTATGATAATGTGAGGTGGGCCGACTCACCACAGAGTTATCAAAGATTGTCGAATCCTTTTTAGAAGGTTCGATTTGGGTCAAATGACAAACAGTGATATGAGAAATTTTGCGGTTCATGTTAAGGTGGATTGTTCAATCATAATAAGCGACTCATGGAAGCACTACAGAAAGGACTTACAATTTTATTTCATGGATGATTTTGGTTTGGATGGATGCTACTTAATTGATGAAAGTTAACGTACACTATCATCATAGGTTATGTAAATACTTAGTGATAAATAAAGTTTATATTCTTATGGTGTACAGAATTCATGGAGTGATCAAGAATTTCTTAAGTTTGGCACGAGGGTACGAGCATTGGAGCATGGATGTTGAGGTAACTTTTTCTCAAAAGAGTTAAATATGGGTGAGGGTGATTCCTGATGGAAGTGATACTTTTAGGTATTTTTGTTGTTTGAGGACCTGATTTTTAGCCACTGTTCCAGCATTCCAGCTGTATTAATTGCAGTATTAACTGAGGTTTTATGAGCTTAGGAGTATCTTTCGCTAGTTGTCTTTCTTGGTTGTTACCTCCCTTAGAGCTAGATTAATTAAACTTTTCTCTTATGTATATGCTTTACCCAAGCATTGGAATTGCGCAACTTGAATTCGGGGAGGATTATGTTAAGAGAATGTAAATTTAGATAGGAATCGAGGTGGTTTGTATATTACAATTGGCTCTAATTTGTTCAGGTTCACTATTAGCCTTCACCAAAAAGGGATCTCAGTTCCCTCGTGGATGCGTGGGTGTAAGATCCTCCTACTATGTGTAGTATGGTATGAGGGTGTTGGTTTAAGTTTGGTGCCATGGCTAGTTTCCAAATTGGTAGTAGCTCTTATAGGGCCGAATTTCATGTTAGCTTATAAGTCTTATTCTTGATGGTACATTCTGATGTTATAACCCTCGAGAATGAAATTACTTGGAAGCGATTTACGTCCTTGAGAATTGTATGATGAACTCTTGGTTACTTCTTGTGAGGCCCCTCTCTTTGTCTTATATTCGAGGACGAACATGATTTTTAGTGGTGAATGATGTAATGACCCTGAAGGTCATTTTTTGTATTTTCAGCCAAATTATCATTTTGCCTTTTTTGATAGTTGCTTTGAGTCACATTTGGTCAAGTCTGGAAGTCGGATTTTGAAAATCTGGTAAAAAGCTTGAGTTTTACAAAAGAGAGTTATTCAAAGGTATAAAGTTTAGAAGTTTGAGTTTCCTAATCATTCTGAGTTTTGAGTGTTTCTTTGTAATTATATCGATTCCATCAGCTCCAGAATGTCGAATCTGGTCCAAGAGAACTTGCAGAACTGAATTTGGAGTTACAATGGAGATTTTAGACTCAAAGTTGCATTTTTAGTTCATTTTGGGTCATAAATTTGACTTTGATTAACATTCGAAGTTCGAAGGCTTGGGAATTTTGTTAGTTCTAGTGGTTCTATGATAAAATTAACGCCAGAAATGGGTCCATTGTAACTTTTAGAGCTTCCCTGAATATTTTTAGTTTTTAGAGTCCAAAACTAATTCAGGTCATCCTTCTCAGGTTTGAGGCCATAGAGGTTCCATACTCGAATTCTAACGATTTTATTGAGTCTGAATCGTCATTTCTGGTAGGGTCGCATATTTATTTTGTGTTCATGAGATTCTAAACAAATCCCCGAGGGTCTAGTTATCATTTTAGTTGTGTTGTGTTGTTGGTTTTTCTGTTGTTTTTGATGCAGGTTAAGTTACTCTTCGTGTTCGCGCCCTTAGCTTGCGTTCGCGGAGGTTAATTTATTAGACCACCGCATTCCCAGAGTTGTAGGAGTTAGACTCCATTAGCCTCCACATTCGCGGAGTGGAGAACTCCATAAGCCTCTGCATTCGTGGATGTTTATCCGCGTTTGCGGAGTGTTACGTATCCCTGAACCAGTGAATTCTTTTAAAGACGTGTTTAAACCCATTTCACAATTTTTGGGCATTCTAAGCTTCATTTTTAAGGGAGATTTCAAGAGTTTCAAGGCTAACCAATTGAGTAACTATTTTTCAACCTATTTCAATTATTTTCATTGATTATTTTGTATTTTTAACCTCCAATTTTGAGAATTTAATGGTAGATTATGGGGATTTTGGGAGATTTGATTTTCAAACTTTAATTGGTGATTTCTCCTTCATCTTAACTTTATTTTCAAATTGAGTTTCATCGTTGGGGTCCTTATCACAAGGAGAACATTTTCATATATTAATGTTTAAATTTCGACTACTTTTTTCGGCATGGAATTTTGACCATTTTGCCCTCTTGCTCTGAATTGATTGATTTTAGTGTCACTAGATTCATTTTGTGATTGTGATGCTATATTTGAATAGATTTTGGTGAATTAGAGTTCCGTGGAAAGGGGAAAGCTTCAGTGTTGGCTTGATTTGGGACTTTGTATAAAGCAAGTGGACTTCTAACTTTTTGTTAAGTGTGAATGAACCTTGTATGCTCTTATATGTGTGCAACTATATACATTGGGGGTAGAATTGTATCATTGTAGGCTTGATCATGAATTTTCGTATTAAATACTTATTCATATAACGATATATTGAATTATAAATTAATTATGAATTTGTAATCTATGTGATCTTGAGAATCATTCGATGCTGATAGCAAGATGATGCTTAAATTGTGTTATGATTGATACATTGAGATTGTGATGATATTGAGAGATTGATAATATTGAAATAGTGATGATATTGATATGTTAATGGTATTGAGACATTGAGATCACTCTAATGTTAATATTATGATATAACTGTGATCATGCACCTTACATCTATTATTATTTGTGCATTGACACTTGTGATGGTTATAATTGAGATGTGAGTAAGGTAATATGTGGATTCGTGACTAAGGTCTCTACTGCGAGCTGAGGTAATATATCGACGGTCTGAGGTCATTTCCAGACATTCCGAGGTTATTTTCGGATAGGTGACATGAGTCGAGGTCATTGCAGAGTGTGTTCATAGATACATGGCCTAAGTGAGAACCCCATGGGTTCCATCTGAGGCATATATATATATGATCAGCAGATGTATATTCTAGGACAGATATGCATCGACATTCATTCCATCTCATATCACTCCAGTTTACTATTATTATAGAAATGTTGTGTGATTGGATATCTACTGTATCATTTGACTTGTTTATTGTTGGACCTCATTTTAAATGTGATGCTATGTGATAAGTATATCTATATCCCTGTGAATTCTCTATGTTGTATACATTGAGTTGGGAATTTTCTAAGTGCAGATTTTTATCGACGGTATGTGGTTAGGTATTAAAGAGTACAAATGTTCTTCATTGTTTCACTTTAGGTTAATTTCATTTGTTGAGTACCCTATCATTTGGTGCTCACCCCTTGCTATATTTTTATAGGTTGTGAGCTTGGTCCCCCTTGTTAGCTTCCTTTTTGTTAGATCGAGCTTCCGGATTACTCATAAGGTAGCTGTCTATATCCCCAGCAGGCCTTCAGAGATTCCACTTTCTTTTTATATGTTGTGTTCTATTTGAGGACCAGATATTTGAAACATGTATTTCACTTGAAAATTCTTTATTTAGGGGCCTGTATATATGTGACACCAGTCTTGGGAAGATTTTAGTTTTGGTTTAGTATGTTTATCTATCCTAATTAGACTATTTATCTTCCCCTATTATTATTATGTTGGGTTATCAAGTGTTGGGCTGACTCGCATTGGTGATGAAGCATTGTACGAGGGGTCATTGTACGAAAAAATGAGCACCTCACTTCTTTTCGATTAAATTTAGCCAAAATAACTGAGGGGGTCAAAATGCAATTGGATGACCTCGTCAACTGACGGAGGGTCATTTCAGATTGTTTTCGGCATTTCGGAGCTGATCATACCATCAGTTCTCGATTTCGATTGCGTTAAGTTGGATTTTTACAAAAACAACCTTTTTTGCTTCCGGTTGAACTCATTTTGCAACTTTTAACTCAAAATCCCACTGACCCCTCGGTTCTCAAACCAACTACCCATCTAGCACAAATCGACCATTCTGGAGCTGATGGAACCATTAGAATCTCATTCCGAGGCCGTTTATTAGGGTTTTATCAGAAAACTCATTTAGCAGTTTTAACTTCTCGCTAACTTGCACAATTCTCAACCAAAACACCCAGTAGTCATTCTAATAGTCGCAACAGGTCATAATAAGTCCGAGTCGCTAAACAAAAGCTCAGAACAACATAAACAATAAGGAAACACAGAATTGACCTATAGTGTCATTACATATCTTCATCTTCGTTTTCACTTTTAGTTACTCTTTTGCTTGGTTGCTAGAAAAACTTTTTATGCGAGTTATGATCTAACATCTTATAGTAAAAGATCAGGCATAGCCCCTTTTTGCAACTTCTTCTAAGTCAAAATAATTTTATTTTTTTTAAAGTACAAAAAAAAATATGAATAAATTAATAATAAGACAATTAACAAAGGAAGGACTTCATGTCGCAATTTTTACTAAAACAATAAGATTTAATATGGTCAAAACATCTTAAACAATAATCATCATAGTTGATTAATATTAGTGGGGGGTCATTAGAAAAGAATGGAGTAGTGGTCAATTTCATTCAAGTCAAAAAATAAAAAGAGATTTTTATAGTTGTCACAATCTTTGCAATTATTCTACACAAAGGAAAAAGAAAAATATTGACTATTTTACATTAAAGAAGAAATTATTAATGAGCTTAACATCAACGCAACTTCTAGAAAAGCATTATCCCATTTATCAGCCATTTTCTTCAAGCACAAGCACAAGCACAAACTCTCACTGAACCATAGATCTTGGATTCACAGCAATTTTGAAGAAGAAACTGAAACTTCAAAGATGTCGTGGCAAACATATGTTGATGACCACTTGCTCTGTGAGATTGAAGGTAATCATCTCACTGCTGCTGCTATCATCGGCCAAGACGGAACCGTTTGGGCTCAATCTGCCAATTTCCCACAGGTTTCTTTCTAGACCCACCTTTAATTTTGCTAGATTTCATCTGGGTTGCTTTCCTTTTTGGGGCTCTTACTCAGATTTAAGCGGTTCAGAATTTTCTTGATGTTTTACTTTATTAGTTCATCTAGGTTTCTTATGTAATTTTTTTGGGTGTTTTGTTGATAGTTGCATATTTTGTGGACTAGCATGAAAACAGATATAGGTGGAGATTTTGGTGTTTGATTATTGTTATGTTGCTGGTAGCTTAGACAGATGAGTCTTTAAAGATGAGGAGAAATGAAGTATGTCAGATGATTATTTTGTACTGGAATGAAATGGATCTGAATTGAGCTGAATGGATACTGAGGATTCATATAGTGGATTGATATTTGCAAATGGGATGGTTACCTATGCTTAAGATCTATGTTGGTATTGTTCAATTATGATTGTTGGATGATGTTGGATTAAAATCAGTAAATTTCCATCAGCCTAAGACTTGGCGTACATAGTTACCCAATATGTGTGCGGGTGGGGATAGCAAATGTCCTGTAAAATAATTGTTGTTGGCGTTAATTGGGTAACACCACCATTATCAGAGGAAACCAGGAAGTTCAAGGGAATTGAAACCATCTCTGTGAAGATTGAGATGTAAAACGTTGCACAATTTGGAGAGAAATTAAACTGGAACGAGCTAAATTAAACTTCAGGTGTTACATTTACCCCTATTTCTATAGTTGGTAAGGCTTCTATGAGCCTCAATCTGGTTGATCCTAATTGTGAGAGCCATATCTCTTTGGTGTTGTGTGCTAATCCAATAAGGTGTTGAACCTATCTTCCCTTGGTTTTCCATTTTTATCTTTCGGAGGGGGTGTGGCAAGTGAGAGTGTATGGTCTCATGAAGAACATGTCGGAAAGATAGAGAAATGGTGAGAACCTTGCCTTTCTGAAAAGGTTAAACTAGAAGATGTGAGCATGAGGCTCAAAGAATCGGAAGAAAATCGGTGTAAAAGAGAGTGGCCAGACAAAGGGAACAAAATATAAAGGTAAAACTGTGGAGAACTATTTCTCTCCAGTTAAACTTGCATTGTGAGGCCCAGTCTGATTAAAAAACCTCCAGTCTTAACAGATTTCACCCCTTTCTTTTGGCTTGGGATAATGAGGATCCTAGAAAGGGGTTATAATTTCTGATTGATTGTGAAGTTTCAGGTTACAGGTAGCTAAATAGTTGAGACACTTTGTGATCATGATGATTCCTGTTCTTGATTTGTTTTTTGCTAGTGTGAAGATTACATCTCATAAATGTGGTTATGTAAATGGTAAGTTTTGTACTCTTGATGTAAAAAATTCTAACTGTGTTTTCCTCTGTTTTTCACTCTTTCCTTTCATGGTAATCTCTTCTCTTTATTTTACTAAATTGCCTGTCTGAAGCCAGTGGTAGAAGCCCAGATATGGTTTTGGCCGAATTCGTTACTTTTTCTCAAACAGTGTGTTTGTGTTAAGAAATTCATTAAATATGTACAAATTTTAAACTTATAACCCAGTTATCTCGTTCAAAATTAGAAGTCTAGAACAGATAAATTTGAAATCTTGGCACCAGAGCCACCTCCTTCATGCCCAGCACTTCACATGGTGAGTAAAGAGGGGACCGGTGGAAGAGGTCAATTTTTCGTTTTTTGGAGGCACATGATCATTTGCTTTTAAATTGTCTATTATTGAATTATTTGTTCAACTCATCAAAATAATGTTTTATGGCAGTTCAAGCCAGAAGAAATAACAGGCATAATGAATGACTTCGCGGAACCTGGAACACTTGCTCCAACTGGTTTATATCTTGGGGGAACAAAATACATGGTGATTCAAGGAGAGCCAGGAGCAGTGATTCGAGGGAAGAAGGTACATGAGCCTTGTTTTTTTTCCCAAGAAAAAGGGTTTTAATGCTTTAACTCAGTTGGGCCTTGTGAGATGCTGGAATGACCTGTTGGTGTTGTTGGACAAATCGTTATCCCTTTTCCCATTTGATACAAGCTTACATAAGGAACTTCCCTTGAATGTTAAAATACTTTATCATCTTCCAAGTGTATCTTGGTTACAGTAATGAACTAAATGATAATTGTTGAGTTCCGTTGAGAATAGAGAGTTTGAAGACCTTTGGTTTCTGTTTTAATGTTCATTATTCAGTGTGAGTATTTGTTTACCGACATAGTAATCTGTTCTCTGCAATATTTTATATTCTTTGTGGTGACTAAAGTCTGGATGTGCTTGTTATTTTCAGGGTCCAGGTGGTATCACCATTAAGAAGACCAACCAGGCTTTGATCATTGGAATATATGATGAGCCAATGACTCCTGGACAGTGCAATATGATTGTTGAAAGGCTGGGTGACTATCTTATTGAGCAAGGTCTCTAGACATATTGGTAAGTGGACTCCAAGTTTCTTTCATCGGCATCAGTTATCTTTGTCTCTTGTTATCCACATCTTAATTATGATGAGCTCAAACTTTTTGCAGTGTATTATTATGATCCTTTCATAGTTGTGGCCTTTAAGAAGTCATCATGCGTGCTGTTTACTGAGGAAGAAGTGTGTAATGATCAACTGCTCTATCATTGTATTTCTTTTTTTCTATGTTTTTACTGATATAAAGCTTTTGTCATTGAGCACTTGGTTGGTTATATATAATCGAGAATTGCTTAAATTTGGATTTTTGATCTGGTGTCTTTTTGTTGGGATTGTGCAATTTGGTCAGCTGTTTTTTGAGTTGTAACGTAATGCAGGTGTTTGTTTTAGCCTTTTTGTATGAGAAATAAGTGGCTTTATGAATGACATGGTGGATATATGAATGTGAAACCACATTCAGCTCAATTAAATGAGAACAAGCTGGGGATGCGCGATTCACTTCATAGCATCAGACAGGGAACATGCAGGGATAGTAGTATTCTTTAGTATTTAGGCAGGTTGTGTGTCTGAGATACAAACGGGTTGAGAGAGCAGATTTTCATATAGAGGCTGATGCTCTTGTTCATTCAGGTAACATTATGGTTTGAGAGAAGTTTTCTAACAGGGTGGTGTGAAAAAGGACATCGCAAATTTTGTATTGAAGTGTCTCAAGGTTGAACATCAAAAGCTTGGTGATAATGCATTGAAATGGACTTCATAATAGACATATTCAATTTGGGTGATTATTGACAAAATGACTAACTTCACTTCTTGCCTCTCAAGGCAATAGATTTCATAGAGAATTTTGTATATTTGAGAGCTACTCAGGCTTTTACTTCATTTCTCATTTTTGGAACCAAATGAGGAATCACACGTAGACGGACCTGAGCATTCTCCTGCTCTACGGAGCCCTCTGGAGCTAGAGTTGGGGCTGCTTGACGCTCTTCTCCTTTCGAGTGAATTGAATTACTTCGGCTCGGATGCCTTTGATCAAATGGAAGGATGGTTGCCTGCCTTTAGCGACTTCGTTCGGTCATTTCTTCTTTACTTGTTCGCTATGGCTTGAGAGTTAATCGCACGAGAGAGTAAGAGATTGAAAAGAGGATCATTGGACCTCGCTCTCGGGCCCAGAGGCAGAGCAAAGAAAGCCTTAGATCTTGGAAGTCTTTTTAAAACGATTTAGGTGCCATAATAGATTTTAGTACAACTTTTCATTTGTAGATCGATGACATCATTCAAACTCTCAAAGATACGTTGGGGGCTTTATTGGCATGATCACCGACCTCTTATTGAATTTTCTTATAATAATTATTATTATTCTATTATTTAGATGGTTTCATTTAAGGTATTTTCAAGTACATTAACAATTGATCCTATTTGATTAAAAAATTATATTATTTTAAATTACAATTGTAATCAATAAGAAGAATTTTGCATTACATTGAATTATATCAATCGTTATTATAATATTACTTATGAGGTGATTTAAAAGTTACAAAGGAATTATTACAATATAAATAAATTTTACTTAACAAAAATATTTTGTATTTTAATACGGCATTTATAACTTATAAGTACAATAATAACAAAGATCCACAATACTTTTATTTGGAAGATAATTTATGTATAATCATCAAGAAATTAAGAATTCAAATATAAAAAGAGAATTATGAGAAAGTAGAGAGACAAAAATTAAAAAGGAGACTCATCAAAATGTAGTTAATATAATCGTTGTTAAAAAATATCTAAAAATAAAAAATAATACAATAGTTAGGCTCCCACGAGAAAATCAAAGAACATTTAAATGATAACAATTATTACATAAAAATAATAATTAAAAGCTAGTAGATTTATGACTCTTGTATAATAAATAAATATTGAACATTATTTCTCAACTACATGATTTATTAAAATTGGTGTAAATTCATATCTTTTAACTCTAATTTTAATGCAACTATTTATACTTGTTATTTAATTACTCCATTTGTCTAACTCTACTTGGCTCATGTTGACTTGACACGGAGATTAAGAATTAATAAATAACAGGATAATTTTACCAAATCACTCTTTAGTTATAATAAATATAAAATGGAGAAAGGCCTAAAATATCTCTCAACTATTTGAATTAGTATAAAATTATTTTCCATCTATCTTTGACCCCCAAATACTTTTGATATCAACTTTTTAGCTGAAAAATACATCAATTTTAACCAATTGACACACATTTATTTTAACAACTTTCCTGAAGTAAAATTATTAAATATTTATTCACCATATTACCTAATCTAATTGGTCCAAATTTAAATCCTTCTCAAATATATGATAAAAGTATTTGAGGGCCCAAAGAAGGTAATTTTATACTAATTCAAATAGTGAGAAGCATTTTAAGTCCTTGGTATACAAAAGTCAAAACTATTAGAGTATTTATATATGAGAAATTTTCTCTCTTATATCTCAACTAAAATTATTACTACCTTTGCTGATAAAAAAAAAACTAAAATTATGAAAATATAATCACATGATTAATGTCTTCAAGGTCATTAATAATAACTAAAATTTATAATTTAACTATTTGAATTTGAAAATGAAAACAAAGTTAAAATATCTTTTGTATTTAAGAGTCGGTTGATACAAAAAAGAATAACGCATGGATTAATAATGCAGGGATTAGTAAAATAAAAGTTAGTAATGCAAGGATTATTGTTTATCAAGTGTTTGGTTCATGTTTCCCATCTAATCTTATGTTTGGTTTAAAACTCTACAAAAAAAAATTTTTCCAATTATATCCTTGAAGTATTTTGGAATTTTCTACTTTTATATAATTAGATCAAAGTAGATTATTTCTTGTGGCTTAACTAGTTAAGAAAACAATAATTTTGTCGTCATGTTTGGTATTTTCTCATTTGAATTATTTGAGAATAAACAATTGTGATGTTAATAAATTCATCACTAATAAAGTGTCAATTTTTAATTTAATAAAGATAGACTATCTATTATTAAAATCGAAAAGATGTTAAACAGGGTCAGTGAGGAAAATTATCCTACTTGCAACGTTCTAACGCACGATCTAA
>JAABOM020000103.1:15356310-15380452 GCA_011800125.2 Solanum clarkiae
AGGCTGCGTACATTCGACCCCCCTCACCCCGCAATGAGCGGGAGCCTTTTGAGGCACTGGGGTATGTTGTTGTTGTTATAAATCTAAGATTAATTTGACACCGTAGAGGGTAAAAATTGGGTGTCAACAACATATAAATTTGGAAGTTGTAGTTTTAATATAATGTTTATATCTTACAAACTTTGACAATATATCTAACATCATTGAACTTTATTTTGTGTTAATAAAATCAGTCAACTGAATTAATTATTAAAAAAAGATTGACATGATAAAATATTTTTTTATCTATTATGTAAATATGAAACCACAAATAAATAAAATATAAAATTTGACATGATAAATTTATTTATTTTTATATTACAAAAATAGGAACCCACAAATAAATAAAATTTGTAAGCTAATTCATTTAAACAAATTTACTAGTACAAAACTACAAATATAAAACATAAAAATCAAGAATATTAAAGAAAATGTAAAAGAATTTGAGGGATATTATTATCTTTATATAATTAATCTCATGATATTAATTAATATCACCAAATAAAAAATATTAGCTAATCCATGAATTAGTTACGTAAAAATCCTACGAAATATGATATTATCAAATACGATAAATAATCATGGATTTATTCCTCCCTATGCCTCCTACCAAACGCCCGTTAATGTTAAAGTAAACATTTGTTTTAGATATTTTATCTTTCAAAGGGATACCACCAATCCCTGTCTCTGTAGCACCAAAAGTTTGTGGCGACGCAGCAATGTTCGCCAACCCTAGCTTCCATGGACGGCCTCTGCCGTTCCTACCAACAGTTGGCAATGAACTGTGCAGGTCCTACGCTTTCCCTCTACAGTTACACTGCAGTAGCTACCAGTTTCTTGCTTCCTCAACACTGGAAAACAGGAGAAAGAGAAGAAGAAGCAGAACTTTTACTGAATTCTCCATAAGAGCTTCAGAGGAGCGAGCTTCAGATAAGCCTCAGGACGTGTCTGTTTTAGCTGCGGATAGTGCAGGTTCCCTCTCACCATTCTCTGTTCGAATTCCAGTTGGCGATAGACATATAACGGTCGAGACAGGTCTTATGGGAAGGCAAGCTAGTGGGGCTGTGACAATTAGAGATGGAGAAACTATTATCTATACAACTGTTTGTTTAGCTGATGTACCAAGTGAACCTGCTGATTTTTTTCCACTTTCTGTTCATTATCAAGAACGTTTTTCTGCTGCTGGTAGGACTAGTGGCGGATTTTTTAAAAGGGAAGGGAAGACGAAAGATCACGAGGTTCTTATTTGTAGATTGATAGATAGGCCTTTACGGCCAACCATGCCTAAGGGCTTTTACTATGAAACTCAGCTACTTTCTTGGGTATTAAGTTATGATGGTTTGCATCCACCAGATGCATTGTCAGTTACGGCTGCTGGTATTGCTATGGCTTTGTCACAAGTACCGAGTTCACAAGTTATAGCTGGAGTTCGAGTTGGTCTTATTGGTGATAAGTTCATTCTGAATCCAACCATTAAGGAAATGGAAGACTCCAAGTTGGATTTGTTACTAGCAGGGACCAAAGATGCAGTATTGATGATTGAGGGGTATTGTGATTTTCTTCCGGAGGATAAGCTGCTCGAAGCTGTAGAAGTTGGGCAGGAAGCTGTGCGGGGTATCTGTGAGGAGGTGGAAGCTTTAGTGCAGAGATGTGGAAAGCCAAAAATGTTTGATGCAATCAGATTGCCTCCTAAAGAGCTGTATAAGCTGGTGGAAGAAATGGCTGGCAGTGAGTTAGTGGAAGTTCTACAAATTAAAAACAAGATTCCAAGAAGAAAGGCATTGTCATCATTGGAAGAAAAGGTAATAAACATATTGTCTGAGAAGGGTTATATCAGTACAATGGAAGCTTTTGGGTCAACTGAGATGGTGCCAGATTTGCTAGTGGAGGAGGACGAAGATGAAGAAGTGGTGGTTGATGGTGAAGTTGACGAGGGTGATATTCAAATAAAGCCAGTTGCAAGAAGAAATATGCCATTGCTGTTCTATGAGGTGGATGTGAAGCTGGTATTTAAGGAAGTTACTTCCAAATTTTTGCGGAAACAGATTGTGGACAGAGGTAAGAGAAGTGATGGAAGGAGCCCTCAGGAGATACGATCGATTGATGCACGGTGTGGACTGCTTCCTAGGGCACATGGGAGTGCTCTCTTCACTCGAGGTGAAACACAGTCATTGGCAGTGGTAACACTTGGAGATAAGCAAATGGCACAGAAGATAGATAACCTTGTGGATGAAGATGAATACAAGAGATTTTATCTTCAGTACTCATTTCCACCCTCGTGCGTTGGTGAAGTTGGGAGGGTAGGGGCCCCATCTAGAAGAGAAATTGGTCATGGAACTCTTGCAGAGAGAGCACTGGAACCAATACTGCCTCCTGAAGATGACTTCCCATACACTGTTCGTGTTGAGAGTACCATCACTGAAAGCAATGGCTCGTCAAGTATGGCATCTGTATGTGGTGGGTGTTTAGCATTGCAAGATGCTGGCGTTCCTGTTAAGTGTTCTATTGCAGGTATTGCGATGGGTATGGTTCTGGACACAAAGGAATTTGGTGGAGATGGAACTCCACTCATCCTTTCAGACATATTGGGTTCTGAAGATGCATCAGGAGATATGGATTTCAAGGTTGCTGGAAATGATGTTGGTGTTACAGCATTTCAGATGGACATAAAGGTTGGGGGAATTAAGCTGCCAATCATGAAACAAGCTCTCTTACAAGCAAAAGATGGTCGAAAGCACATTCTTGCTGAGATGTCAAAATGTTCACCACCCCCTACAAGAGAGCTGTCAAAATATGCTCCACTCATCCATGTTATGAAGGTTAAACCAGAAAAAATAAACCTTATAATTGGCGCTGGTGGAAAGAAGGTGAAGAGCATTATTGAAGAAACTGGTGTTGAAGCTATTGAAACACAAGATGATGGTGTGGTGAAAATAACTGCAAAGGATTTGTCAAGCCTGGAGAAGTCAAAAGCCATCATAAGTAATCTAACAATGGTTCCAACTGTTGGTGACATATATAGGAACTGTGAAATTAAATCTGTTGCGCCTTATGGTGTTTTTGTGGAGATCGTGCCTGGACGAGAGGGATTATGCCATATCAGTGAGCTGAGTGCAAATTGGCTAGCCAAGGCTGAAGATGCTTTCAAAGTTGGAGACCGCCTAGATGTCAAGCTCATAGAGATCAACGACAAAGGGCAACTTCGCTTGAGCCGACGTGCATTACTTCCAGATGCTGAGACAGAGAAACAAGGTACAAAACCACACAGTGCTAACCTTTCAAATGACAAGGTAGTTTCACTGAGAACTTCAGACAAGGGTAAATCTAAGAAAGCAGCGACTGTATCAAAGGAGAATGAGGATCCTCTGAGGGAGAAAGCAGTCCCCGTGAACGTATCAAGCCCAGCAAAACAAGCAGTCAAGAGATCAGTAAGTCCATAAAAAGATGGACCATACGAGCCCCAAACAAATGTAAGTGGCGGCAACATCTCCAGGAAAAGTGGAGGTGGTCAATTGAAGGTAAAAGTTGTATAAGAAAGCTATAATGGGGAGTAATTTAATTTCGTTTTGAAAATGTAGCAGGTAACGGTCCTCTCGGTTGGATATAAAATAGGTTGGAGAGTTGGGAAGAATTAAGTCATTGGATTGGCTGAAATTCGGATAGTTCTTTTTCTGTCAAATTGAGAGGAGCATTATGATTCAAGCTGACATGAGAGTTAGCAGGTTGGTTCTGACAGGTTTAACAATGGAAAATATGTAAATGCAGTAATTTTCTTGGCAATATATGCATCCCGTGATCAAGATGCATGGTTCTGAAAGAAAGACCGGTATACATCATGAATCTTGTTTTTTCATCTCTGCTGTAACCACTCTGAATATGATTGAAGTTTAGTAGTTGCAAACTGTTTTTCACTCTTTCCTTTCATGGTTATTATCTCTTCTCTTCATTTTACTAAACTGCCTGCCTGAGGATGAAGGTAGAAGCCCAATTAAGGGTTTTAATGCTGTAACTCACTTGGGTCTCATTGAGATGTCGGAACGACCTGTTGGGGTTGGACAAATCTGTATCCCTTTTCCCATCTGATACTAGCCACATAACAACTCCCCTTGAAGGTTAAAATAATTAATCATCTTCCAAGTATCTTTTGGTCATGGAGCAATGAATTGAAAAAGGATACTTGTGTAGTTCCTTTTAATAATGGAGAGCTTGAGGACCTTTGGTGCTATAAATTTAGCCATGGTGGAAGACTCATGTGGGAGTACATCAAATTAAATTTGGGGCCTTGGAAAGATGTGTATAGATAGAAAAGAGAAATACTCTATTAGGACTCATGTCAAGACGTGTGTTATTTTCATTTCATCAGCTATTTTGTAATAACGGTGTGTAATCTCCCTTTTCTATTTTCCTTTTGTTCTTTGGTTGCTAAATTGATGAATGTAATTTGATTGTAAGTTCCTTTCATTGATCAATACAAAACTTAGTTCGTTACATTGGTTTCTTTTTGCTAATCTGAGCAATACTCCTACCTTTGTGCATTGAATCCACTTTCAAAGTGGGAAACTCAGACTTGGAACAAGTGTTCAATGAAATGCCAACGGACAGAGGATTCACCATTTAATTCAGATAATCCGGTACTTTTGTCTATAGAAGGATATGCGGTGACCATCGAAGCCAACCTGTTCGATGAATGTTCCGAACAAGCCAACCGCAAGGTGTTCATCGATGAGCATTCTGATGCAACAATCTTTAGCCCGGAGAGTCACTCTGCTCTAGAAGATGAAAAATCAGAGGAGGCGTGTGATGTTCAAGCTGAATTTGGAGGTTCAATGAGTGCAGTTCAAGAGAATCTGGTTGCCAGAGGCCAAGATTTTGTTCTAGAGGATTTTGCACCAATCTTGCATCCAATTCTATTAGCCATAGCTCATGCTTATGCATCAATTCAACGCTTCTGCTCTGTCATATGGCACCGGAAAACACAACATTTATGAACTCTCAGGTGAGAATCATCCTATTGGTCTAGTACTTGATACCTCATATTGCTTTTAGAAGAGATATACATGAATTATTTTTTATTACCTCATAGTGATCTGTTTGTACTGCTGGCATTAGTTGTTGTATCACTTTAGGACTTATTGTTATATCAGCTCCTATATATTCTTCATTAGCATATGAGTGAAGTGCAGTTCTTCTCATTCTCTATCTATTCTACAAGTTGTTTTAGCTATCATACAAGGACAAGACCATATCTCCATCTTGAGCATGAACCAATAGTAGGTACTTTGCAATTTGATACTGTTGTGGATGCTTGGGTTGATACTGGGCAGGACTTTATGGATGATTCTGGTGGATTTGAAATGGGTGTTGAAGGCAGTGGTATTCTTAAAACTGCTTCTGCGCCTTACAAGCTACTGGGAGAGTTCTCCGAAATTTCCTTTATGTATTCTTTTGTTGGTGCAATGCACATGGAGTTCTTATTGCCTGATAATGTATTCAAAGGCAACATACTTCTTGGAACACGTATCTTTTGTCAAATATGGCCCTTCCTCACTAATTGGAACTTTACTTCTACGTCTCAAGTAAACGATCAGATTGGTAATTTCTTCTATTTTTCGTTCGTCACTCTACAGATGACAATTGGCAGTTTTGGTTCTTTTTTTTATCACAAACACTGGTGGTAATAGAGCATCATTTCTGGTTCATTATGATGACGATGCATTCCCAAAGGAGTTGGACTTTCATGACAATGCTTCAATTTTCAGTCCTATGGTTTGTGCACTCTCCGAGTTGGCTATAGTCTCTAAGTTTACTACTGAATTGACAGATTTGTTGGTCTACGGATGGTTCTTCTGTACCATACTCTTGACATAGTTTGTATTGTAGTTCCCTATGTCTATTATCTTGTTCTGGTATTTGCCACCGGATCACAATACTTATACCTAGTGAGGGAGTTAGTGTACTGGAATGACACAGGACAATCAGATGAAGCCAAGAATGCTCACCCTGGTCCTTTTCCTCATTGAATACATGAGTCATATTCTTAACGTCTATGTAGATGTTTTTTATATCACAAACAATGTGTTCAATTCAATGCAGTCTCATGATATTCTTGGCTCCAGGTTATGGTTTATGCGTGAAGTTGCTTATTGTCTGAGCTTCTGCAGCATGCACATGATCTTGGACAGGATGCACGACTCTGCATGGATAGGAAAATTAGATGATTCTTCTAGTTTACTGATGTCTTATATTAGTCAAAGGCTTGATTATTCCCTTTTACTGAGAGTTACCCTTTTGAGTCGTGTTTGGTGTAATCTTGTGCTTTTCACTCACAAATCTTTTCCATCTTCACCTTTGTTATTGTGATCTTCTTACTGCACTTTGGTCTTCTTTCTCCTGTTATGATGTCAAAGTTGTGGTTGCTAACCTTTTTACAAAGTTTTGGTCATCAACTAATTTGGCAGAAGCTTTGGAGGCATTGCTAATTGGACTGCTTGTTTTCAGCATTGCTGACCTGTCCATCATGGCTGGTCGATTGAAGGAGGTTATGGCTGTGGTTTGCATTTTTATTGCTGTATTTGTGGGACTTATTTGACATTGCCGCAGCTCAATGGCCCCTTTCCATGTGGGATGGTGCATGTTTGTACAATACGGTGGCACTGAAAGCTAAGGGCGCTATTCTTCTTTGGAAGATGGTCACTATGGATATTTACCGTGTCTTGGATCTATGTTTTCTACAGAAAATACTTCCAATATAGCCACAGTGGTCACAGTACCTTTTGTGATGTCTTGCTATCACCGATATGTATATAAAGGGTTCACTGGTCGTCTGCAAATAGCTTCTGGAGTGTTTTTGATCCCAAAAGGCAAGGGTTTATATTTTCATTGAATAATTGCTGCTACTTTTTTAAAGGCATTCTATATGGATTCCCGGGGTTTGGACGTAGTATCGTTGGCCAACAACTTGCAACACTGATGCAAATATGGTATGACTATAAGACAGGTACATTGACAATACTGTTTGTGTTCAAGCTGCTGTCTGTGACTCCAGAATGTTGAGCAAGAGTTTGATTGTCCTTGATGAGCAGAACCTAATGGTTAATGTTTGTGTGCAAAATGTTATTGCTGTAGCGAATTTCCAGTACAATTATGCCTAACCCGAACCTTGAGGACTAGGTTCTTTTTGAGGGGCAGATGGATGTTATAAATCTAGCCATGGAGGAAGACTCGCGGGGGAGTAAGTCAAATTACATTTGTGGCCCTAGAAAGATGCCTATATATAAAAGAGAGAAATAATCTGTCAGGACTCATGTCAAGACTTGTGTTATTTTGAGCTATTTTGTAATAGCAGTCTAAAATCTCACATTTCTATTTTTCCTTTGTTCTTTTGTTACTAAATAGATGAACTATTTTATTGTGAGTTCCTTTAATTGATCAATACAAAATTTAGTTTATTACATTTGGTTTCTGTTCATGTTCATTATTCCACACAAGAATAAACTGAGTCCAAGTCGCTGCCATTTGCCGTGCTTGGTCCGGTCATCTGTGCTTTATGCTTGTTGTTCATTGGAATATATGATGAGCCAATGAAACCTGGATATGATTGTTGCAAGGCTGGGTGACTAGATCAAGGTCTTTGGACATCATACTGGTAGGCGATTGCCAATTCGAATGCTTGCTTGGCCAAGCAGACAGTACATCTCAGCAATAGTAAGGGTTGATAAGACTGTAAGGATTTCAACCATTAGCATCATCAGATGAAACAAAATTTCCATGAGAATCACAGAGCCACTCCTGACATGCATCCATGTTGCATTTCAAAAAAGTTATCAATGTTCCAAACAAGCAAAAGAAACACATTAGTAAGGATGGAAAAGAATAAGAAGAATATTGTTTTTTTGGGCTCAATTTTCTGTCAACAGCTATTGTTCTATTTATACAAGTATCTTTTTTGAATGAAATCAAATTGCATATGCAAAGGTAATGGTCATTTTATGTGAATTATTGGGATTTTTCTCCTAATCTTAAATAAGTGGATTGGTCAAAGTTAAAAGAGAATTGTTGGAACACATTTCATATGCATCATTCATTTAATAAAATTCTTAATATGTTATAAAAGAATAGTTAAAAAAAAAAATAATCAAAAGGCAAAATAATTTTTGTTTAAGCATGTCTAAAAATATCTTTTGGTATGCCATTAGAGGGAGTAATAAACAAAAGTACCCCTTCCCTAGGGGTGGCAGTTGGACAGGATAAGTCAAATTTGAACGGGTTATAATGGGTCAAGGCACCAAATGCTTCAAGACACAATCCAACCCAAATTTGCTTAAGTCAAAACAGGTTGAGTAACGGGTTATAGAGCGAGTCAAGACCCAACTCGATCTAATTTTTACTTATTTTATTTGTTTTTTTCAATGTTTTAGTATTTAATTAAATTCTATTTTTCTTTATTATGGCTATATAAAAACATATCAAATTGAAAAAAAGTGCTTTGAAAATATTTTAGCAAGATCTTTCTCGAATTAATTCGGGTTGCATATCAACCCAATTTTAAATGAGTTGGGTTGAAATACGTTGAGCTAATAATTAGGCGGTTATTAACCCTCCAAACTTCAACGGGTTGGGTCAGGTTGGGCGGGTTGAGCTTAATTTTGCCACCCTTACCCTTCCCCAACAATATTTGTTCACTGTTGATTTGGTATATATATTGACCCTCTATTTAGATGATGGTTTCCCATGGTTTCCTAATGTGAAGTGTAGTACAGTAAATACAATGTTTGAATGGAATATATGATTTATAATGATAATTTTGTTGTTTGATTTAATTATATGGTAATGTATTGTCACTGATAAATTTACGTAAATATTCTTAATTATTATAAATATTAAATTTATCAATATTGTTTAGAAACGAACATAAAAAATAGATTTAAATATGATAGAGAAGACTAGAGGCGGAAGAAAAAATTTAAAAGTTAATGTGGAGGAGAATGAGTAATAATGTAATATAACTGTGAAAACAGTAGATATATTTACGATAAAGTTTAATAAAGAATAAAAGCTAAATTAGAATTATTTAAAATTAAGATTGTAACTAAAAATAAATAAATAAACAATGAGATGCCCTAAATTGGTGGTTTCAAAAAGTGAAAATTTTCACGATTATAGAACCATGAATCCAAATCATAGCATACCATGAAATTTAAGAAACAATCAAAATAAATATCGTTCTCTTATTAACCATACATATCATATCACGGAAAACACCATCCAAACAAGTTATAAGAAGCAATTAACGATAATGATAATTTTATCAAATTACCCTCATTAACTATTCCCCCATCCCATTTTGACTTAATTTGTGAGCTAATGCTACATATTAAGAAAAACATTCAAGGACAAAATTTAAACTATACTTTCCATTATAGTCATTTATGAAGTTATAAATATATAATGTAATTTATCTCCTAAAAAATATAAAAATTTAATAAATGGAAGGGTAAATATAAAAAAAGTTTCAAACATTTATGTTGAACTTTGAACAATTCAACTATTTTAAACATTGAAAAAAATTTCAAAAATTAAGTTAATTTGAGATGGAGAAAGTATAAGATATATAAAACTTGGAAAATAAATTTTACTTAATAATAAGGATAAAATAAACACAAAATTGTAACTTGTCAATTAATTTTATAAGTGGAATAAATATTGTTGTATGATTTTAAAAAAAAGAAAAAAGAAATGAGAAAATAGGAAGAAAGCAGGCAAAAACTGGTGGATGTCTTGACTGACTGCAGCATATTTCATATCAATTCCTGTCAACTAAACACTAGTTGATCCATCATATGAATACTTGTGCTTTTTCTTACATATAATCCATCCATCTGGGTTTTCCTGATACACAGTGAGATGACTAAGGGGGCAAAACGAAGCGAGTCTTTCTTGATTGCTTCTGCATTCGAGGAGGACAGAATTCGCAAGTCTAGGGAATGTACTCAAGGTATCAAAATCATTTCCAAACTTTTGTTGGTATTTGCAGGAATAAAAATTGGATTTTTAGTTTTGTTTTGTGATTAGAGTATTTTTGCTTGACTGGATGTGATACATCTTCTCTTTTCCTTTTTCAGATTGAAAAAAATACCTAGCTTAATGTTAATTTCTCATGTTGATTGTCCTATGTTCTACAGAAAAGCTTGCAACTTTAGTGTTTGGTTCTTACCTCTAGCTTAGGATTCTTCTCAACATTCCTAAAGTAGAGACGATTGCACATCAGATTCTCCAAAACTAGCGTATTTGACATGTGCGCAATAACATTTTTGGAGAGTTCGATAACAAAGATATGTTGAGATTAAGTAAGGTGTGAACTGGGAAATGAAAATTGGGAGAATTAGGAAATGTGGGGAACCATGTAAAGGGAAAATTTCTCCCTCATTGGTAGCACAGAGAGAAAAGTTTTGCCCTAGACAAAATTTCATTTAATCAATCTCACTAGATTTCCTTTTTCTGATACTAATTATGAGTTTATTCATTGAATTATTAATTAATTAATTTAATTTGTGGAATTAGTTTAAGCGAATTTCAAATTTCGCTCATAAATGATTTGGAAAGGACCTGTTCGTTCCGAACAAACATCCTCTTTCTCAAAAGATGTCATGCCTGTTCTGAATAGGTGAGACTGTTGTAAACAGCTGAGTACGCACCCATTGCTGGCTATAAATCGAGAGGCTTCCTCTCAGTTTTTGATATCAATTTTTCCTTCTATATCAGTTTTTCCTTCCTTCTATATTTTGAATATATTTTCTCAAAAACAAAGAAGAGACTTTGTTGATTTCGTTGCTATTCTTGAGTTCTCCCTGTGTTATTGAAGTTTGAGGTACCGCTACTTCTTTAATGTTTATCGGTTTTATCCTGGAGGAAATAAACCATAACCTTGGGTACAGTGAGGGAATTAAATTCTTTAAGAACACACAGTGAATTCTGTGGACTCGGATATTTTTTATATTTTACTGTTTCTGCACTACTATTTGATTACAGGAGGTAACAAAATATCCACACAAATCCAAGATAAAACTTTTTCATTTTTACAAAGAAGGCCTGAATGACATATTATTGTCTGTAAAAGAAAAAAAGGGCAAGACTGTGGAAAATGGTTCCTATGTAGTTTAAAACTGATTCACGAGGAGTTGTGGTTGAAATACACAAGTTCATTTGTGGGATCAGTGGGAATATGGCCTTAAAGTAAGGCATTTTTGACTACTTTGTTCTGGCTTTATCCTAAGTAGAACTGGTGATGTATCCTTATCAGTGTTATCAAAGGCGGACTTAATCCTTAAAGCGAGGGTCAAAACGTGTTGAGTGCTTCACTTCGCTTAATGTGTGCTTCAGTGTCGTCGTCAAGGTTCTAAGGCATACTTTTCCTTGCCAATGAGTCTCTTATGAAGATCTGACACCAAACTATTCATAGTTCACTTTATTGTAATTTTTTTCAATTTAATGTCGATATATTTGTCATTTATGCTTATAATTTTTAGTCTTGGACAAAATATATATATATTTATGAACTTCTTCTCCCTCTGTGCCATTTTATATTGAAGCCCGTACTTCACTTGCGCTTCGTGCTTAAAGCCCCAACAGACATAGAGCTTTTTTGTGTTTTTTGCTTTTGATAACACTGACCTTATAGTTGGTTTCTCATGCTTATAGTTAGTTGATTCTGTTTATAACTCTTTTTTTAATAAAATCCTCTATAATGGTGATGATGATATGCATTGGACAACTTTAAGTCCTAAGAGGGCATTCAAGTATTTGCTATTACATTTATATTCTTCAAACACATACATACATGTGCTCATTTTTGGTTTGCGTTTACATTTAATTCAATAGAAACTTTCAAGCAATCAATATCTGACAACAACAACAACAACAACATACCCAGTAGAATCCCACAAGTGGGGTGAAATACTAAGCTCCATGACACATCCCATTTCTGATTATTCTAGTCCATCAGTCGCACATTCCCTTATCTGCTTTCTGGTTGGACAAAGTGATGAGGTTTCTTATATTAGATTGCTTCTTCTGGACTTGGTTTTGAAATCGGTTCACTAGGGATAGATCTCTTCATGATCATAAAGGAAAAGAAACTCTGTGTGGGTGATGTCCTTGCTAATTACAAGTTCTGTTAGTCTACATTATTTCATGTCTTGCGCTTTCTGTTGGATGTTATGAAGACTTGTGAAAATAAAAAAAGAAACACTAGCTGTTAGAAAGTGGCCTCAAGTTCTATTATGTTAAAATTGATTGAAAATTTGTAATGTTTGGTTTTATGTTAATTCTGTTATAAATATATTAGTGCATTCAAAAAAAATTTATTTAGTCATGGTATGGATATTTCCACAACTTCTCTGCTATGTTGACAATGTAAAAGAAATCTCTCATTCTTTTTTATTTGAGAGTGGTATAGTATAATATATCTTCAGCACAAAGTAAGTGCTGGAAACCATATGGACATTACAAAAAGCAAAAGAAGTTGGTCTATTTTTTTCTTACAAGGCCTCTATGATGTCTAGCAGTGTATCAACATCATCAATACAAATTCTTCTTTACACCAAAATGAAATAAATTAGACAGTTGATTTTGATTTTCTGCACAATGGTGGATCTTTCTTCGAAGCATCGTGTTTCTTTCCTTCCAAATAGTACACCATATGCAAGCATGAACTCAGTTCCACCAATTATCTGCCAAACAGGGCCTCCAACATTGTTCCAGCAATCTAAAAAGTAAAACATCTCCAGTAGACTTGCCATAATCCACTTGATGCCTTTCATTTGAAATTTTTTCTACATATCTATCAGTGACAGGACAAGGTATAAGGAGATGATTAGTTCTGTCTGCTCCCTTCTAACACATATAACATATTGAGCAACATTCTCCTCATCAAGTTATCTTGAGTTAGGCATGCTTACCTTACAACGAACCAAGAGAAACATGCCATCTTGCATGATATTTTCACTTGCTAGATGTGCTTCTAGGGCCAAATATTCATCTGCTGTCCATAGCGATTTAGTGCTGCATATGAGGATTCACTGTGCAGTCTCCTTTTCTATGTTTCTGCCAAATCAGTCTGTCTTCACTTGTTGTAGTACCTTGGAATGGCTCCGAACCACTGAATGCAGCTCCTCTGGTAATTTCCCAGTCATTTAAAAGTCGCCTAAATCTTAGGTTCCAACTTGATGATCCCAAACTTCATGAATTGTAAATTCAGGATGCTGACTTAAGCTGAATCTACTAATATAAATGTTACGTGGGAAGGTTGTCTCTTTATGAATTTTGGTTGGTGCATTTAGTGGAAAGATATGTCTAATACCTGATTTGTTTGTGCATTTTGCTGAACTTGCAGAGGGTGTCCGCGCAGGAACTAAAGCAGCCGCAGTTGCATGTGTTTCTAGTGCTATTCCTACGGTTCGTAAATTGATGTTCTTCTAGTTATTGATTATTGTCTGCTAACGTCCAAATTTACTGCTGTTAAATGGGAAGTGTACGCAGTTACATGCAACATAATTTTCCCAATTATGAATCGGTGTCGGATCTCACAGGGAATAATATTGGGACAATCAATTTAATGAGGAATTATATCACCAATTAAGCTAAGCCAAACACTTCACTAGATTTGAATTTTAATTAAACTACTAATAAAGATGAAACTAACTAGAAAGCATATAAACCGATCGTTGGAGGCACTCTCAAGCAAAAAAAATCAAGTTACCAGGAAAATAGGGAATAAATTAACATGAAGACTAATCCATTGGATTTGGTTAACTATCACTACTTAATTATTGGTTTAGCAATTAGCCTTAGAAATCAATTACTCAAAAGTGTTTTTCAACAATTAGTGGACTCTTGACTACCCATTGACCTTTCCTTAACAACGTAGTGAGTCCATCTTAGCTAGTTTCTCTCGAATCAAACTAAGAAGCATCAAGCACATTTAGTTTTGAGGTCACACTTTGATTCTTCCTATCCCTAGGTTAAATCTATTAGACGAGGTTTAAAGCCCAAATAGTGTTAATTATTGATCTAGCCCTACCTCAACTTCCTCTCTGGAATTTCATTTAGGCTAATAGTGGATGCCCTAGGGTTATTCGCTTCCTTTTGGAAAGAAATGATAGCACAAGATTAATTAATTGACAAAGACTGATTCATAAAATCCTAATTCTTTTTATCTCTAGTAAATTATTCAACTGAAAATACAACTAAAACCAAATATTTCATTACTATGCAAGGAATTAAAGAAAGGATTAAGAAATTCTCATAAACTTTGCTCCAAATCTTTTGATGGATCCTTGCTTCCTAAGCTTGGAATTTAGCGAAAGTTACGCTGGAAATCTTCTAAGGTTTGAATTATATATTCTGAAGTTGAAATTCCGTTTCTGTCCATTTTTTTGGCTCAGAACTACTCCTTTGAGTGACAGTGGCCATTGCGATCATGGTTCAATGTTTTCCCAGTCTTCGTGGTTGCATCTATCATGTCGCAGTCGCATAACTTCTTGGCCCTTCGCGATCGCATGAATGCTCTATGTGAAATGCTAAGATGCGCGGACTCTTCACTTTCAATGCCACACCCATGTCGGATTCTCCAAAAATACGCTAATTTTGGCTAATCCGACACGTATCCGCTGACTCTTTTGAAGAGTCCGAGCAACATAGGTGAAATGCAAAGGGCAGTAACTGAGAAGATTTGCCTTTTCTTCATTTTCGTGCTCTTTTGACTTGTTGTCACTTGGTTTCTTCCAATTGTCTTCTCAAACATATAAAACTTGTAAACTACCATAAGTGCACTAATTTTCTCACTATTCTTCAAAGAAGTATTAAGAGATAAGTTGGTAAAAAACTTATCATTGCCAAGCATTTTTAGTTTTAGACTATACTCATGCTATGCTAGAAGTACGACATTGTATTCGAATTTCATTTTGGATTAAGTTTGTCAAGAGTTCCATGTATCTGCAGTCCTCTGGTTCAGATAGCTATTGATGGTCAAAAAGTTGCTAGCTAGCGCTGAGACTGGTGGCTGCCACTCATGAAGAAAATAACATTTTCGACCATGAATCTCCCTCAATCATGACAAGGAAAAATGAGACGTCGTGGCATACCAGTTTTAGTGCCCATTCGGCCATATGAATATTTTTCAGAATATTTTTCACCTTTTTTTTTTTATGGAAATATTATTCTGGAAAACTATTTGGACATAAAATTGTTAAAGTATGAACTTTTGGAATTCGAAAAACTCCAAAAAGATGTTTTCACAATTTTCACTCACAAAAATTTAAAAACAACTCCAATCTGTATTCATCTGCAAACGCTACTCCAATTTCCAAATGCCATTTTCAACTTTTTTCCAGATTTCACATTTTTTATGTCCAAACGCCCACTTACTGTGTCTGAAATTATTTTCAGTTGTCAGCTTAACTGTATAGTAAAAATGATCTTGCTCTCACTAAGTATGCCTTTGATTACATCTTATCTTTCATGGAGCAGACCACCTTTATTGATATCTACTCTTCTCTTCCCGACACTTTGATGCTGTAGCACCATTGCTGTGATGACGGATGTATTCACTAAAAGAGCAAAGTTATTTTTCTTGTCTCAGTTGCCTGTATCTTATAAATCTTGACTCTCTGATTCTCAGTTGGTTGCTGTGCGGACAATTCCTTGGGCAAAGGCAAATCTCAATTATACTGCTCAAGCACTCATCATATCTGCTGGTATGACCTTAACATATGTTCACATATTTTATTGATTAGTCCTTCAACTGTTGATTGTGTGAGGGGTCTCTGATTTTATGATTAGGCTTATATACAGGTAAAGACAAAATCTACCAATTGTTTCATCTTCTTTCTTGTGCATTGTGCATGGGTACATGCATGTTAAATCATCTGGCAATATTTTGTTTAATGCCTATATATCATGAGATTTCAGGATATTTAATGATCCTATCAACAGATTATGATAACTTAAACACCAATCAAAAACAGATTTGAGCATAAAAACACCTTTTATTTCTGAAGGTAGAGGAAATGAAGTCCTCAAAATAGTACACTTTTAGATGCATTGTTCTGATGAAAAACACAATTTGTGAATGTATCTTCTTAAAAATTAACTCAGATGTACTATAAAGTGTTTGAAGTGATAATTTGCCGTATTTTGGTCGTATTCATACTCAAAGGCATGTAATGCTGGATAGGTACTTCATCTTCAGTTACCCTGTGTTAATTGTTTGTGAAGTGCGGTCGTCTCTGTAAGTTTCTTTCCTAGCAAGTGTAGTTTGGAGATCTTGATACAAAAGCGTCATCTTACCGCAATCATCTCTTGGTCCTATCACCAATGAGTTTTAATTATTTCAATTTTGTTGCAACCTCCTTTTGTTTTTGGTCACCAGGCACTGTATCATGTACTACTGTACTTGTAGAATAACATAGCATGTTAGATGATCTTCTACTTCTATCTAAATCCGTAGTAGTAATAGTTTCTATAATTATTTACCGTAGTTTTCTTTCTGCAGCTCCTAACACGTTTCTCAGAGGCCCTCGTTTATATTCTATTTCTTTGTTTGAACAGCTTCGATTGCTGCATACTTCATTACTGCCGACAAGACCATCTTGGAATGCGCGAGGAGAAACACCATCTATGATAAATCTGCTTGAAGACACTGGTCGGGAGATCCTAATATGCTTTTTGTGAGAGCAAACACTGGTGTGCTCCATTACTATAAGGATAGTTTTATGAATTTCTGTCTTTGCACAAATGTACTAAGCTTGGATTTGCATCATATATGAGTAATTTTCTTCTTCCTTTTATGTTACTAGCTATGAACTGCTGATATAGTGATTTTCTGAACAGTAAGCTTTAGACTAGTAATCAAAGAGTTTGCAGTATCTTCACCAAATAGTTCATTAGGTTTCTCCATTATGAAAATAAAGAAAGCCTATGGAAAAGAAAAATTGTTGGATGTACTTCTAATTCACCAATACTTTCTTTTCCTATTTGGATTGGAGAAATGAAAGAAAAAGGCTAGCAAAATACCTACTATTATTGGGATAGTTTTAAATATATACTTAATTAATTTACAATAAATATACTCCTCTTTTATTTACACAGAAATGATCCAAAATCATAAAAAATATACATTATTATGCAATATAGCTTGCCGAAAGTCATTAAAAGTATACACTGACTATATAATGTGGATTATATGTTAAACATTAAATATATATTTTGATATTCTCAAAATTGAATATACCTTGACTATACATAAAATATAACTAGTCATACATACCTATGCAACTAGCGATTATTTTTTAATAATTATTTTGATCGAATGACCTTGCACTGTAAATGGATTGTCGTTATCATTTTACAAGAATCTTATTTAGTCTTTATATTTATCTTTTTTGTTTTTAATTTGGTTGTATCAACTTTTTCAATTGCATGTATCTCATCTCCAATTAAACATTGTACATTCGTTTATTATAATATCATATGAGTATTCATTTCACTACTTAAGTTTGTCCATGGAATAATTTAATGAGTTTTTTTAATTTATTTATTTGTGAGGTACATATTTATGTGACATAAAAAATAATTTACTATGTTAGATTTTTTTTAATGATAAATTTAATTAAGGTAATTTTATTGATACAAATGTCTAAATTGAGTAATCTCATTGATAAATTTTTTTTAATGAAAATTGAGACATTTTAAGATATTAACTTAGATTTTTGTGTATAAATGATCATATAACCTTCTCCTGACCTTTTCATGAATCCTAGTAGAAAAAGAGAGGGTCATTTACATAGATTTACTACATTAAAACACATTTATTATTTATATCAATAATAATTTTTTTTGATAACTATTTATAAGACAATTTTAATACAGAAAATTATTTATAAAACATATATATAATATAAGTTTTATTAGTGGATAATATGTATTATAAAACATATATATAATATAAGTTTTATTAGTGGATAATATATTTATTATACACTTTAATATACACTGTTCAATCTCGTACTAATCAAACATTATATTTTAAAACACTTATAATATATTTATATTACTATGTATTGCTATAAATGGGAAGGAGAGAGTAATAAATAAAAAGTATTGCTAATATATATTAAAAAAAATAATTTGATGCACTAAAACTTTTGTTATATGTGAAACTTGAATAAAGATTGAATCTGATAGTCTATTATAAAGTTACATATTTTTTTTACACCAAAACTAAAATAATATTATATTAATTGTCTACCCTTCTCTTTGACTTCTCCGAAAACATCTTTAAAGTTTCATCAACTAGATCAAAAACTTCAATAAGAGGTCTTGTTAAAGTTTAATGAAAGACCAAGTATCTTCACAATCCTAATCAATACTCCAAAATTACCATGCTCTGATACAACTTTGGTCAAATCCAAAGTCCTTAATTTTTGGTTCAATTCATCATTAAGAAGAATATTGGTAGATTCAATGTGTCTATAAATAATAATGGGAGGAGAGTAGGAAATAAGATTAAATAAAAGATAGATAAAATATTCAATATTCATAAAGAGTATTAGTTTCACTAATTAAATTTGCCCATAAAATAATTTAATGATTTTTATGTAAAAGCTTCCACAAGAAAGGTAATAAATACAAAATGCCGAAGAAAATAACATACCGAACTTGGCATCAGTCAGTATTTAAGTTTCTAATACATTAAATGAGAGTGTAAGGCTTCTTAAATGCAACAACAATAAAGACTATCTCTGAATACAAAATAAAAATAAGTTTAAATACGGTAAGATGGAAATTGGCAACTTCATACGTCGGGAGCTCATCAAGATCTCCAAAATCCTCAGCTAGCTCTGCACGATAGAAAGTCAACAATGGGGACTACCGTGGGCAGAATTGTAGTATGAGTACCAAACAAATGGTACTCAACAAGCATACACCGATTGATCTCCATAGATAAAACAAGTATGTATATCATGAAAATAAGGTAAGTAAAGCTCAAATAGTAGAATAACAATCAAGCTAATCAGCAATTAAGTATACAGGGTGACAAGAAGAAGATAGGAAACATATCTGTGAGGATCAGGTCTAATATCTACTAGCATGAAACACAGGTTATGAAGTCAAATCGGCAATACGAGAAATAACTACAGAGTTTGGGCTAATCCAACAACCTGGGAACTAGTCTGAATACAACCTAGACGGGTATCACTCAAACTAAAAAATAAAAACAATCACACCTACCGTCACTGTCAAGTCCCTGCAGAATAGAACCATGCAAGCATTATAGATATAAGCAAATAAAACCAGTCTACGTACCATACCACTGACAATACAAGCAACAAACAAAATCTTGATCGGCATCTCATACTACCGGAGACTAAGTAGCAAATAATATACTGGGGATGATGATGCATGTGAATGCAATGCAAGATATCTCTCTCTCTCTCGCATAATCATAAGTGTTGTACAACCTACTCCAACCTAGCTAGCAAGGTAAGAATCGTAGCGCCTTTCACCCGGCATAATATCTCCTTGACGTTAAGTTTCATGGGGGCTCGAGACACCTGTAGGCACTGTTTGGGCTCAACCAGGTCTTAGCATAATAATGATCTCCATCAATGATACTAGAGGAATAATAATAGCCAAATGCAAGAGGGCGCCGACGTGCTGGCTAGTCATAATTATGAAAAGCTGAGGTCATCCTAGATGCCTCTTATAGTTTGAAGTAGAAAGGAGTACGTCCTCGATGTCTCAAAGTATCAAATCTGAAAAACACATGATCCAAGTGATACAATTCCTGATGAAAACTAGTTACAAATCCAGTAAATATCCATCACATAGAGCCAATTTGAAATACTACCATATCTGTAATACAACAAACTAATTGACCCAGGATTGCTTGTCAATTGTACGACAAACCTGGCCATCATGTGAAGCAATGCAGAAAATTACTTTCCGTTTTATCTGCTGTCACAAGTACTAAATCAAATGGTCCTTCCAGCAATTTCACCCGATCTAATGATCTGTAGCCGAAAGTTAACTTTTCTGCACAATCCACCATCATAGATCCAAATTAGGTTGTCGATTCTGGTGCTTCTCACCATGTTTTTCAAGACTTATAAAATCTTTTTCTTCACTCTGAATGTGATGGTACTGAAAATGCCATGCTTGGTGATGGTAAATCTCACAAGATTATCCATACAAGATCTACTCTTCTACCCTCTTCCTCTACTCTCAATTTTACCAATTTTTTGTGTGTGCCTTATATGAAAAAGAATCTTACTTCTGTTTATAAATTGTGTAGTGATAATTATGTTTTGATTGACTTCTCACCTTACTCATTTGTTGTAAAGGATTATTGCACGACAACACCGCTGGTAGAAGGGAAGCCTAAAGACGGTGTGTATCCATGGCCTTTCAACTCCGCTCTCCAAGCTAATGTTCAAGTCAACACCACTTCCATCACCATTACTCCCAACTTGCATCGTCATCTCGGCCATCCTTCCACTCCTACTCTTCATCGAATTTTAAGCTTTTGAGCATTTCCTCATCTTTAGATTTTTTTTTTTTTTGCAATTCTTGTAAATGCAATTAAATGCATAAGATCCCCTCTTATAACTCCTCCATACAAAGTTCTGCTCCTTTGAAATATATCTATACGGATGTTTGGGGTGCTACACCAAAATTTCTATTGATGACTTTCAATATTATTTAATATTTGTGGATCATTATACGAAATATATTTGATTATTTCCTTTAAAGAGAAAATCTGATGTTTCACTTCTGCTTTTCAAAATTCAAACGAATTGTGGAGAAATTATTTCAAAAAGTTCATTATATGTTTTTACTTTGACAATGGCCGGGAATTTCTTTATTTCCATTCATTCTTTGAAGAGAATGGGATATCTCACTTTCTCACTCCTGGCTACACATCTAAACACAGTGCCACTGTTGAACGTCGTCATTGCCTTGTGTTGGAGACGGGTATCATATTATTACACAATGTCAATCTTTCTCTAAAGTTCTGGTTGTATGCCTTTATCACTGCTGCCTACGTAATCAACAGGTTGCCCACCTAAATTTTAGATGGAGATTCACCTTATTTCAAATTATATGGTACTCTGCCAAACTACAACAAACTTCATATTTTTGATTGTTTATGCTATTCGCGATTACGTCCTTATAATCATAATAAATTACGGCCTCGCTCTGTTCCTTGTATTTTTCTAGGCTATTCACAAATCCAGAGTGCTATAAGTGTTATGATCCTGTAAATTCACTCCTTTATTTATCTCATCATGCTAATTTTGTGGAACATTCTTTTCCTTGTATGTCTCTTGAGATAATTGAAAGTGACCCCAAAATGACACTGTTGACTCTTGGGACTTTGTCATTCCTCTTCCACGTGACCAACCTTCATCTATCATCTCCTCTATAACTCCTAATACACCAACTCTTGGTCCCACATCTTCCAGTAGTGCGCCTGACAATAGTTCAAATTGGAAATTCTTCATGGTCACCATTCAGATACATCTCTTTCTCCTTCATCATCCTTTGTTAGTTCTACCTCTTCTGACCCCTTCTTATTTACATCAGACCAAAATCCATCTATTCAACCCTCTCATCTAATGACTACGCGGTCAAAGAATAACATTCATAAACTCATTTAGAAGTTGTCTAAGTGCTACTGTTCGTGACCCTGTAAATTTGATGAATGCATCCAATGTCACACCATTAATCAAACCGTTCTAATTATTTCCAACAACCAAAACCTCCACCAAGTCAAAACAATCCTCTTCCTTACCCAAACCAATAGAACTATATACTGTTCGTCAAGCTTTGAAAGATCCAAATTGGTATGCTGCTATGGATGCAAAAATTTTAGCATTGCAAAGTCAAGGCACTTGGTTTCTTGTGCTATTTGTCCCTCATGTCAAACTGGTGGGCTCCAAATGGATATTTCGTGTTAAATATAATTTAAATGACAACATTGGACTTTATAAAACTCGGTTCATTGCTAAAGGTTATCTTCTACGACGTGGAGTGGATTATTTTAAGACCCACTCACCAGTTGCTAACATGCTATAGTAAGAGTTGTGTTTTCTTGCAGTCTCTAAAGATTGGTCGCCTAAGCAATTGGATGTCAATAATGCATTTCTATATGGGCATTTATCAGAAGAAGTTTACATGTCTCAGCCACCTAGATTTTTCGATAAAAAGTTTCCTAATCATATTTGTCAACTACACAAGGTTATCTATGGCTAGAAGCAAGCTCCACGATCTTCGTAGGAGCTTGCTTAGTATGATGAATTGAAAGCCTATCTGTTTTCTCTTGATTTTCATCATTCTTAGTGTGATCATTGCCTTTTCATCTACGCAAAATTTGGATTTATCATCTATCTAGTTATCTATGTTGATGATCTCATAATCATTGGCATTCAGTCTCCCTATGTTGAAAAATTTATCAAACAACTTGGTACTCGATTCTCTATAAAAGATCTTGGTAATCTCAATTTTTTAAGGTGTTGCAGTCATTCGTTCACTTGCTGGTCTATTCCTTAACCAAAGAAATTTGTATATGAGATACTTGAAAGAACCAACATGGCTGATGAAAAATCAGTAAGGACACATACAACTTGTGGTTCATGTCCAGGTTCTAAATATGGTTCTCCTTTTGAAGATCCAACGTAATACAGGAACGTAGTTGGAAGCTTACAGTATTTGATGTTTAATTGTTCAAATGTTGATTTTATAGTCAATAAGTTGTCCCAGTTTACAAGCTGTCCCATGACAACTCATTGGACCGTGGCAAAATGTGTTTTGCGCTATCTAGCTGGAACATCAGACTGTGGTCTCTTCCTTAAAAAAGAATCTCCTCTCGCTTCATGCTTTTTCTGACTCTGATTAGGCTGGTGATGGCAATGATCGCTCATATACTACAGCCTATGTTGTGTTTCTTGGCTGTCATCCAATATCATGGAGTTCTAAGAAACAACGAGTGATACTCTTTTTTTTTACGGAGGCAGAATACCGGACCATTGCCTCTATCACTACTGAACTTTGTTATGTGTGTAATCTTCTCAAGAAGCTGTCTGTTACACTCGATAAAACACCAGTTGTATACTGTGATAATCTTAGTGCTACATATGTTTGTACTAACCCCATGTTCCACTCTCGCATGAAGTACAGTAAACTGATTATCATCTTGTGGGTAAATTAGTCCAGCAAGGCATTCTTCTAGTTTCTCATGTTTTATCGAAAAACCAACTAGCTGATTTACTCATAAAATCTCTTCTAAGTGGATCTTTTGAGCTGTTACGACCAAGATTGACATCTCTAATTGATCTACCATCTTGTTGGGACATATTAGAGATGTATCTCAGATTGATTGCTTATTATTTTCATTCCTTATTTACGAATTTAGTTTGAATATTCTGAACTTATTTATAATTGTAAAGATCCTTATTCATTTTGATTGATTGTATTTAATTTCCTTTCTGATCCTTATGGATCTATCCTCTTGCATAAATACCTCATTCATAATTAAAAAATCATTACTTATCTCATCAATAAACTCTCTATTTATAACTAAATGCAAGCGTTAATTATATACTCTATTGTGTATTAAAGTATGTATTCTTAATATCATTGGTCCCTAGATATTAACAATGTTTTTAATGCATGCATTAACATGATTAAAGACCTAATCGTGAGAAACTTACAGAAATAACTATATTTTATGGGTTATGATATTTCTCTAGTTGCATTTATTATAATTACCTTTCATAGCTACAAGTTATATGGAAAAAAAATACAAAAATACGGACAATTAATTTAGTATTTTAATATTAGTATACACTATGTATATGTTATTAAGGAAAGTATATAACTGTTTTTAAAAAAAGTAGTAACAACAAATTACATCAATAGGTTATCCCATTTTGAATTGTCAATCTTCCCTTTATTGTATTAAATATTATTATACAATTTTAATTTTAAGGCTAAATTTACTTATATTTAATTGTTTTCATTTTAATCAAGCAAGTTGTATTTTGTT
>JAABOM020000103.1:15380552-15395202 GCA_011800125.2 Solanum clarkiae
CAGTCGCGCTATATTTTTAAACATAGAGGTCAGGCTGCGTACATCCGACCCCCCCTTACCCCGCAATGGGCGGGAGCTTTAAGGCATTGGGGTAATGTTGTTGTTTAAATATAAGAATATGCAAGATGTCCATATAGGTCTTATGTCCATTTAGGTCATGAGTATTCACAATCCACAATTATTTCACAAGTTAAGGATCCACAATATTTACAATTATCCAATTTGAAATACCATGATCAATACCTATAATAGTATGATTTTAATCCATCTCATGTCACAAATCACCCAGACCTACACACATAGAAAAATACAAGGTTCTATCATACTTAACAAAAGGTTAGAAGTCTACTTGCCTTAATCGAAGTCTCAATTAAGTCAAATCCAAGCTTTTTCCCCTTCTAAGGTACTTCAAATTACCAGAATCTAGCGAAATATAGTATCACAATCATATTACGAAATTAATGACACTAAAGTCAAGTAACTTAGATGAAAAGCGCAAAATGATCCAAAAATCTCATACCAAAAAAAAAGTTCTCATAATCTAAAAATTTTTACATAAAAATATTTCGCAGATAATAACAATCTAATGGTGAAAATCATTTCGAAAAAAGACTTGAAATGAGTTCATAATCATCACTTTTCTTTCAAGAATCAATGTCCAAGAAAATTTCAAAATTTTTAATTCAAAATCCAAATTTTGATGTTAAACGCATGAATTAATCAAGAAAAATTGAAGATATAAGTTAGAAATATGTTACCCAAAAGCCTTGCCTTGAAAATCCTTGAGAAATCTCCCCAAAACTGAGATTAGAATGTTACAAATGGTTAAAAATGATGAAACCCGTCATTAATTAAACACATTGTTTCAGGCCACAATTGTAGAATGTTAAAAATGGTGAAAAATGATGAAATCTGACATTTAATTAAATACACTATTTCAGGCCACAATTGCACTCCGTGAATGGGAAGGACATCCGCAAACTCAGAGTTCATTTCCCTGGCACCAGATATCATCAATTGTTTAGCACCAAAAATCACAGAATGAATCCTCGGGGTTCATTCGAAACACTGTGAAAACAAATCAGAGAACATTTTGGGCTCAATAGAACCATCAAAATTTGAATTTGAGGCCTCCTTGACCTGAGACCCAATAGAACCCGAATAAATTAGTTATAACTCAAAATAATCAAACTTTCCTCGGAAGCTCTAAAAATTACAACAAGACTATTTCTAGCGTTAGTTTCACCACCCAGAACCACCAGAACTGTTAGAATTCCTATTTGAGCTTCTGAAATCTGGATGTTGACTAAAGTCAAATTATGATCCGACTTCAACAAAAATATAACTTTTGGGTCCAAGTTCTCCGCTTTAACTCCAGATTCTTTTTTTGTCAGATCTACTAGATCAAATTTCATATATCAGAGCTAATGAGATTGACAGAATTGTATTTTGATACTCGAAACTCAAGTTGACCACAAAACTCAAAATTTTAAATTTTAAATCTTAAAAAACTCTTTTTTTTAAAACAAAATCTCAACTTTTTATGAGATTTTCGAAATCTGAAATTCAGACTCAACCAGAAATGACTAAAGGCAATTTTCAGGAAGGACAACACGATAATCTCATTGAGAGTGCCAAAAATAACCTTCGAGGTCATTACATCATTCACTACTAAAAATAATGTTTGTCCTCTAACGTGAGATAAGGAACATACTTGAAGACTCAAAAAGCTAAGGGCATCGAGCATGCATATCTGCCTCTATCTCCCGTGTAGCCTTACTCATGTGCCTGTGGTGTCACTGAACCTTCAATCTCCTTAGTTCTCAACTTCCTCACTTGCCTGTCCAAAATGGCCACTGACTGCTCCTCGTAAGTCAAATTTGGGCTCAACTCAATTGAATCAATGGAGATCACATGAGACTTTTCCGGAACATCATAACATAGAGACATGAAACATAGGATGGACTAAAGATAAGTTGGGTAGCAAGACAAGTCTGTAGGACACCTCTCCGACTCTATTTAGAATCTCAAAAAGACCAATATATCTTGGGTTGAGCTTGCCCTTCTTTCCAAACCTCATAACACCCTTCAAGGATGAGACTTTCAACCATACCATGTCACGAATCATAAATACCAAATGTCGAACCCATTTGTCAACATAGCTCTTTTGGTGACTCTGGGCTATCACCAACCTACTCTGAATCAATCGCACTTGCTCTAGATCTTCTCTCAGCATATTTATACTCATGCTTTCCACCACTACTGAGTCAAACCATGGCCATACAAAGCCTCAAAGGGAGTCATCTGAATGTTAGAATGGTAACTGTTGTTATAAGAAAACTTTGCCAAGGCAAAGTGTTAATCCCATCTAGCACCGAAGTTAATGACACATGCTTGTAGCATATCCTTCAACACCTGAATGGTCCTCTCAGACTTCCCATCGGTCTGAGAATGAAAAGTTATACTCATATCCAAATGGGTATCCAAACCATGTTATAAGGAGCTCCAGAAGTGGAATGTAAACAATAAGCCATGATCTGACACAATGAAAACGAGAACTCCATGGAGCCTCACAATATAGATGATGTAAAGTTGGGCTAACCTCTCGACTGTGTACTTCATCCTAATCGGAACAAAATTGTCAGATTTAGTCAATCGATCTACCACCACCCATATAGAATCAAAGCCACCAACTGTAGAAGGTAACCCTACTACAAAATCCATGGCAATGTGTTCCCACTTTCATTCCGGAATGGGCATCCTCTGTAATTCACCATCTTATTTCAGATGCTCACATTTGACCTGCTGACATGTCAAACACTTAGCCATAAACTCCGATATATCCTTCTTCATGTGCACCATCAGTGGTGCTGGCTTAAGTCAGGATACATCTTTGTTCCTCTAAGATGAATGGAATCTTTGGTGGGATAAGTCTACTCAAGTATCAATTTGATCAAATCACCTATCTTGGGCACACAAATGCAACTCCCAATCCTTAAAACACCACTAGAATCAAGTACCACTTCCCTAGCTTCACCTCTAGCCACTTTGTCTCGAGTGATATACAATTCTTATCTTCAAACTATCTTTCACAAATCTAATTTATCAAAGATAAACGGGCCTATACGAAAACAAACACTTCATCTCTATCTTAAAGTTGTAATTTCACCAACCAATTGGCCAATCTTTGAATATCTCTAGCCAAAGGCCGCTTCTCCACCTTGAATAGCAGCAAGACTCCCCATGCTGGAAGCCTTCCTACCCAATGCATCAGTCACCATATTGGCTTTTCCGAGATAATAGAGAGTAGTCAAATCATAGTCTTTTAGGAGTTCAATCCATCTCTTTTGCCTCAAATTCAGATCCCGCTAGCTGAAAATATAGTGTAAGTTGTAATGGTTAGTAAAGATCTCACAATGGACTCCACATAGATAGTGACACTATAACTTCAACGCAAAAACTACAGCAGCCAACTCCAAATCATGGGTGAGACAATTCTTCTCATTGGCCTTCAACTTCCTTGAAGCATAGGCAATCACCTTTCCTCTCTACATCAACACTCTACCTAACCCCACTCCCGAAGCATCACAAGAAAATATGGATCTAATAAATAGTTAGGAAATGAATGAAACATAAATGAGGTTTTATGGTTTTTTGAGGCTAATACGTATAAGTAAAAAAGGATGAATTTTTTTAATTGATTGACATTAATTATATAATTGATATTTAAAACTATTTATTTTTTAAAAAGTCAAAATTCAAATTAGAAATATCTCTGTGAAATGGTGAAAATTGAAAATTCCCTTTCCCTTCTTACACATTAAAGAGCAAACAACACAAAAATTTTGTCCACTTAATTTTTAATAGTTTCCCTTAATTCTTGGCAAATTTGTTATAACAACTATAGAGAAAGTTTGCCTTATTTTGAGAGAACAGAGGGACAGTATAAAAAATTTTCTGTAAAGTAACACTAAAAAAAGAAGCTTCACAATTAATTTTTTATTTACCATCACTTTCTTGACATTCAAATTCATTATAATTAAATAAGCAAAATGCCACCCATTACCCAAGAACAAAAAAATCAAGATGTTAAAGGTATTTTCATCCTTCTTTCTTAATTAATAGTTATTATTTCAGAAAATTATTTTTTTAATTTCAATTTTCTTCGGCAAATAAAGTGATCTTTCATTTTTTTATTTCTTTTTGAGAAGAACATGGTATCATTTCTAATATTGTTCGTCTAATAACTAATCCTCTCATTTATTTTTAGAAGTTTTATAACCTTGCTTCATTATGCAGAAATTATTGAAGATGGATTTAAAGGAGCTGTCACTACATGTGCTCTTACTTCTCTAATTGTGGTAAATCTATTCTCTCCATTTTTACAACTTTTTTTTTTTAAGTGAGTGATATTTTATCCTCTCAATTTATCTCTAATCAATTAATTTAATCTTAATAAAAGCAATTAAAAGACAGTGTGAGGATACATATCATTTTAATCATGGTTAAGTACTAAACATTTGTAGGAACGTTTAATTTCATAGATGTTTTAAAACATAAAATCAGTCAACTTTGGTCAATTATTCCATAAAGCCACTAAATTATTTTTTTTCGCAACATAAAAATGCTTCAATTTTGCTGTGTCCTTGATATCTTTTTTTTTTTTTTTTCAGTTTGCATCTGCTCGTTACTGTCCATGGGCTAAGAAAAATATAAATTATGCTGGTAAAACATTCATTATATCTGCATGTAAGTAATCCAAAATTATATATTTATCTTCAATTAAAATTAAAAAAAAAAAGTTCAATTATTTTGTTTTGGTTTTTTTTCCCAGTGACTGCAGCTTCTTTTGCCTTCAGTGCTGAACAGTCCATGGTGAAGAAGCACCGTGGTCCTGATAAGTGGGACTCATCATGACTACATATAATCAAGAAATTAAATTTTGAGAAATATTATACGAATATTCTGCAGGTGACATAAAAGCTTTACATCTTTTATGATATTTTGTGATACTGTAAATGCGATTTGCATTAAAGTTCCACTCTTTCAACTTTGTAATATTATTACACACAAGATTGCTGAATGCGAGCCGAAAATCAGATCATATTAATTGGTATATTGATCTATTGATAAGCATGTAAAAGACACTATGTAATATGTATTTACAGGCTCTGCGAGATTTTATCGAGTCAGTAATATAATGAGTATAAGATGTCATTGATATACACTATGTTTAGGGGGAAAATGATGTTCTCTACAGATAAAAATATGCTTCTTTCATAAGGTAATGACAAGTAGTAGGTTTTTTAAATTTAAATTCACTATAAGTGGCCTATGAAATGAATGGAAAAGGGAGTGATTTGCTCCCATTTCAGCCTACTTGCTGGCTAATGAGAAGTTCCCTCAAATTGAATAAGATAGAAAACTGAACCTTTAATACTTAATGAAAGTGTACATTCACCCTCTCCATTTCTCGTTTTCCAATTCTTCCATCCCAGAAGATAACCTCAAAATGCATAACGGTAGATTGCATCAGCTGCTCCATTATCATCATTGCTGGCACCAATCACATCTGCGACAGCTTTTGCCTTCTCCGATCCATTGCTGAGAGCAACACCAAGAGAAGCCAACTCAAGCATCTCCACATCATTCTCCCCATCACCAATGGCCATTATCTGAAAACACACATGGAAGAGGAGTTGGAGAAACTCTTTAACTAGATTACAAAATTTTAGATCTAAAAATGGTTTGGATATATCTAAAATGATACAGTTTCATCATATCTCTGCCTCCAGCTTGAAATAGTCAGGTAAATATGCAATGGAAAAATCAACCATTCCACAAGGCATGGCCCATTAAGGCTGTTGAGCAAGGAGATGTTTACTCTATAGAAACTACAGAAAGTTCCATAATCCAGAAGCAAATCCAGGATTTGAAGTTCTTGGATTCCTACTGCAGGTCAAGTTAATATACGATAATAGTTAGTTCACAGTCACATATTTAAAGATATTAAGTGGATTTCTTAATACATCTACCGGATTTGAGTAAAAGTTATTAGGTTCAGGTGAAACCATAGATTACATTGTATACCCGTCCTTGCTCCACACAGTCAATCAAAACATCCATTTCCAACTATACACCTGTACTATACGGGAGTCCTATTACCGCTGAACTACTTTAAAATGGAAAAAATAACCTTCCTAGAAAATCATAACCAGTTCTATGTCAAAGTTGTGCAAAACACGCGATGGACAACTGTATATAATTTTTTGTAATTCTTTTTCTTTTTTATTGTTTAACCTAAAATAACAATTAAATATTTCATTGTCAAACTACATAATTTTCACATTTTAATCAAACCTATAAATTATAATTTACAAATAATGCTTTCAAATAATGAAGAAATTGTTTCCCCAAAACCCTAATGATTTCTTCAAAAATAATACTCCCTCTGTCCGATTTTATGTAGCTCCTTTGACTTGGCATGGTGTTTAAGGAAAAAATGGAGACTTTTGAAACTTGTGAATATAAAATAATTCTTAGATATTTGTGTGGCCGAGAATCATTTCATTAAGAGTAAAAGGAAAATTTTAAAGTTAACTTGTTTTCAATTAGAGTAGGGTAACATTCTTTTGAAGACGGACTAAAAAAGAAAGAGTACCACACAAAATGGGACAGAAGGAGTAAGAGAAAATGGAAAACAAAATCTCTACACCAAATTAAAGAAGAAGAATAACTTCATAACTATACTACATAAGTTTCAACATGTATCAAACGTAGAAACCAAAATCCACAAACAATGCAGCAATAAAAAACAAACATGGTAGGAGTGAAATTGGAAGGTGAAATTTTGGATTAACCATTGTTGGCTCATTGTGGTTCAAAGTTGTTTTTGCTGAAATTGTGAGGAGTTCAAGAAGAAACTTGAACTTCATTTTTCAGCTTCGTGTATGAAAATTTTTTGTAATTAGGTGGTTTTGGTTGCTAAAAATGGTTGAAATATGATTATCTAAGCATAATCAGTATTTACAAACTGATTTAGATTCTCCTAAAGAGGAAATTCAAAAGAACACCATTGAAAGATTTTGAGAAAAGCTTGAAGAAATCATGAGATGAGTATAGTGATTTTCTGATATCAAAAAGGAAAGAGTTTAAAAAAAAAAAAAAATGAATTAATTATATAATCTCCAATTGGAAACTGACACATGGACTATTCAATTCAATTTTAGCCATTTACTGTCTTTTCGTCCAACCCTTATGTGCCTAAACGAGGTCTATTCACCTTCTTGGACAGGTCAACCTAGTGGTTTTGAGCTTGAGACTTTCATGTTGGAGGTCCTCAAGTTCAACACCCCTTCCTAGCAAAAGAAAGGGATTTGCCTTCTGGGTTGAGCTTGTTGCACCGGGCTTGCCTTGTGAAGTATAGATGTGTAGTTGATAATTGACAAATAGGTTTGGTTTTTTTTTTTTTTTGTTTGGCGGGGGGGGGGGTTGGGGGGATAATTCATATCTGGACCAGCTTATCATTGCGAGACTGTGCACTATATAAGTAAAAACAATTCTATGCCACAGGAACACCAAATTTAAAAAAAATTAATGTGTTAAGATGACATTTTTCAATAAAGTCTAATTTGGGAGTTCCATGCTCACATTTAACTGCTGAGATGTTAACTCTAATATCTCACAGAAAATACCTTGCATATATACAGCAATGCACCCTGAAACTTAAACAGCTCAAAATTATTAGCAGGTAAACCCCATTTGTTTAGATATGTGAGAATTAGATTTTTTTCTGGTAGTGTATTGTGAACAGGGCTGTTTGTGGTCCGGTTTGGTCGGCTTTTACTTAAAAGCCAAATCCAAATCAATTTAATTCGTTTTATAATTATTAAAACCAAATATAATTCATATCCATCAGTTTGGTTGCTGTCAGCTCGGTTCGGGTTTTAAGAACCTAATGGTATTTCTCTTTTTATTTTTTTCTACAATTAGAAAAGAATTTTCCATCCTTTTCCAACTTATAATCATGATAAACCTTTTATAGTGGTGGCTATAATTTGTTTGGATAGAGAAGATAATATCTTAAGATCTATAATTTTAACTCAAATGAATGAAGTTGATAAGAATAAAAACAAAAACAAATATAGGTAAATCTTATAGTTATTTCTTTAAATAAATGAATTTGAATTCAAGACTTTCTTTTAAGAAATAACCTTTGAGGTCTAAAGTCCATTAGCTTATTAGACAAAAATAAAATTTTCATGAAAAACTGTACAAAGTATTTATAATTGTTTATAAAAATTATCATATATATATATAAAATTTGTGTCTATAATCTATCGGTTTGATTCGGTGTATTTGTTAAAAAATAAAAAACCAAATATTACTGATTTTTTAAAATCTAAAACCAAACTATACCAAAATCAAATAAAAATGAGTTTATTTAATCAGTTTAGTATAATGTCCAATTTGGATGAATTTTTAACTAAACCATGAACACCACAATCGTGAGTCGAGGATCTATCGAAAACCATCTCCTTACTTGACAAAGGTAGGTTTAAGATCTTGCATACATTCTATCATCCCCAAACCTCCTGGATATGTTGTTTTTGTACTCTCTTGTTACAAATTTCTAGCATAAGAAAAAAACATTTATGGTAACTTCTTCAGTACGTCTATCGGATAGAATTAAGCTAAGCTGCTCGGACTCTCTAAAATGTTGCCGCACCTGTGTCAGATATTTCAAAAAATACACTACTTTTGAAGGATCCGACACACAACCGATGACATCTTTGAAGAGTCTGAGCAACATAGGAATTAAGCATGTTTCAGGAACGAAACTGAGGACACAACATTTATGCTGAGTAAAGGATTCTAAGGCATGTTTCAGTAAACTTGAGAGTGTACCATGATGATTAAATGCTAAGAAGTTACACATAGGAAAGATAAAATATTAATACTTGTGTCAATGTATTTTTTATTTTTGTTTTATTTTTTGTCGATGAAGTTCTGATTAATAACTACTATTAAACTATTTTGAGATACTTTTAGGTAATATAAGAGATTATGGAAAAATTTCAATAGCACTCACCTCCTTAGGACTAACACCCAAATGATCAAGAAGTACTTTTACTCCACTGCCCTTAGAAGATCCCGGAGGAACAAGTTCAAGAATGTCTGGTTGAGCTTGGACAACAGAGGCATTATCTCCAATTGTCTCCACCCAGTATGGTCTTAATGTCGTACTGACTCCCTCTGCAGTATCTAAGAAAATCATCTTCTGCAAATTGGCGACGAGGTATTATTACTCACAACCAAACCTAGAATATAAAGGCTGAATTTAAAAGAAAAATCTCTGTCGTCAAAACTTGGAGTTTAATTAAGCAAATAACAAACAGGGAAGAAGCCAAAAGTGAAATTTAAGAATAAACAGAAAAAGTGAAAAATGATTCAAAACACAATAGAAAGAAAACTAAAAAGGCCGATAGAACTGTTTCCATTTTAGGTTGGGACCGTTTGTCTTTGCATGCTATCCGTAGGAAGGGAAGAGTAACTTACCCTCTCTAGAAATGGAGAGAGTATACCATGTGTTTACTCAAAGTGACCACCACTAGAAACAGAAGGCCGCACCCTCCCATCAAGATCCCAACAAGGAAAAAGAAAACCCAAGAAAACTAAAAAGGTCATACAATGATGAAACTGTGCCCTTTTGCCTTGACCTTGAAGACACAAAATAACCATGAGCATGAGTATGTCAAAATGATAACAACCCAAATACCCAACACATTAACAAACTGGATATATGTGTCTTCACCAACAAGCAACCCTCAATATAGTAGCTAATCCTCTCTTTAAATTGTCTTTTATTCCTTAACTTCTCAAGTTCTAGCTCATTACCTTTTCTCATACTTTCTGTGGTTAATATGCCAATTATCACTTCATAAACGATAAGGAAAAACAATTGTTTTTGAAAAAAATGGAGCTCCACCTGCATTTGGAAATTGGTAAATGTGTATTCCTCAGCATCGAGGACATGCTAGACACCATCAAAAAGTGTAAGATTTAAAAAAAAAAAAACATAGAAAAGAAGATACTTACAAAGATCTTAACAAATACACAAAATGATCTGTATCCTCTAGACCTACTTCTTTACACCAAAAGTAGAAAGATATTATGCAATTTCATTTAACTTTCTGAATGGGATTGGATATATCTTCATAACACCTTCCATTTCTCTCTCTCCAAACTGTGCACCAGCTGCATTGTGGTATGATCCTCCACCACTTCTTTTGACTTTTACTGCCTCCTCTTCTCATCCAGCAGCTAAGCAAATCTGCAGTATGCTCCGGCACAGTCCAATTGTCTTGGTTATGTTGAGAAACAGAGACCAAAGTTGTGCTGCATAAGTGCAGTACAAAAATAGATGACTATTTTTTTCATTTGTCTCATTGCATAAGAAGCACCTGAAAACTATGATGGCCCCCCTTTTTCTTCAAAACTTCTTGCATCAGGCATGCTCTTTTAACCACCAACTGAGTCAAGCATTTTACTTTGGTTGGGTTGGACTCTTCCATAAGTTTCTGCATATGTTTGGTTGCCCTCTATAATGTACCCTTTCTTCCATTTTACAAATCCTTTTAATAGAGAAATGCCCATCAATATTGTGTTTCCACCTAAATGTACCTGGTTCAGCAGTGGTGCCACTGAAGTCATCAATCCAACTTAGCTGATCAGCTACTCTATCAATCTCCCGGTCATTTAGGAATCTCCGAAAGGATAAGCTCCATCCCTGTGCACTCCCAAGTATCTTAAATGGTACCATCTGGGTTGTTGCTTAGAATAAACAGGTCTGGGAAAATCTCCATCAATGGTCTTTGCTGCCTCCAAGCATCCTTCCAGAGTTTTACTCTTATCCCATCTCAAACTATCTTCTACAAGTTCCTTTCCAAATTGGGCCATAGCTCTAATGGTCTTCCATATTCCAACCCCGTAAGTATCAGTGCTCACATTGGTACACCATCACTTGAGTTCAGCAAACTTGTGTCTAATCAACTCCCTCCATAATGCATGTTCCTCCCTATTGTATCTTCACAGCCATTTCATCAATAAACTATTGTTCTGTGCTCTCAGATTTCAGATGCCCAAACCACCTTGCTCTCTACTGCGCGTTGTTGTTTGCCAGTTGACTAGTTTGTATCCTTTGCCCTCTTTACACCCATGCCACAAGAAATCCCTCCTAAGTCTGTCCAACTTTTTCATAATTTAGGAAGGTAGTGCAAACAAAGACATTACATACATAGGAAGTGCATCGAGTACAGATTTGACAAGGATGAGCCTCCCTCCCAGTGATCTGTACTGTGCCTTCCACCAAGCCAACCTCTTTTCAGTTTCTATATTATTCCATCCCATTTCCCTGGTTTATGTTCACTACCCAGGGGTATACCAAGGTATATAGTAGGCATATATTCTCCACTTCGCATCCTAAAATGATTGCAAGATTTTGGATGTTCAGCACCTCCTTTATCGGAACAAACTGGTTTTTTTCCCAGTTCACTTTCAACCCTGAATGGACTATTTCAAACAAATGGAGAGGAATTTGACGTCTAGACAAACTTTGGTAGGATAGGGGAGGCTTCACCTCGATAACGTAGCAATGTGCATACAAGATGTAAGCCAGCCCCACTCACAACCAAAATTAAAAAAGCCTATGGTCTAATTTAGCCAACTACCTAAATATGCGGTACATTCAAAGTCAGCCACCAGATTGAAAATATAAGAACTCTTCCAGCAAATTCAGATGTCTTTTTCCGTTCAGCTTAAATGTGTAGTACTAGTGAGAAGTGCAATTCTCTCTCAGTAATGAATGGCATGTTCAGGGCAATAGTGTAACCCGACAATTAATCTCCTATAAACTTCATTACTTGGAAAGTATTAGTCATATGCTTAGCAGCAAATTTCAGCTACATACCTGTATGTCTGTACCCGCCAATAGTTGCTCGACTGAAGGAATAATCTCGGCCTGGCAAAATAGATTAGATATGAAGCATTCAGCAACATATCACAATGCCTATATAAAGTCTAGCAAGGTATGGCTATTGATAAATGATAAGTATGGTACCTTTGGCTCATTATATATGGTATGAAGTGAATCCACAAGAGGATGATGGAACAATGTTAAGATGCGGTCCTCACTAAATGCAGCAAGAGGAACCTTGTTCTCAAGAGAGTAAAGACATGCCTGTAAATTGAAGAATAATCAGAATCAGGTCTCATATTGACAAGTAAATTTAATATCATGTACTGGTGTCTGCATGAGAGATTATGGAGCGTAGTACACAAATATTAATACCTAAGGACCCCTGGACTTGGCACTGTTTACTCAGTGTACACTTAACTTATTTCGGTCCTATTAACCCACTATACTATGCTAAATATAGCCTTCAGAAGAATGAAGTTACTTTCCATCTATACAAAAACAATGAGAAAACGAAATTCTCAAGTAAAACTCCTCTTTAGATATATTTATTCTGACCTTATAGACCCATCTGCCATCATAATTTTTATTATTAAAGTGAATACAGTTCACAAAATCAGCACAAAGAAAATGCTCAACTTCATCATTTTTCTCGAGCCATACGAGGAGAAAACTTTGGAAGAAATCCACAGATATTTACAGTCAGATAGCTCACAACAACACAACTTCCTATATCCACTTATCTGATATCTCTGCCCGTAACCTAGCAGATAAAGTATATAAAGGATTTGAACTCCTTTAACTAACATAGTCCATTAATGTAGAATGATTAAACACAGCGGTGTGAAACCAGTGCTATTATATGAAAATGATGTTGGTTTTATATCCATGAGATGAATTTCATGGAGATGCAGATGTTAAGATGGATGTGCACACATATAATATCTGACAATGAAACTACCACATCCGATAAAAGATGCAAGTAACACAAATACAGGAGAAAATGAGAAGGTTGTCTAAATTGGATTGATCATGTCCAACGTAGACCCTCAAATGCATTAGTCCATAGGGTTGATGGTATGTTAGTTCAAAGTGTTAAAATTACAAGATGAAATTGTAGCAAATTCTGCGAACTCAGTAAAAAAACAAAAAGCAATACACAGAAATCATGCGCAGACCAGATAGACTTAAAATTACATGGGAAAAAGTTGTGCTAAATCATCTACAATCTCCTAAAATTCATGCAAACTTAGTAAAGAATAAAAATCAATACACAGAAATCATATAATTAGGCATGACCAACTAGTTTGATTATGATAGTGTGTCTTTCTCTTCCATCAGGTCTCAAGGTTCTTCCGTAGCTCGCTGAATTGAGTGATCGACGGTCGGCATCTCGCCGGCAATAGATCGCCGGAAATAAATCACTAGAAACAGGGAGGTACAGAGGCGCGATCTCTCTCAGATCTGGCCATCTGTCATCTCCGGCACCGAATACACTGCCGGTCTCTCCGCTGTTTTTCTTCTCCGGCAAAGTCACTGGGAGATTTCCCAGTGAGTTTCTCTGCATTTCGCTGCTGAAGATATTGATCTGCTTGCATTCCGCACCGCTTCCACTCTATTCCGATCCGGCGTCGGCGAAGTTTTTCCGGTCAACAGCAACAGTTGATTTTTCGGTCAGATTACTCAGGTGATATCCTCCCTTTTCTCCTGTCTTTCTTTTTTAAATCCTCTTCTGGTCAGTTTTCTCCTTTCTTTCTTGTCTAATTTCTTGTTCCAGCCATTTTGTTTCTCTCCTATTTTCTGCCATCTTGCTTGCTGGTTCCTTACTATAGCTACTGCCTATTGATATCTACTGATTACTGATTCTTGTCTGTTCAAGTTGCTAAGCTTTAATTCTTGCCTGTTCAAATTATTGATTCTTATCTGTTCAAATTATTGATTCTTGATTCCTGCTTAATATCTTGTGTTTACTGTCTTTGTTGAGATTTATAGGATCTAGGATCCATTCAAATTACTGACTATTGATCTTGCTTAATATTTTGTGCTTATTATTGTTTCTGGGATTTATAGGATTTTAAATTCTTTATCATTTATAGTTAGTTCTTAGTTACTAGCGTCGAGACCTCATGGTGGACTAAGGTCATGTTATCGGTCGGGGTCAGGGGTTAGGGGTAGGGATGGTAAGGGAGACTCGGGGTTATTCAAGTTAAGGGTTGGGTCGTGGAATATAGGATCGCTTATAGGGAAATCCATAGAGCTAGTGAAGTGTCTTAAGAGGAGACATATTAATATAGCATGTGTTCAGGAGACCAGGTGGGTAGGTACCAAGGCTCGGGATGTGGATAGGTTTAAGTTGTGGTACTCAGGTGGTTCTAAGGATAGAAATGGTGTGGGTATCTTAGTAGACGAGGATCTGAGAGAGTATGTGGTTGAGGCTAGGAGGGTTAATGATAGGATGATGTTTATCAAACTCGTGGTTGGTAGACATGTGGCGAACGTAGTTAGTGCTTATGCGCCCCAAGTAGGCCTAGATGAGGAAGTAAAAAAGCTCTTCTGGGAGGATATGGATGAGGTTGTGCGAGGCATATCGGAGACAGAGAAACTTTTCATTGGGGGTGACTTTAATGGGCATATCGGGGCAACTACTGGTGGGTTTGAAGGTGTTCATGGAGGCTT
>JAABOM020000103.1:15395302-15407704 GCA_011800125.2 Solanum clarkiae
CTCCTCCATTCCTCAGGCATCTTGGCAGTCTCCCTAATAGCATTGAACAGTCTAGTCAACCACTCTATGCCATCCTTTGCCAAGTTCTTCCAAAAGTCCACCGGAATCTCATCGGGTCCGATCGCCCTCCCCCTCTTCATCCTACTCATAGCCAATTTTACCTCCTCCACTTCGAACGGATTGCCATCGCCAAGAGCGCGATGGTCTTCGAAGTGTGCCAACTTATTCCATATAACTGATTTCTCCAAACTTTAGTTCTCTCCAGTGTAGTCAAGAACGCGATTAAGTCATGAAGTGAGACTAAATGTTGAGTGCTTCACCTGGATTTATGTACGCTTTAATGTCGTTATCAAGGTTCTAAGGAAAACGTTTCCTTGCCAATGAGCCTCTTCTGAAAAAGCGACACTAAACAACTGATATTTCACTCTATCATAATTATTTTCAATTTCTTTGGTCATATATTCTTCGTTCATGTTCATAATTATTAGTCTTGGACTAAACATATATATTTGTATCTTTTTCTCCCTTTGCATCTTTTTTCATTAAAGCTCACGCTTCATATTTGTGCTTTACGCTTAAAACCCCAAAAGACCTTAGAGCTTTTTCGCGCTTTTCGCCTTTGATATCATTGGTTCTCTCAGCAACGGTTTCATCCAAACAAGCTCACAAGTTGCTACAACCATTGCTCGGTGTTCTTCTGTACTAGATTGAGCAACAACACTTTGTTTCTTACTATTCCACCACACCAAATTACATCCTTCTAAAACACAATATCTGGATATGGAACATCTATCAAAGGGCAATCCTGCCCAATTAGCGTTTATCTGATGATATGCTCATCACCTTGATCCACGAAGACTAGTCCTTCATCAAAAGCTAACTTTATATAACAGAGTACAAACAACTACATCCTAATGACTGTCACAAGGAAAAGTTATAAACTAACTTACAACACAGAGAAACAGAGATGTCAAGTCTAGTCACGATGAGATTCAACTTTCCAACCAGCCATCTATAGCTTTCAGGATTGCTGAGTAGCTCCTTTTGTCCTAGGAGTTCAACATTCAGATCTATAAGAGTGTCAATGAGTTTACATACCATCATTTTGGTCTCAAGAATGTCTAAGGGATACTAGCGTTGAGAAATAACAATACCTGATCTAGACTGAGCAACCTCAATACCTAGAAAACACTTTAGCTTGGAAATAATGAAAGAGATGTTGCTTCAAATTATCGATACCATTTTGATCATTGTTGGTGATAACAATATCATCAACATAAACAACCAAGTAAATACACATAATTGGTGCAAAATGCCTATAAAACACAAAGTGATCAGTTCCACTACCAATCATGCCAAACTCTTAAATTACTGTGCTAAGCTTCCCAAACTAGCTCGAGGAGATTGTTTCAGACCATAAAGTGACCTACACAATCGATATGCAATCTGGTTGTTGAAAATTTGTTTGAACAAAAAGAATAACTATATGGTCAGCCTCAAAATGGAAAGGCAACCTTGTTGGAAAAAAATGTCAAAAAACCAACTAGAAAAGCCCGTACAAGTCGGCTCATTGAGGCGCGTGGTCGCACAAATTTGAGGCTTTTGTTTGTGTGTGAAGAACCAGATACACCCAAAGGTTTGCTCGCCTGAGCATTTTGCACCTTGAGGTGGTGTCAAATTTCGCACAACACTTACAAAACTCTTTAAAAAAGGAAAAAGGTCAATCAATCGTTGACTATCACCAGAAAAGTCTGCACAGTGATCCTGTCAATAAAATAATGTACGATATTTTTTCCTCATAATTGCTCTAATACCATGTAAAACAAATATGAGAGAAAAATATTTTTTTTTTGAAACTAGCAACATCTATGAGAGAAAAATACTATTGATTGTGTATTTATGTTATTACACAGAGAATCCTATTTATAGACAACTATAATATAATCCTTTACCAAGTAGGACTTATATATTATTCTTGTTCCTATTTTAATAGGATTGTATACATCTATTCCTATTCTAACAGAAAGCAAATAGAGTGGCTTATGACCATAAACAACCTTTGAAGGGTGTGGTTTGCAACACTAACTGAAAAGATATGCTATTACAAAATTCTGCCCATGGAACCCAAGCAATCCACTTTCGAGGATAATCACCAACAAAGCAACTAGGATACATTTTCATAATATGGTTAACGACATCTATCTGCCCATCTGTTTATGGGTGGTAAGCAGATACAACAATATACCCAATGAATTCCCACAAAACAGTAGGATCTGGAGAGCATAGAGTATACACAGACCTTATCACTACTTCAAAGACATAGAGAGATTGTTTCCAAAAGATTTTTGGCTTAAATATATCTACCCCAAGTAAAAGAAGAAAACAATAGATATAGAATAACAGCTAAAATGAAGAGCAATGTCAATTCTACAAAGAAAAACAACAAAAGTAGCAGAATAATCGAAGAACAGCAACAACACAACTATAATAGGACGACTAATCCTATGAAAAAACTAAAAATCATTACAAGACAAGGCAACATTCAACCCCCCCCCCCCAAATCTTCTATCTTAATATGCGACCTCCACTTTTTCCATCTAAGGCCATGTCCTCAGTTATATGAAGTTGTGTCATATCCTATCTAATCACCTATCTCCAATACTTTTTCGATCCAACCCTATCCCTCCGCATAACCCTTAAATCCAACCACTCGCACTTCTTACCTAGGTCATTGACACACCTCCTATACACATGCCCAAACTATCTCAGTCTCGCTTCCCTCATCTTGTCTGCCAAGGAGGCCACTCCAACCTTCTCGTGAATAACCTCATTCCTAATCTTGTGACTCCTAGTATGTCCACACATTCATCTCAACATCCTCATCTCCGCAACATGCATCTTCTAAACATGTGAGTCTTTTACTAGCCTCAACCCCATATAACAAAGACGGTTTAACCACCACTCTGTAGAATTTATCTTTAAGTTTAGGTAGTACCTGCTTATCACACTATACTTCAGAGGCAAACCTCCATTTCATCCATACTGCACTAACGCGACATATGACATCATTGTCGATGTCCCCACTACTTCGAATGACGGACCCTAAGATATTTAAAGTTCTCTTTCTTGGGAATAGGTTGAGTGGCAAGCCTCACTTTCATGTCTGCATCATCCATCACAACACTGAATTTGCACTCTAAGTAATATGTTTTGGCCTTGCTCAATTTGAACCCTTCAAACTCCAGAGTTTGTCTACAAAAATCCAACCTATTATTAACTGTCCCATATCTCATGAATCGGTACTATGTCATCTGCAAAATAGCATACACCATGGAATCTCCTCCTGGATAGACCGTGTCTGTTCATCCATCACCAAGTCAAAGAGAAAAGGGTTCAGGAAAGATCCTTGATGTAGTTTCATCTCAATAGGAAAATGCTCCAAGTCTCCTCCCACTGCTCTAACCCAAGTATGCAGATGAGAATTATTATTTAGCATCATTAAAGCGAAAAAGTTCCTCCCCAAAAGTACTAGTAAAAGCCACATCTTTATAACAAGTAATAATTTCTATGATCCCATGTAAGTGAACAATTTGCTCGAAAAATATTTGAGCCACATGAGCAGCCATGTATGGATGAGCCAATGGTATGGAAAGAGCATATTTCAAAAACCGATTGGCTACTACAAACAAGACCGACTTCCCCCAAGACTTACGTAAGCCATCAATAAAATCCATTTAGGTGTCTAGCCAAATCTGAGATGGCATTGAGAGTAAGAGTAACAACCTTATGAGACTTAAATATTTTGATTTATTGCATTGACACACAAGGCGAGTGCAACATATGTGGATATGTCCATTTTCAAACCTTATTAATAAAAATTCCCATGAATCAGTGCAAGGTTTTATGTATACCTTCATGCGCACTATCATGATAAGTGGATACTACAGTACTATAGAAGGAGAATTCTATAAAACGTAGATGCGACCTTTAAACAAAACCAACCTATCCTAACCTTGCAAATCCAAACCCATATCTCCTGCTTGAAATCTTCCAAAATTCCACAAAGATCTCATTTGGCTCGGCCACTCTCCTCATCTTGCGAATAGCCTTCTTGACATCCTAAAACTTAATACTCCCACAATAGCCAAATATTGACAATTCTTAGAGTGCACTAACTCACTTAGCACAATATTCTTGTCCCATCTTCAATCAAGAGTTTGTGGAAGTATGTCTGCCATCTCCGTCTAATATGTCTCCTCCACCAATGCCTTGTATTCCTCATCTTTGATGACTTCACTTGTTATAAATCTCGGCTCATCCTCTCTCTAGCCTTGGCTAGTCTATGCAACTTTTTATTCCCGTTTTCATCTAGTATTTCTTCGTACAAGCATTCAAAAGTTGTTGTTTAGCCATTGTAACCACTAACTTTGCTTCCTTATTCGCGGCTTTATACTCTACTTATATGTCCTCTTTTCCTCATTCATTCCACCACCAATCCCCACGCTGTCCACCGGTGTTACCCTTTAAGACCTTTTTAGCTACGTCTCTAATCCTAATGCAATTCGCTATCCTATTTTGTCTTTTTTATTTAAAAGTAAGAGAAAAAACAAATTGACACATGAAACATGACTTACATCCTTCCATTTGAATTCGTTCCTAGTAGATCACAATAGCGCAATTTTTTTTTAACCAAGAGAATAATGATATATAAGTAGTGGACAAAAGTATATGTTGTTGTTCACAAGATATACAATCCTGATCTGAAACAGCAAGAAGAATAAGCCTGTAAACCAATGAAAGGGAACTAAGATGGCCACAAGCAAAGGAAAATTACCTCTCTGCATACAATTGGATCCAAGATTCTTCGAGAAATTTCCCGGCCTTGTCTGCCATAAACGAGCAATCCCTGACATTAAGTGTATGATTTAAGAAACATAAGAAACTTCTAGCCAGGGGAAAAATTAGAAAAATGAAAGCTATTAAATTTTGTATCAAATGAAATCATTACTCCTAGCCCAAACTAATGACCAACTTCCTATTTGGATGTTTCAAAATGTGTCCTTTTTCCTGAGACCTTTTCTGTTTTAAGACTGGTTTCTTTTCTTGAAAAGGGTACCTTTTCTCTCTACTTTTCAGAACTTACTCAATATTTTGTAACCCAAAAACTTAAACGGGGACAACTTTTAACTTTAAAATGTGAACATTCTTCAAAGGAATAGAATTCATCTACATTCTCAACCACCACATGTTTAGATATAACAAAGTCCAGGTCTAATTAATACACTTACCTAATTAAACTAGGATTATTTGTTTACTTCATACTTGTTTATTTCATTTTTGTCTAACAGAAAACAACAGGACATAAGAATGTCCTTAGGATATTCAACAATATAAAGATGTCTGAACTCCAACAAGCTTTTCTAAAGAGAATTCGTTCACCAGATCTCCCTGCTTAGTTATCCTTCTAATTCTCCACCTTAGGCAATTCCTTTTCTTTGATAAACCTTTCAACCTCCATGTGTTTCCCACTCCATTCCTTTTGGGCGTTCATCACTTCATCCTCCTTTCTCACTCTCTCTTTCACCCGGTCTAAGAATAATCATTCATATTGTTTCAGAAATTTCAGTATTTTCAAGAGAAATGAAAGATTACTTAAATCAATTTCATAAACTTCTTATAAAGGAAATCACAAAATCATTAATTCCCATTCAACTCTCCCCAATTACACTCACAACACTAACAGACTATTTTGATGTTAACATGCCATGATATAGCTGCTGAAATAAACTGAATAAATCAGCCTGTAGAAAAGAATTTCTCAAGCAGTTGTTCCTAAGCATACGTTTGTCTTAAATAGCATCACCAGATATGGTTCACAAATGGGCTGCTTCCTCTATCCCTTATTGCTTCAGTTTCCCTTTCTGAATTCCCAAAATCGTTACATTTGTTCCTGAACTACCCTTCAAAATACAAGCTTTTTGCCAACACATGAAGAACATTCACTTACTTTTTGTTTCTCGGGTCGTTAAGGAAAAACTTTACTTCTCTTGTTACTCCCTCCATTTCAAAAAAGAATGGCCTACTTTCCTTTTTAGTTTGTTTTAAAAAGAATGATACCTTTCCTTTTTTGGCAACACTTTAGTTACAGCTTTCCACGTGGCATGTTTAAGGCCACAAGATTAAAGGATAATTCGTACATTTGATATAACTTTAATCTAGGACCACAAGATTGAAAAGTCTTTTTTATTTTCTTGAACTCTGTGTCATCAAACTAGACCATTCCTTTTTAAAAAGGACGGAGTGTTATTTTGGACAACATATGAAAACCTTTATTTTGGAGAACATGTAAAAACCATCTATTTCACTTAGATTGTGTGAAAATCAAATGTGAACAGAAGAAAATCAAATGTGACAGATACAAGATGGAAGGATTAAGGATCACTGCAATCAACAAAAATCACTAATTTTGGGAGTAAGTATAAGACGTTATGATTATCTCAAATGAATCTCTATGTAATTTTGTAAGTGAATCTTGATTACCCATATCCAATTGTACAGATTGAATGGCTCAAAAGATTATATAAAAGGTGCTATTGACTAGGGATTGAAATGGAATAAGTCTAAACCTGCACGAATACTCCTGGAGAAACCTCTGAAACAATGCCGTCTTTTCCAGCTAAACCTACACGCTTGAGCAAAGTAATGACAGCAGGGCGAGTCTGTTCGCCAGCACAAATTTCAAAGCTTATAACAGTTGAACAGAAGCAGTAGAAAAACATAGTATATGGCATCAAGAGAATCAGAGAACTTCTGCAGGATATGGGAAAAGAAAATAGAGTGTCCTCACTTTTCCAGTAGCTATGACTACTTTTACACCCCTAGAAACGGCCTCTTTTAGAGCTTCAGCAGTTGCTGAACTGATCTGACTTTTGCTGTTGAGCAGGGTACCTTTCATAAAATAGAAAGAAAACAAGATAATAAAAAGTTAAAACAGATTAAATGAATCAATTCTAAGAATCATACATTTTTCCTTACCATCCATATCACAGAAGATGTAGCTAAACTTTGGTCTGTAAAATCGAAGACTCCCTTCTTTCTTCCTGTCTTTACACAGTTGACATGTAAATTTAACTCTTCAATCCCCATTAATCAGGAACGTAAACTTACCAAAATAACAACATAACTAGAAGATAGTAATTTAACAAACAGGCCACAATCTTTTAGTTTTTATTAGGTACATTACCGATGTTCACCAAAGGAGGACTTCCAGCAGCCTCAGCATCATATGCACTCTGAATTAATCCTTTTCCCTTCCACCCAAGATTTTTTAGAAGAAGCTCCTCTTCTTTCTCCATTTCAGCTTCAGCTTCATCACTAATCTCATGATCAAATCCCACGAGATGCAGCAAACCATGAACCTGCAGGGTTAGACAAACAATGATTGTCTAATTTGTAAGACAACATCAAATTTTAGTACAGTTGGTTCAAATCACTGTCGTCCTTCCTACTTCAGGACAATGACAATCCAAATGGCTTTAAATATATAACCATATGACTACATGAAAGCAACTCCATAACAAACGAACAAACAAAATAAAGGAGTGAAAGAGGCCATGCATGTCCATATTTAATGAGCACTAATGGATGGACTGCCTAGTATGAAAATTGCCAAGGGTACTTGTCGTGGAAGATGTATTGACATCCAAGTTTGAGGATCAGCCTTTATTTCAGCGGCAATATTCAAGGATGAATACAGATTGCACCATAAATTAGGCGCAGGAATGAGTCATCAACCGTGAGACAACTTGGATTTAACAGCAGCATACAGAGAATGCTCAGAAGTATGTGAAACCTACCAGTAAGATGCGTATCTCGTCCAGTAAACTATGTCCCCTTTCCTCTGCTTGCCTTGCTGCTGTTTCCACCGAAATCACGATGTCTCCCAACATTAACTGTTGAACACAGACCTAGTCAGCTTTTGTTATATGAGGTGTGACATGCAAATAATGAAGCATTTTCTTACAATTGGAAGCTCAAGTTCAGGTATATGTTGAGACATTGAAAGCACATCAGTCGGACTATCCTCATCTCTCCAATCCTTATTAAGTTCACGGATGAACTCATCGTTGCAAAGCAATACTGATAATTCAACACTTTCAAAGCAACCAACATCATTAATTACTCTATCCCTCGTTTGATACTCTGAATCTCTCAAATTATCAAATGCAGATTTCATAGCCATTGGAACATTAAGACGAAGCATTTCAGCAATATTCTGCAAAGCCAGAATTGTGAATGAATAAAATGAAACCAAATGAACTTACAAATTAGAGTTGCGGCAAAGTATTGCCTAAAACTTTCTTGATGGGAACTTTTATTTGGAAAGTTTCAGCTAGCTCGAAAAGGAGGTCTGGAGGTGATTTATTGTATTTAAAATGCATATATGTTCCTGCCTTTTTCTTCTGATTTTGGCATTTTTGATACAACACATCTTGCAACATCATTAGGTATTATCCACGAAGGACTTATTTCTTAGTCGTATCTCTTCCCTGGCTGGTGAAACTCATTTTTTGACCATATTCACTTTGCTGTAGTTTGGAAGTGAAATCATGGGAATTTTATAATTCAGTTAGCAAAGCCTACATGTTCTCAAGTTGAGTCCTTTACATTCTAAACAGTCAACTAGAAATTCTTCCCAGAGAAAAAATGACTCAGACATTGTTCAGACTTCAGAGAAAAGAAGTTCAAATATTGTTGACGGACATAATTCTCAATTTATTTCCCTCGTCAGCACTCCAGTTCACAAACTTTGTGATAATGCCCAAAATGTGCATACATTTGAATTTTTGTTTTTTTGGGGCCTCCCCCGTTGTCCCATGCCCACTTCGGCAGGCCCAACTAATTGTTTGGATGGTAGTTTTCCGTGGTATGATATGGTATGGTTAACAAGAGAACCATGTTTGTTTTGATTGTTTCTTTAATTACATAGTATGGTTTGATTTAGTTTCATGGTTTTGTAACAATGAAAATCCTCACTTTTTGAAACCACCAATTTGATGGTATCCCATCGTTTATTTATTTCTTTTTTTCAATTATACTCTTGCTTAATTTTAATAATTCTAATTTACCCTTATTCTATATTAAACTTTACCCTAATGTATCTACTACTTTCACGACCATATTACTTATTCTCCTCATCAACTTTTGAAACTTCTCTTCCGCCTCCAATCTTCTCTCTCGCATTTCAGTCTATCTTTTTAAAAATTCTTACTTTTTTATTTCTCGCTTTTCACATAAATTTACTTTATCTTTGGGCTATAAGTTTAATTTACATAAATTAATATTTATAATAATTAGAGCATTTTCATAATTTATCAATTACGATATAATACCATGCAGTCAAATCAAACTAACAAACTCATCATTAAAGCAAATTATACCATCTATCCAAATAGTGAATTGTGCAGTACAGTACCATTCCATACCATGCAGTACGACTATAAACAACAACATAACCCCATAGAATCCCACAAGTGGTGCCTGGGAGGATAGAATACACGCATACCGAGCTAGAGGTAAAGAGCATGCAGTACTACTATACATTATGAAATCATGGGAGTAAATTATGAAATCGTGGGAAACCACAGGTAAAGCAGTCCCACGGCAACACAACTCATGTTGGTCTTTCGTTTAAGTTGCATATGCTATTTCTGTGCCATTTGGCCTTGGAAATGGAAATGGCCAAAAAAAAGTACCACAAAACAAAATATTACCACAATTTCAAGATCATCGGGCAATTGCTCTTCAATGCAAATCTTTACACTAAGTTCCAACTCTTTCTCTTTCTTCTTCAACGGCCGTATACGAGACTTCCTATACCCTCTCTGAGAAGCGAACACTTTGCCACACCATCCGGCAACATTCCATCTCCTGTCCTCTTTGCAATTCAAGCCATAATGAAACTTCCGACCAATAATTAACGAGGATTTCCCCAAAGAAATTTGAGCCACCATAGACGACAGAGGAAGAAAGAAACGCGAGTTCGTGGACACAGTCATGGCGGTGGGATGAAAAGCGCGAGGAAGAACACGCGCCGCCATGGCGAGTGGTGGAGGAGGAGTCCGGCTAAGAAGAGAAAGCATCCAGGTACTCGTTTGAGTGGTTATTACCGGAGCGAGAGCGACCCGTCGGCGCCGGACGGAGAGAGACGGCAGCGCGGTAAGGACCTCGGCCTTATTTTAAGGCCCTTATATAACTTGGTACTCCATAAATTTCGAGAAAGAAATACATATTTTTGAATGACTAAAAAGAAAAATCAGTCTATAAATTGAAAAGAGAGTTTCAAATAAATACATAAATAAGAAAGAAATGTGTATCTGTTTCAAGTTTTGCTTTTAGGTTTGTTTATAAAATTTGCATGAAATTTTATTTTTACTTTCAACAAATCATAATTTTAAAATTTTATAATAATATATTTAATAAAACTTCAATTTCAAATCTATACGACAACAAAATATCCAGTGGAATCCTACAAATGAAATCTGAAGAGAGTACGCAGATCTTATCACTAGATCATAGACGTAGAGAGGTTATTTCCTGAAAACTCTCGTCTCAAAAATACATAAGCAGAATTATATGATTTTAAATTATTATGTACTATGTTTAAAATGAATCCAGCTTCTCTCCATTTCATCAAGTACACATTTAAATGAGAGTGATGTGTTCTATTTAATTTTATTTAAAAAAAATTATATTATATAAATAAATCGAAATTCAAAAGTAGAATATCCTCTATTTTTTATTTTTGACTTTTGGCTTACAAATTACTTTCTCCATTCCTTTTTAATTGTCATGTTGCGCTTTTTAGAAGTTAATTTAACTTTCAAATTTAAATTAGATTTAATTATTTTGATATTTTAAAATAAAAATTTAGATATTTAAAAACTATATGAAAAGTATTATTGATTGAACCTTTTCATTTTAATATGATAAAAAATATATCTTAAAATATTAGTAAAAAATTATATAGTTTGACTCTAAAAGAAAAAATTGAATAATAACTTAAAAAGGATGGAAAGAGTACTTTTTATAAAATCTTATTCGAATGGGCACTTAGAGGTCATTTGTTAGCGTCTATTAAGAAAAGTAACACATGCATTATCGTAATGTATTATTAGTACCTTATTTGATACACTTGTTCAACCTATGTACAACTAATGCTTATCTTAATTATACACTTTATTGTGTATATATTACTAATATCATGGATTTGTAGATATTAGTAATGCAATGGTTTAAATATATGCATAAGTATGATTAAATAGCCAATTGCTCCTCAAAATCTGTTCTCCGTCTTTCACCATAAATATGGAAGGTATCGTTATTAATAAATTCTTTAGACAATGCATGTTATTTTTAAGGCTAAATACACAAACATGACCCTGAACTTGGCATAACTTTTTAAATTGGAACTCAAACTTTGATAGTGCACAAATATGACCCTCAACTTGGCATTTCCTGAACAAGTAGGCACTAGCTGTTTGCTGACGTGGCGCGTGAGCCACAACCGCGATGACGTGTTTTTTTACAACCAATACTGACATGCCAAGTGTGCCCACGTAAGCAAATTTTGTACACATCATTCCCATTATTTTACATGTATTATAATTAAAAAAAAGGCAAAAAGAAATTAAAAAAAACCCAGAACGTTCTGAGTTCTATGTTCCCATTTTCTCATTTACAGTTCATTTGAAGTTTCTTGCTCCTATCTGCTCCAATTTTCTCAGTTTATGCTTGAAGATTTTGTTAGTTGTGCTGTCAATTTTCTCAGTTCATCGCTCACCTTGAGAGATTAAAAGCATTTCTTGCCGCGAAAGATTTTCGATCCGCGAAAGATTGAACTTTCGATCTGTTCCGACCGAACCCTGCCGCGAAAGATTTCGATCTGTTCCGAACTTTCTCAGTTCATTGTTCACTTTGAAGTTTCGATCTGTTCCGATTTGTTATGATCTATTCCGATCTCTTTCGGCCGCGATTTAGAAGTTTCGATCTGTTCCGACTACCGCAGGTATACCCCTTTTTCCAGTTCTCGCGGGTGAAATCCAGTTTTGTTAGATTTTGTCATTTTTGAAGTTTAATTTTTTGTACATTAAGTTTGTTGTTCATATATGTTAAGTTTGTTGTTTTGCATATTCAGTTTTGTCAGTTTTGCACATTTTTGAAGTTTATTGTTGTAATCTCAATTTTCTTCTACAAATATGGGTCATATTATAGTTATTTACCACCATGGTGGTCGCTTCTACAAAGGTATGTATGTTTCGAAGTCTGAAAATTGTGTCTTCTCCATAGACAAGGATCACTTCTCTTTGACGGAATTGAAATCGTATGCAAAAGATATTGGGT
>JAABOM020000103.1:15412580-15423825 GCA_011800125.2 Solanum clarkiae
CAGCAGGAAAAGAACTGGAAAGTCGAAGCGAAATGGCTCTGGCTAGATGGTGGTGATATTGATTTGATGTGATTATTGTATGTATGGATAATGTTGATTCTTGAATACTTTCATGCCTATCAGATATGTGTTACATGTTAAAATGAAAAGTCGAAAGAAAATAGTGCTGACTAGAAAAGAAAAAAAATGACAAGTTAAGGGAAATGATTTAGGCTAGGAAAGGAAAAGGAAAAAAAAAAAGAAATGAAAAACGTCGAAGGAAAATGGTTCTGGCTAAGATATGAAAATGAATGTTAAAGGAAAATGGTTTTGGCGGATACATGATCCATGTATGGCCCTCACGGGTTTCAGTCTTATTATATCAGCGGATGCGTATCGTAGGGCAGATGTGCATCATGGTTACTTGACATTTACATTGCATTGCTTGAATTTCATAACATTATATTATTCCTTACTTGAAAGTTGATATATGTACTAAGTGTGATATATTGAATGACTCGAATCTTGTACGTTGTTGAGATTGAACTATTGAAAAGTTGTGACATATGACGAATGACTTAAGCCTTGTATATTGTGAAGATTGGACTATTGAGATACTGTGATATGAGATTGTACTAAATGCTTATATTATCTATATTGTATATGCTGGCCTTTCCTACATGCATATTTTGTAGTCTGGAGGTATGCAGTTAGGATGGAAAGAATGCTAGTTCTTTATTCTTTCCCTGTGATTAGGTCTACTTGATGGGTACCTCGGCTCTCTCCCTTGTTTTTCTACACATGTGTGTAAGGTATGAGCCCGAATCTTGCTAACGTTTTTCCTCTCATTTTGGACCGAGCTATTGACAATTGAGAGGTGATTACTTGTTGTTCCAGCATACCCTCAAGACTGTCAGATATTTTTATTAGTTTTGTTTTATTTGAGAGACAAAGACTATTACGACTTGTATCATTTCTTCTTATTCTGATATATTAGAGACTTGTACCTTGTGACAATCAGTTTTGGGATGATTTAGTTGGATTTATGTCGTATAGCCTTGTGATTATTATGTTATATTGTTTTAGCTTCTGCATTATCTTATTTTATATTGTGATCTGTCTAGGCTAACTTGTATCAGTGGATGAAGATAAATGATATCACCCTTGAAATCAGATCATGATAAATTACCATTACGTCTAGAGAACAATCTTGGATTATAACAACGACCACAACAAAAAGGGTGGGAATAACAAAGGCAACTTTAATAAAAGTGGAGATGGGGAGGGGGAGGGGGAGGGGGAGGGGGAGGGGAGAGGAGCATAAAGCCTTCATGCAAATACTAAAATTTAGTGTTGGTAGTATTAATCGTAACACAATCACCCTTAAATTATTGTTGAAGTTATTTTGTCCCTCTTAATTATGTTTCCCTAAACGAAGTGGTTTAGGAAGATGAGAAAACAAATGTAATTAATTGATCAATTTGACTTACCATTCCAAAAATACCTCTTTTTGCTCGGGGCGCAAACCCCCACCCCTCGGAAAACTCCAGAAACCACTTTCATTGACCCCTTTCCATCTTCCACACTTCCTTCTACCCTTTTCTTTCTCCCCAGATCTCTCCCTCCCTCCCTCTCCCTCTCTCTCTCTCCCTCCCACTTAGCTAAATTCAAATTTAGATTTGTTCTTTTTCAGTCGAATCAGATATGGAATTCCCCACTTTTCTCCACTCAATTTCTCTTTTAGCCACTTTCTTGGCGTGATCTGTAAAGTTTTTTCTTTGTTTCGTAATTCTTTCATTTTCGGGGCAATTGATGGTGGGTTCCGAGAGCTTAACGCCACCGCCGGCGGCAACAGAGGCCGAGCCACCGCTGAAGAAGTATGGTGTCACGAAGCCTTTGTCTCTTGCTGGGCCCACCGAGGCAGATCTTCAAAGAAATGCAGCATTAGAAAAGGTGGAAACTTTTTTATTTTTTTTCTAGGTTCTGAACTCAATTTTGCCTATGAATTTGTATTTTTTGGTTGCTGTTGTAGTTTTTGAAGGAATCAGACTTGTATGAGAGCGAGGAAGAGACAGCAAGGAGAGAAGAGGTGCTGCATCAGATTGATCAGGTAAGTTTTGAAGCTTAGCAATATTAGCTTTAATCAGTTGTAGTTGTTTTGCTTTAGTTTTACATTAATTTTAATTGTACAAGCTTTAGGTTTTTCATAAGTTGTTAATGTGTGTTGGTTCGCAGCTTTATGTTGCATTATAAATTCAGTGTCTGAGTTATATTGGGAATTGGGCAAACGAAAATATTTAACTATCTAAAACATTTTGGGTTGGGTTGTTGATTATTAGCCTTCATTTACAGCTTTTGTCTTAGGCGGAGTTGAATAAGTAAAGACTTTCTTGTTGCGCCCTGCAATTAACAACTTTATCTTGATGGTATTGGTGATAATCATGATGATGTTCATATTTGTTGGTCATTCTTCATCCTAAAGGCTATGTTAGAATTAGATCACTGGGCTTTATTGCGTTTCGGGTTATTGATATGTTAGCACTTTAGTTAGTAGGAAGAAGTATTGAATGTTTTAGGGCTTAATAGGAAGAAATAACGAAGGAAGCACAGGTAAGAAAATTGAATCCTTAGGCAGAACATTTAGAGGGTTAGGGGTTGGCATTGAATTCAACTTATAATGTTGTTTGTACATTAGATGGTGCTGGCAGAATACAACAAAAGGAAAACAGGAATGCTGAAAGACTATAGCTTTTGTCAAGAAGTCAAAGAACAAAATTCTTTTATGTTCAAATTTATTTGATGTTGTATCATAGGATTTGTGTGAGAAGGAAATAGAAGAAAGGAAAAGAAAATCTTATTAGTAATTTAAAGGACTTTATCAAGTGATTTTCTGATAAAAAGGGCAAACCTGGTGCACTCCTGCTATGAGCAGGTTTTTGGGAAGGGCCCGACCACAAGGGTCTAGTGTAGGCAACCATACCTTCCATTTCTGCATAAACTTGTTTACAAGGCTTGAACCCGTGACCTCCTAGTCACATGGTAGTAACTTTACCAGTTACTCCAAGGTTCCCCTCTGATAAAAGATGAACCTTTTTGTAAGTGTTATTGATAATACATAGGCCTATGATATTGTCCAACACATGACAATTTTAACTTGAGAACCTAACTCTTTAATGTTTCGTTCTACCATTTTAGCGGTAGTACTTTACTTTCTTATATGTTCAAAAGGGGTGGGGGGTGGGGTAAGTAGTTTGTGTATTTAAAAAAATTACAGAAATAAATAGTTGCCTAAGAATTTGCCGTAGTAGCTGAAAAATTTTTGTATTCGGAATATTGCGTGGAACTTTAATATATTTTCCCACCAGAACTTATGTGGTTATCTGGATAGGAAGAAACATGAGAATTTTTGAAGAGTTAGAGATGAATTTTGTTTAGTTGATGATTGCCTCCTGTCACTTATTTTCTTTTGGCGTACCCATGAAGTTCCTTGGTGTATAGATGATTGGGTGGGTGTCTTTTGTAGAAAATCATGTGTTCTGCGGGTGCATTTTTCTACTTTTCTGGTATACTACTTGTATGTGGGTGTGTTTGACCCAAACATTAATGAAACATATTTACTTTATAAAAGAAAAAGGTGGCATTATCAATGTTCTTATTGGAAAAGACGCCTGGTGTTGCAAAAATGGTTATTACAAGTCTGATGCGTCAGTGGACGATCACTCAATAGAGGAAAATGCTGCTGGAATGATTGTGGGAAAGAGTTGTGTGCCACGTTGGAAATAAGAAGTGGTTCTGCTATTTACCAGAGGGAGAAAGTCTTGTGCTACCCCCCGCTAAATCAAAAACAAAATAGAGATTTCCAGGCAGTGGTTTTTATTCGAAGCATGAGCTGCTAATTTCTTTTCCCTTTTGAATTGAGTCTAACCCTATGAACCTGATGCATATGAGTCTTTTTGTTTGTTAGAAGACATACATAATACATAAGTAAAAGAATTCATGACATAGGACATAGTGACTTTCTTGTATTGTGAATAGTTAAGTTGTGGCTTGCGACCTCAGTCTGAAGAGTGCTTCCTCGCCGCTGGTCAGGAACTGAAGATTTGATGGGAAGGACATGAAGTGTCGTATTTTTTTTTGATATGACCTTTCTATGATTTTTAAATATACAATGACATTACTCTCACAAGTGGCGTTTGGGAAGGGTAAGATGTATGCAATTCTTATCCCTATGAGGTAGAAAAGAAATGTTGCTTCCTGTAGACCTTTGTCCTAAAGGAAGTGCAATCAGAGCAGAACAGAAAGGAAATAATGACTGCAAAAGTAGCAAGATAAACAAAGCGAAAAGTAACAGGGTAGTAGTTAAAAAAGAATAAAATGTTTGCAGTACTTTGTTCATTTTTACTTGTCCACTTTGGACTTGCATGCTCCTTGAGAAACAACGATTGAAATAAGGATCTTACCATAATGCCATAGTAATTAATGTTTGGTATTAGGTCTTGAAAAATAAGTTGGGGATTAAGTAATTAATGTTGAGGGTAAAACATAGAAAAAATTAATATATTGAAGTGACAAGTAAAAGCAAAACCTATTTTTGGAATATTGGATAAGTAAAAGTGAATGTTGGAACACTAGATAAGATTACTAATGAAGGAAAAGATGAAACGAGGAGATTAGCCCTTTGCCTCTCCAACATAAAAGTACAACAACACTCAACTATCTACTAAGTTGAAGGTGTGCCATATCTAGCTATACTTTTTGGTATGTAATGATATGTTTATTGTTTAATTACCATCCCCAACCCCAACCCCAACCCCAACCCCAACCTCCCAAAATGCTTATAGTGTATCCTAAACTCTTTTTGGGTTACCATGTAAAGAGACCTCGATTCTCCTAAGTCTTTCATACGAAACTGGGTTCTTAATCTTCTCTTAAAGTCATTCTTTTCATTGATATTTTCAATAGGACCAAGACTATCTATTCATCTATTTAGCCCATACCTATGTTTGAACTCCTTAAGCAACATCGAGTTAAACCACCCTCTTCCGTAGTGTTTTCTTGCCCCCTATTTGCATGAAAATACAATATCGAAACTAAGTCATGTAAAGCAAAAGGCAATGCAAAACTATTAAAATAAAGAAAATATTGCTAAAATGGTGTATAGGCCGTTTGCTAGGAGGCATAAGCTACTTAACTCACTATTAAATACAAGCTGAGGAGTGTAAAGATGAGTTTGAAAAAAATAAGTGCTTTTAGATGTACAATTTACACAACACAATAATACCTTGTTTGGATGGTTGTTACCTGTTTATTGTATTGTATTGTATTGTTAGATTAAATGCAAATTTGATTGTTACTTATATTTTATTATATCATATGGTTAAATCCATCAATAGGTAACAATGAAAAGTCTTAATTTGTGTTCACCCTTCAGGGTGGCCTACTGGTTTGGGTTTGGGACTTCTATGTTGGAGGTCTCAGGTACGAAACCCCTTGCCAGCGAGAGCAAGGGATTTGTCTTCTAGGTCGAGCTCACCTCATTGGGCTTGTCTAGTGCGGATTTTCTCTCCTGTGTGGTTTGCGAGCTATTACATGGGAGTGGGGGTATACCTTGTGCGCACCTAAAAGGTAGCGACTATGGATTCCCCTTGTCATTAAAAAGAGTCTCAATTTGTGGGATCCTTATTCTTCAACAAGGCACTAGTGAGTTAGGACTTGCTACAAGACAACAAATGTTTATAATTTGACAGGATGGTTTACCTCTAGAAAATTATTTTCAAAATAAATAAAAGGAAGGAGCCTCGATTTACTGACAAGTCTAAGTATGCAGGGGAAAAATATTTACAGACAAGTCTGGGTGTAAATTTAGTTCAAACTATTTGATTGACATGTGTGGCCTAGATGCTTTTCAACACAAGCTTGATGAGCAGCAACACTATCATATTTTACTATTGTCTGTGTTGTGCATGGATGGTCTCTTCAAGTGATATTTATGGTTTTCTTTCTTTAGTGCATGTATGTGAATTATATATTTTTTATGCTTTTCTACTATGTACTACTTAGTTTTATTATGATAATAAAAATTATGATTGAATCTTTTTGTAGGTATGGGCATGGGAGCGTATGATCTCATTATGATTTTAAAAGTTGTAGGTCTGTCATTTGAATAGATGGGGCTTATCTTTGTGGCATGTAGATATGAAACTATTAGTTGCCATTGCATTTGATGCGAATAGAAATATCTTTCCACCCGCATTCGCTGGGAGGAAGAGCTTTGAATTTTGGTCATGGTTTCTGAGTTAGTACAGAAGCATGTTGTTGGCGAGCAAAGAGAAATTGGCCTTATTTTTGACCTCCATCAGGGAATCTTTCATTGTGTTCAATCTTTCGACTGGTTAAACCACAAATTGCATATCATAGGTTTTTGTTCGACACGTAAAATCTAATTTTAATTAAAAAATAAAATAGTGAACTCGAAGATCTAATGTGGTTGGCCTCTTGGAGCACCAGAAAAAGAAGTTCTTGGAATAGATGCAAAAATTGAATCATTGTCCTCTAAGCGCATATGTGGTTAACTAATCATCTTTGAAAAGACGACAATGTTCAAGGATGATGGTTGTAGATGGGAGGCTATGACAACAAACATAGTGTACATGCTATGAATAAGGCCAAATATACGTGGTTGCAAACAGTCGAAGGATTGAACACATTGTAAGATTCTTGAAGGTCAAATTTAAGGTAGTTCCTCTTTGCTCGCCAACAACATGCCTCCACAATCACTTCATAAATCATGACCAAGATTCAAAGCTCTCCCACACAACTATTAGCGTATACAAGTGGAAAAGTATTTTTGTTCACATCAATTGCAATGATAGTTAATATTTTCATATCATACATGCCATAAAGGTGAATATCATCTATTGAAATGATTAACCTACAATTTTTGAAATCATAATGGAATAATATGCTCCCACATGCCCATATGTACAAAAAATAGAATCAAGAATTTTTATTATCATAATAAAATTAAGTAGTACAAATACACACAGTATAAAATTCACATACCTGCACTAAAGATAGAAAATTACAAATATTATTTAAAGAAATTATCAATGCACATCATAGACAACAGTTAAAAGTATGATAGACAGCCGCTCCTCTAGCTTGTGTTGACATTGCATTTAAGTCACGCCTGTCAATCAAATAGTTTGAGCTAAATTTACGTTAGACTTTTTGGGTAATATTGTTCCTCCGCCCAACTAAAATAGGTACAACCTAACCCTGTGTTGCACCTCTACTTCCGTCGAATGATCAGTAATATCATCTAAATTATTAATATATGTAATTAATTTAGATACCTATATTTTGTTTTCCAGAAAATAATTTTTTTGGGGTAAACTATCATGTCAAATTCTAAAACCTTTGTTGTCTGGTAGCAAGTCCGAGCTCATTAGTGTCTTCTTGAAGAACGGGTCCCATTTAAGACCATGTTAAACATAATTTTCATGTCCTGTACTGTTATGGTCGTATCACCCGTTCTCATGTGAAAGGTATTTCTGGCTGCCATCTTTCAACTAATGCAGAAATTAGCCCATCTTTCAGGGCATACACTCTATCTCTATAACCCCTCTAAATCAACCTTAAATATATTTTAGATTTTGTTTGCTCTATGATAGTGTACTAGAGATAACATACTAGTGCTATCTCTTTTGTAACTACCTTGCATCTTCCTGATGCCATGAATGGAATCAATTACTTCATCAAAAAGAAATATATTTTTGGTCCTTAATATTCATATTTTCAAAAGTGAGAAAGATTCACAGCTCAATAACATAATTTTGAAATAAAAATGAAGTGAAAAACTGAAATTACCTTGTTGACACGGTGTAGTAGTTAAAAGTGATAAGAATGCTCAAAACATGAATTTTTTCTATAATTTTGAATGTATACAACAACAACAACAATAACAACAACATGCCCAGTGGAATCTCACAAGTGGGGTCTGGGGAGGGTAGAATGTACGCAGACCTTACTACTACCTCATAGAAGTAGAGGGAGGGACTGTTTCTATAATTTTGAACGTGTAAGTTCAAAAAATCAGATGAGGGATTATGTTAGAGTATCCGCCTCATCGGTCCTGCTTTGGCCAGTGCTTCACAAGGTGCAAGTGGGTCTGCGCTTCACGAGGCGTAACAAATTGTAGGCCTTGTCAGTCACATTCAAAATCTCGTGAATGCAAGGTAATTTCCTCGGAAACGAATGTAAGTCGGAGAATAACTTATACAGCTAAGACGTGGGGGCTGGCACTGCGTTGCAAGGCGTGATGCCCTTCACACGTTAGCAATGACGATTAATGGCCCTGTTAACCTTTGTAACTAGGTGTGGGGCAGTACATGCCCTTGCCTTTTTGGTTTGTTTGTATTTTTAGTAGCCCCTTTGGAATTTTTGTAAAAGACAACGTTGCCCCTTCGGCTAAGGATTCACATTTTTTTTTGCTGAAGTACATAAATATATACGTGGTAACCCATGTACAAGAAAGGACATTGGCATATTGGTAGCAGTGTGCACCTTTTATACGCTAAGACTTGTGATCGATCCCCCTGCCCTTATTGTTTTGTAAGTCCCTCTTTTTGTCTCTTTTTTCTTCCGTTTCTTTCTTATCCCTTATTGGTTCCTTTGTTGTTTCTCGATTTTTTGTTTTTATATTTTCTCTGTGTTTCTATTTTCATCTCTTTCTTTGCTCTTTTAGTTCATTCTTGAAGTTTCAAACTATATTTTCTTCTTTGTCCTTGTAGTATTATTCCTTTTTATCTTTTCTTTTATGTTTCTGATTTACCATTTTTTTCTTTTTGTCATTTGTTTCTTTTCTGTTTTACTTCATTCTTCAAGTTTCTAAATTCCTAAAAACATAAATTTTCTATTTCCTCTGGATCTCTCGGTGCATGAAATTTTTAGCGACACTTTATGAATAGTGGTAACTTTTTAACTTGTTTCTTACCATTTCTCATTTTTCTTTTTCTTTATTTATTTTGAATTTTTAATGTGAACTTTCTCCGGATAATCATGCTATTATTGATCGCTTTTAAAATATGTAAAACTTGTTAAGAACAGTTGTAGATTGAATAATGTTTTTTTTTTTGTGATAATAGTATTAATTATAGTTTGCCATTTACATTTCCACTAAATTAAGTTCAAAAGTCCTACTCATTGAGATCCAGCTTCCATCAGCATGCAGATAGTGGTGAACTCTGTGCTCTAATAGTTTGCGTCCATCTTCTCCCCCGTTCCCCCACCCCTCTTCATATTTTGGTAAGTCTGATAACAAAGAGTACCAAAGGTTTTATTATTCTGAAGCATCATACACATAAACCATTATTGTTTTGTCTACTGATTAGTATCACTTGCTTATACTAGCTGAATTGATAAGCAAGAATTGCTTATACTAACTGATAAATATGAATTAAGTTGTATCGGAAGTATAATGGGTGTTCTCTCACTAATTTATGAGCTTGTATGCAGAGAAAGTAAGATGTACAAGCCAATAATTTTGTTGTGCTGGTATGCAATTTTCCAAGCTGGGGCAGCCTTCCGATAGTACCACATTAGTAGAAGGCCTTTCCCCTGTGAAAAGAGCTTTGCTATTGGCTAGACTCTTTTTCTTGTCATTATGTTTGAAGCACCTCAGATATAGAATGAAATACATAAATAATAGGGAACTCTTTGTTGATAGTAATAATTGATTTAAGTTTTTGGATCTTCCACGTTTGTAGTAACATAGTCTTCTGTGGAGCTGAGTTCTAAATGTGGATGGAGCTGTTTCCACGACTTCGCTACCTAGCCAATTCTTTATCTTTTAGAACATTGGTACTTTGGTGAGCTTGCATGCACCTCAAATGTTCTACCAGGTACTTGCTACCTCCCATTATCAAAGGGTCTAGCATAGGTATTGGGTAACACTACCCACCAAGGTCTAGGTAGATGGGGAGAAATTACCTAGTATTTTGTGTAGTTTGTACTATATAGTGAGTTATTTTCCACTTTATTCTTTTTAATAGCCACATAACTTTCTTGCTAAGGAATAGGAAATCTCTCTCCAATTACATGAATCCAGTCGGGAAAAGTCAAATACTTTTCATGGATCGTTGCAAACAGAAAACGCCTTCTGATAATCTTCAATAGTGGCATACTTCTATGCTATAGATATGCTCTATGTAAAGAAGATTGAGAAAATGTGAATCATCTGATCTCCCTATGTAAATTCACTAGTCAGACTAGTCATCTTCTCTAAAGTATTTGTGGATTAATTGATGTATGCCAGAGAACAGTGTGGATTTCCTTCTTTGGCATAAATTGGAAATGCACAATTCTTCTAGGGGCATTATATTTGGATTGAATGACAAAATTAATGCTGGGTTGTCTTGATATCATGTGGAAATATTGATTTTGAGCTGTCTTTCTTACAAAAAGTTGAGTTGTCTTGGCATCATTTAGAAAAAGTAATGTGAGCTGTCTTGGCATCAGATGAAATCAACTGAAGTGCTTGATGGTTCTATTGGTCAGATGCAATTTGATTGTGAGGAAGTTGTAATGTCTGGTAAATTGTGGTGTAGATTGTAAAATCATGGGTGAAACAATTGACTCGTCAGAGAGGCTACACTGATCAAATGGTGGAGGATGCAAATGCTCTGATATTCACTTTTGGCTCTTATCGGTTAGGAGTAAGTAACATTTCAGCACTTCACTTGATTTTTTCAGTATTTTGTTCTTTGTGGAAGTAACATAAAATATTTGCTTATATATGCATTATTCATAAACTATATCAACGTAACTTGAGAAGCCAAGGATTCTTGAGGTTGGGATAATTGGGTGATTAAATGGTTGGAAATAAAGCTAAACATATCTTGGTATTAGATTTTAAAAGTTGTGGCTAAATAGGTCTATCTTTGGTTTCAATTCCAAGTATTTCAATATGAGCAGTAGAAATCACGTTTGACATCTTGTTAAGTTCTTAAGGTACTGACAGATTCAATACAACAACAACAACATACCCAGTAAAATCCCCACAAGTGGGGTCTGGGGAGGGTAGAATGTACGTAGACCTTACCACTACCATAGAAGTAGAGAGGCTGTTTCCTGGGAACCTTCATCTCAAAACCCGTAAGCAGAAAGAACTAGATATGACAAAAAGGAATGGAAGGGAACAGAAAGAGCGACTAATAATGAATAGCACATGGCAGTATGTAAATAAGATAAAACTAACACATAATAC